>JAODUO010000613.1:350000-370000 GCA_025642075.2 Ridgeia piscesae
ACGTTTCAACGAAGATGTGACCTGGCTTTGAGTGGGATGTGACTGTGATATGAGCAAGTCCGAAGTGGTGGGGTTAAAGCAGAAATGCAGTTATCAGTTTAATGAAGTTATAAACGGAATAAACGGAATAAAAAATATATATATCACGCTATGCGTCTATGCGGGCAAGAGAAGAAAGTGACACAAAAACAGGGTACCATTGCTAAATAGAGTCAATCAGTCTACTTATGGTGCCCTGTTTTTGTGTATGTCACTTTCTTCTCTTGTCCACGTAGACGCCTTTCGTCTTTTATTATTCCGTATATAACTTCATTAAACTGATAACTGCATCAGTCTACCCCTGTCGGCCCGGCTGTCTACAGCGGAAGACAGACCACCCTGGTACAAACCACAGAGTTGTCGTACAAGCTGCCTGGTACTGTGAATTCGTATCGTCGTGGTCGGTCAGCGTGCGAGCGAGCGAGCGAATGAGTAGGTGGTTGAGTGACTTGGAGGGTGAGTGGCTAGTTGGACGAGTGGGTGCGTGGGTGAGTGGGCGAACGAGCAAACGAGAGAAGGGAGCGACAGAGCGGGCCGGCGGGTGGGCGGATGGATGGGCGAGTGGGTGGAAGGGCGGGTGAACGAGTGAGAAGTGAACCAATGAAGTAGTTAGTGAGTGAGTGGCTGACTGGGCGATTGAGTGACTGAGTGAGTGACCGATGGACTGTATATACGAGAGACAGTGTCTGTAGGAGCAGGAGTGTTCAACTTGATTGAGATCAATACCCTAGAGTACGATTTAACTGCGGAACAGTTGCCCATATCTATGATAGGGCTGACCATACCAACTGAGATAACCGCCGAAAGGGGACGAATTAAGAAGTAACTCACCCAGGAAGACTATGGCCATCATGTGCCAGGCGGCCGGGAAGGTGTCGGAGATACCAAGGAGCAGGAAGAAGGCGAGATGCCATCGACTCCATCGTCCGAGACTGTGCATCGCTTCGTCCACCTCCATGTCTGTTGGCCGGAGTCGATAGTTACCACCAGCAATACATCTACGTCTTAAGCAGCCAGACACTCACAACGCATCACCCTTCAACATAACTGCATCCCTGCATTACGTCATCAACTCTAGTCCTCGGAAATCAGTCGCTCAGCGCTTTCGGTCGATGGTTCGCGTAGCCGACTCGCGTGACGATGTCTCGTTCCCGCGCGTTGTCAGTCGACGTTCTGGGCCTGTCAATCAACGTAAGTTGTCACTCATCAGTCGCTAGCATGCCCGTCCCGTCAATCGTCACTTGCCGTCGACTTTCTAGTGGTCATGGTGGGTGAACGTCAACAGTGTTGTGGCTGTCATCTTAACGATCCTCGCTTAGCGGCTGAGACGTCGAGAGTGCTTACGGCGGCTACGGCGTCAGCTGGAGTGTGACAAGGCACCACCGCGCCGATCGTCAGCGACAAACACCCGTTTATTCGCCACAAGCGGCTAGTGTCAACGGCGGCGGCGGTGGCGGTGGCGACGATGGTGGCGGTGGCGGTGGCGTACGGCTGTGGAACTTGCGTGGTGCTTCCGCTACGTTTCTACGAAATTAACTGAATTAGCGTCGTAACACATGTTACATGTACGTAGGACATTCAACACAATGGAATGATGTGTGTTGTAACGCTAACTTAGTAGTACTGTAAATGTATCTCCCCAGACATTATGGTCCACGCGTCTCTTTTTAAAGTTAACCCGCGTCCTTTATAAGTTAACCTTTAATCTACCAATAAGTGGCATATATTTAAAGAACACAAGATACTTCTCATACTTCTGAAGAAACCGTGTACGTGGGTGGTTCGAATATATCAGTCGCTTCCCGTGACCTTCGTCAGCCGACTACGATACATTCATGTAAGACTCGTTATTTGTGACACGAACTGGAGAAGGACTGGAGGGAGCTCCTTGCCGACACCTCTATTTAATAACGGTTCCTCTGTGTTGACGTTGATTCCCTCCCATGTCTTCCTGCTGTGTGTCAGTTATCGTCGTGGTCTAGTGTCTCTGCGTCTTGCAATGAGCACTGACGGTCTGTGTTTACTTTATGTTTGTTCACGTACACCCGATGGTGGTTGGCGACAAGACAGGTGTTCTTTGATTCTTGTGCCAATTGGTCAGGCTTTTTCTCCGCCAATACACATATAGAGCGGGTCACGTACAGCACAGTGTATATCACACACAACCTCACGCTGCTGTCGTCTCTATTCTGTCCTTTCACTGTACCAACAAACACCTCAGAGAGCTGATTGGCTGATGGTACACCGGTACATCGTACGATTTGAACATCCTTGTCACCTGTGTTGACAGATTGTTGATGCATGGCAGCCCATTGGCACGCCGTCTTTTGCTAGTTTCTTTCGTGTTGTTTTCATTCGTCCTCTTAAATTGTGCGATGTTAAACATCCAAGGTTTGTAGCCGACAGTATTTTCTTGAAATGATCCACCTCTGCGATCTTGTCCTCTTCTTCTTCTGTCACCAGGCGTCTGTGTTGTATGTGATGGTTCGAATCACAGTTCACGTACTGGTCTGAGTCCGTTGCCCTCTGGTATATCTTTACAACTAACACGTGGAGTGAGAACACGTGGTGGCCAGAGAAAACGACCCAAAGACACTGCTAAACATTATATGAAGAAAGGCCAAATTTACATCAATGCCTGGGAACTTACAGCTGCACACCGTCCACTTTGGCGCCGTGGCATATACCAGGCAACGGCCAAATATTAGACAAACCATCTACTTCACGAGGCGGAGAAATGTCTCCCTTCCATCCGGCATCTCCTGCCCACACTGCAACAAGATCTCAGATCAAGAATCGGACTCTCGAGTCACCTCAGGACACATGACCGACCTTTTGGAAGACGTCATCCTCGTTTCGATGGGCTGCTGCTGCTGGTGATGATCTTTACCTTGGTTGAACCATCCTCCTCAGACAAACACACGTCTCCGAAAAAGGCTGACAAGTGAATCTCTTCTGGTTCTACCGGCAACGCAATGTTCTCGTCCATTGAGTTCAGGTGTTGTATGACATATTCTACTTCACTTTCTTGTAAAACTGTGAACGTGCCGTCTACATACACTCAGGTAGTTGTCTGGTGGTTCTTTCTTCAAAATGTTCATATAATTATAAATTTGCCATAATCGGGAACACTGATGAACACGTGACCTCTCCTCCGAGTTCTATTCCAGCTTATATCACATGACTCAGGTCATGTGACACAACGACAACGTCACTCTACTGATGATGGCCGCGGGAAGAACACGACTATTTGGGCCACTCACCTACGTAGTTTCTTAATATGTAATTATGCATAACAACAAAGAAACAAATTCTACTCTCCATCCGTGGAACATAAGACTGAATGTCTCATTTATCACAATACATAATGTGATAAACTGCAGTCAACCTATATTCGCGTAATTGCATTTTTTGCGCGCAGGTCACACATTACGCGAAAGATTTATTGTCAAGCAAATAAAGATCCTGCACGTTATTGCACCAACGAACATAAAGTGTGAACACAACTATTGTTAACTCCAACGTGTACATGAATAATGTTCTATAAAAACCTAGACTGTAGTTATCATGGCCAACTATTGGATAATAGCAAAAAGCAGATAAGAAAGCGAAACTGTACAACTCAAAACACGCCCTAAACCATTGAATTAAAAGGTAGCTATACCGCCCTTACGCTTCGTCCGACCCCATCGATTACCGTTTGAAAGCTTACATCTGTCATTCTGTACATGAGTTTCAAACATAACATTATACATGATTTTTCTGTGTCATATAAAGAACATTTATAAACAGTGTTCTACTCTCTTCCGAACTATCATAATTCGTTCCCACATATATAAACAGTAAGTAAGTAAAATATTTATTTCCTAATGATAACCATATCACGTGGTAAGTCGTGATTTTCAATGGGCCATTATCACCCAACATTCTTACATATATAAATACATATACACATACATACAATAAAGATTTAGATAAAATATATAGTTCACAACAATACTAATAAAATCATAACAGTAATAAATAAATAGACTGCCACTGTGTTCTATTCTGTTATGAACTATCATGAATCGTTCACACAGAACATCTATAAACAACCTACAGTCTTTTGAGGTATTGAGCTTCCAAATTTATCCAACCCGCGGACGTATTTTGTAAAAGCCCTAATCTACGAACCATCCTTGTGGATTCCCTAGATCGCACGCAATTTTTCAGCTCGATCCATGCAAAACTGACGGAGATGTGCCTCCACCAACAAAGATGATAGAATATAACTGGAAACGGACAAGTCTTGATCGAGAGCGATTAATTGCGCTTGACGAAATTGCGTTAACGGACGGAGGGCCTCTTGGCGACGTAGTTTAGGCAAACATAAAACGAAACTACAGCATTTCGCGAAGTAAACGTAACAAAATAAAAACAAATACATTACAAAGAACGACTTCGTTACAAATAAAAGTAATTAGTATAAATTGCACTTAGTTACTTGTAAATTACTAGAAAAACCCAAGTAGTTTTATTTCGTTGCGTGACACCATTGCTATTAGGTTGGACGTGACTCTCAGACAGTCGCGCGGGATTCGAACCAGTCGACCCACCTAACACTCTTACCTCGATTACACAGACGCCGCGAGGTGGCAGCAGTGAGTAAAACAAATCACCATGACAACATTGTTTTCTAAATGTGTCTACCATATCATACACTTTGTCACGAGAGGATGTATCACACAGTAGCAATTTATCACCAATCTTAATGTTTAATGCTAATTTCTGACAGAACTTCGTTACCAAACACATACACATATTTATGAATTAATGAAAAACCGCGATGCCATCTGTCGGCAGTGAGCAGTGACGTGTTTTAACAGGCTCTTGTCATGGCGAAATTAGGCGAGAGGTGGTAAAGCGAGACTACCTTCCCACACCCCGCCCTCTCCTTTCACCATGACCCGACGATACACTAGATTCGTGCAGCCTTTGATGGGTTCGTACTTTGTACGTTATAAACAACTGCAGTCAACGAGACGAGGGCGAGATAACGTCTCTGACTGGGGAATTCTTGCGATAAATCTCCTATATTTAACTATAGCCGTATTAGCTAGGCTAAAATCAGTGTTTTAATATATACTACTAGGCAATATTATATTTGTTGAAAAAAGTATTGATTATGAAATAGTGAACATTAGTACTTGACGTTTTGAAACTTTGTTACGAGAGCACGGGTTACTGGTACCTTTTGAGGGTATGTCACTCTTGTATTTTTTTTAATTTGGGGAGTAAGGTGTTGTCTTTTCAGAAAAGCTGGTCAAGTATTGTGTTTCGTTTGAGGAAATTCGTTAAAACGAACATATATGATGTTGGCAGATATATGCATTCGCTATCAAATTAACGAAGAAACGTAGACCCTATTTCTTAAAACAGCAGGGGTCTATGCAACTAGCACCTAATTAATTTAACACCTTTAACGCATTCTAAACCAGAGTAGGCCTGCACAATACCAAAAAGGATTTTTTTGTATTATGGGTTTGAACGACTTCCGAGTGTTTTTATTCTAAATAGCTCACATCAAAGTTGAAGTCGCAGTGATTGATTATTCAGGCCTATTTAACATATGTCTCAAGTCTGCGCGGCACAACAAAAGCACGAGAACATACCCTGGATCAGCGACCTTATCGATCATTCGCGGGGGCTGTCATCCTGACACACTCGGGGACAACGCCGGTAAGGAGGGACGTTCCCAGGATCGTTATTTTGTAGGTTTCCTAACGGATATCACTGCAAAACGCATCAGTGGGTAATCATTTACATGTATGTACATCGCTATATTTTGCAGGTATTTTGGGGTTCAGAAAATAATAACACACACACGCACGCACGCACGCACGCACGCACGCACGCACGCACGCACGACGCACACGCACAGCACACGCACACGACACACACACACACACACACACACACACACACACACACCAAACATAGGCTTTATTTATGTGTTTGATTAATAATATTGATCTCATTTGATGACAACTATTTAATGCACACAATTTTGTCACCAATTTCGGGCCAGGTAAAGGAGTTTTCCAGATACACTTTATACTTCATACAACAACAAAATATTAACGATTGGTATATTCCTGTGAAAATGTAATGTCGTTCTATGTCACATACCTATATAGCGTCACGAACATTACAATTTATAATTGGATGTGGCGCTATAATATTTATGAAATAAAATACTCTCTCTCTCTCTCTCTCTCTCTCTCTCTCTCTCTCTCTCTCTCTCTCTCTCTCTCTCTCTCTCTCTCTCTCTCTCTCTCTCTCTCTCTCTCTCTCTCTCTCTCTCTCTCTCTCTCTCTCTCTCTCTCTCTCTCTCTCTCTCTCTCTCTCTCTCTCTCTCTCTCTCTCTCTCTCTCTCTCTCTCTCTCTCTCTCTCTCTCTCTCTCTCTCTCTCTCTCTCTCTCTCTCTCTCTGTCTCTCTGTCTCTCTGTCTCTCTTCTCTCTCTCTCTCTCTCTCTCTCTCTCTCTCTCTTCTCTCTCTCTCTCTCTCTCTCTCTCTCTCTCTCTCTCTCTCTCTCTCTCTCTCCTCTCCCTCTCTCTCTCTCTCTCTCTCTTATACGGCCACCTTGTCAACGGCCACCCGGGTTATGCGGCCACATTTTCATAGCATTATCGTTTTCTAATATAAACAATCCCTCACCAGCAGTCACCTGCCTAACGCAGCCAACGGCTAGGGTTGCATAAAGAATCTACCACTCTTCTGCGGCCAATCGACAGTCAAAAACGACATTTAATAAACACAAATCAATAACAAATTAAGTAAGCCTACCATACACATTCGTCGTTCTCGGAAAAAACACCACGTAGCTGGTATTTTTGCAATGTTAGATGTCTTGAATCTTGACAACATACATGTCTACATGTAAGGGTGGAGTCAGTTTGCCATGAAACGGGCATTCGTCGATGGCTCCCCCTCACCAGAGACCACCCGCCTTATACGACCACTTTGGGTTTGTTTTGGCAGTAAAAGAAGGGGATTAGTGTATAGTATTACTATTATAATATGAATGAGTACTGTGGTTATAGTCTTCAAGCATTAGGCCTAATTACAATTGTAAAGCACTCCAGGACAATTACTAGGATGGGGCGCTAAGCACTATACTCTTATTAGTATGCATTAATCATGGATTAATGCTTAACAGTGATGAAGCTACAGCACATTATATGAACGGCATATGTGCATACTCTATGCTGGACGAATAAGTTACTTTTTTCTATAAAACTCTCAGCGCATGAAACATTAGGGCCTACTTAAAATAGCCTCGTGTGTAACATTTGTTAAGTTTCATACTTCGTTTTGTAATACAAAAACACTCAATATGATGCTAATGTATTAATCACTGGCCGAAAAGGAATGTATATATAAGGTTTGAAAAAACTTAACACATTATACCGTGATGCTATTTTCATAGGTACTCAGCCTCGAGACTAAGAGAATCTTAGACTGTGAAGAATGCAACAAGTGCCGCCATCTTACGGCTGTTGTCCAGTCAAATGTGAAGCGCTTAAATTGCTGGCGCCACGTCACGGTGCATGAATATTCATGGTTTCCCAAACTACAATGTATATTTTACTGTTTTTTGGTAGCCAGGTAAATGCCTGCAGCGTTAAAAGTACAGGCGCTCACATTAGTACAGACCGGCAGTACAATGTTCGTGTTCACAATGGCCGCTTTGACCATTGACCAAGCGGTCAGTACATCCTCGTAAGCCAGGGGTCGTTGCATTACGCTCTTGTACCCCTGGCTGATCGTGTCCGAAAACCTCGGGAGTGACCTATGAAATTATAGCAATTGACTTCGCCAGTCTCCACTGCATCAGCCGTGTGAACAGCGCAAATTCCCGCCCCAACTTGAAGACGGATACACGAAAAAATTGTGGTAACTAAATTATTTTACCAAGTAGGCTGATAGTAAGTATAAAGTACCGTTATACTGTGAATAAAACTACTTCGTTGTCGTACTTACATTTTTCCGGGCGTTAAATAATAACCGGGTGACGTTTCTGCTCATGCGCTATAGATGTACAATTATTAACGTGCACCGAAACGCGGAGTTAACCTTCCTGTAGTTAATACTGTGAAGAGTTGCTTAAAATGTCGTTTAATACATTAAAATATTACGTTTGTTTAAATCACTGACACGGATTATGGCGCACTGCAGGCACGTTATTTGCACTTGCTATCAAAACATGCCTTAAAACCTGTTTGTCTCGTGATAATTTGCGACAAATAACTTGGCTGAAAGGTTACATACGTCCTTTTCCTCACAGAGACCGACACACATATATCAGATTAAAGAGGTATTTAATATGATATTCAATGGGTTAACATACTTAATGGTAACTAATGACAACGACTGACTCTCGCATGCGCAGAAACGTCACCCGAATACATCTGAACCCCACAAAAAATGTAAACGCTAAGTACTACAACGTTACAAGTAGAAGTACTTACAGAAAATATAGTTTGCCTATAGGCTATACTAGTAAATATAGCCAATGCCCTAGCCCACAAAAATTTCAAAATTGAAATCAGTTTATTCATCAGTTTATTTAAATGAAATTTCATAGAATCATTTAAACACTTTCGTGTGATAGTGTATGCTATCTAGTTTACAACCCTTTTTGATTTTTTTCAATAGCTTTATTATTAACAAAGTTATTCGACATTTTTGAGTCAGAAAAACAGGCCAAAGTGTCCACAGTTTTCATATCCATTTTCTGTGACCTGAAATTTGTGCTGCCGCCAAGTGGCAGACAATGAAACCAAAAGATATGACATTTCTTTTTTAAAGTTGACCTTGACGTAATTGTATTGGCCAGAATATTGTTCTGATAAGGTATTTATGTAACATCAAATATTAATAACCAAGTATTGACCCCCATATATCGTGACCTTGATATGACCTTGGCGTGACCTAGATAACTGACTAATGCTGGCAGGTGATCTATATTGAGAGATGACCTAATTATATTATTAAGTGCAATTCATGAACTGAATAGTTTGTAATTCCACATACATATTGTTGCAATGGATCATTTATGTTCATATAGTCAACATATAATGGCATATCAGAGTGTGAACCATTAATGACATTTCTTTTTAAAGTTGACCTTGACGTAATTGTATTTGTCAGAATATTGTTATTGTGAATAATTTCAGTGCTAAAATTAATCATAACTAATCAATGAATGTGGGCAATTGTATTGTGACCCTGACGATCTAGTTAATTGACCTAGAATGACCATTGATCTATTTATTTTTTGCAAATATCCTATTTAATTTATGAAGTGCGACACATTGAAAATGTGTACATGTTTACCAACAAAATTGTGTATTAACTTTTAACCTTGACCTAATTGCCAGTATTTAATGTCCAGTGTAATATTTCTTTAACTTTATATACGGTATCACAGTACAAAGTAAACCCAATAATACTGCGATCAACTTTGTTTTGTACAATGTCTCGCATTTTAATATGAAATAATATTCTATATTGTTCACAGTATGCAGCCGACATGTATACATGGGAAACGAGTGAAATAGAAGTACAACAACCAATCAGCTTCATTGCATGTAATGAGAACTGACTGTAAAAATGTAACGCATTGCTGACTCAATGTTTATAATATTTAAGTTCAGTGGCAAGCAGTGCCAAGTGAAGTGTATCGATGTTCATAAGCCACATCAGGTGCCAACTACACCACCAGGCTTCAATGTGTATCATTGTTCAAAGCACTGATATATCCACATGCCAATGTTCACAAGACACTACAGACTCATTGCATATATTGACAGTCCAGTGTCATAAATCCAAGCGCAGTGTATATATGTTGTTATTCCAGTGTTGAAAATCCAAGCATGGTGCATGTCAATGTTCACATTCACCCGTTTTTCTTTTGTCGATTGCATTTTCTGGAGAAAAAAATATATACAGATTAGATTTGTCTTACTATGTCATACATTTTAGTAGTGCAGTTTTACCACACTGTCCTTAGTGTACACAACACCGATTTTGCATCAGGGTCATGATTCATGACAGAAACCAACATGGAGGTGACAGTGTGAATCTTCTGTCTCTGTAAGTGGGTATGCGACAATGTTTGTATGAGTTTGCATTTGAATGTATCAACAATAAATATATCAACAATAAATATAATTTATATATTATTTGCTTTCAGATGCCTGCCCAGGCATCGTCGAGTATATATATATTATCTACCTATCTATCTACCTACCTACCTACCTACCTACCTACCTACCTACCTACCTACCTACCTACCTACCTACCTACCTACCTACCTACCTACCTACCTACCTACCTACCTACCTACCTACCTACCTACCTACCTACCTACCTACCTACCTACATATATATATATATATATATATATATATATATATATATATATATATATATATATATATGTATATATGTAATGTTTATTCTTATATATAATAGCTCTGAATAGCAAAATATAAATAATATATTATTTGCTCACAGATGCCTGTCACAGAAGCTCGCTGGTCCAGGCATCTTCGAGCATATATATTATCTATACCTAACTACATAATTATATTACAAAGTTCTATGTCTAAAGATAAATCAATTACAGGAGCAGAGACAAATCTCCCGTGGTAATTTCAGTGATAATTTCACCAGGCTTCACATAGCATGTTTGTTGTTTCACTGATTACAACATTGTGGCATTGTCTTTAAAAAAACGTTAATTGTATATAAATGTACAACAATTTCAATACAACAGAAATGAAGGCAACACCACAATAACAATATCTAATGTTGTACATTATCGAAAAGTAGTGATGGCGGTGAATTTAATGTTAAACAATTTATTATCAATAATAAAAAGATCCAGCCCAGGTCCAGTCAAAACATACCACGGTCATAAAGCTTTCAAAGTGTGAATTAATATTTTCGCCTATTTTGAAAACTAGAAAAAAATTATGTAATTCAACAATTATACATTCACAATTATTTATTTACCAAAAATACACCAGGATTGAAGCGCAACGAGTTTTGATTGTGCGGATTTAGAATTGTATGAAATGGCGTGACCTATATTCCTATATTAACTACGCCACGCTTGCAGGACATACGAATCGAACATACGAATATTGGACCGCTTCAGTCTACTCTCACATTTACAGACCCAGAAGAACAGCTATAAATCAATAAAAAATATGACATATTTTTAAAGATTAAAAAAACTTCAATGCATATATTTTGTACTCCATGTAAAAGCATTTTAACACAGCGCGCGCCCCGTCGAACATCATTATGCAACGTGGCGTACGTGCCGCGAGCACCGTGCGCACCACCGCGCGCACCGCTGACAAAGTTCACTTTTCAATTTTAAACGCCAAACTGCGTGCGCCATGCCTATTTGTAACGCGCTCGGGAGTTCTTGCACGCAGGTCCACATAGATAACATGAATACCATTTTAACGTAGATATACATATAAATCTCTGCGTGAAGTAGAAAAGTTCTACTCGCAATATTAATAGTACTTTTAAACGATTTTTCACAACGTAAAAGTAAACGTCCACTCACCTCGGTTGTAGTCGTCGGAAAAAACCCGGGAATTTCGCTATGACGTAGTTCAATCTTTCATTGGTTCATGTGATCATCAAAATAGGTCGACCAATCATTTGCATAATGCTGGCAAACATTCTTGGGGAATCCCCGTTTTCGGCGTCACTACAGCAATGGCGGCCCAGACCGGCCTCAGCTTTTGGACCAGATTCATAGGACAAATCTACCATTGCGCCCCTATCGGAATGTAATGTACCTACGGCCAAGTTAGCTAGTTAGTAGGGTTGCCACGTACCGGTCCCTTAGACTTAGTTAAGTTAACATAAGGTTTACAATACGGAATATGATTATATAAATATTGCCTCCTTTAAATTAATGGGAACGAGGGTCCATTCCTTGGGGGTTTTTCAATGCCCATGGAGGGTGACAACCCTAAAACTACCGTTACATAAGCTAAGCCTAACGGCTAAGCCCGAAGTCTAAGAACTAGTCTAAGACAAGACAAGTAGTCCAGTGACTAGTAGAGTAACGATGTACTTCTAGTTCTACTTCATTACATACCACCGTAGTCGTAGACGAACAAAAACGTAACGCTTGAGTTTGTCAGACCTAGAAGCCTAGAAGCCGTTCTCTCATGATACAAACCAAGAGGGCAACGTTTAACAGTTGAATAAACTGAACAATAATACGAAAACAAAACACGCTACCATGACATGTAGTGTAGATATCTACATTCGGTTTTCCCGCCATAAAATTATATGACATGTGTCACAAGGAAATGTATTGTCTGATAAAGTCTCAGGTCGCATTTTAACGCAACATCATATTATATATCTTTGTAAATGTAATAACAAAACCTAGCGACAAGTGGTTGTATTGGTTCAAAATTAAAGAGGTTTTCTCATAGGCCCTGTCTATTGCCAGAGCAGCTTTGGCAATAAGAGCAGAAAACATTCTTATTGCCAGAGCAGAAATCCGCAGAGCAGCGCTGGCAATAAGGGCGGAAAACATTCTTATTGCCAGAACAGCTCTGGCGATAATCTAAGCCAAACAATTAAGCAACACCTGTTAGGTTATATTCCCCTAGTAATATTTACCCAATTCACTCTACATAGAATTAGTATAACAGTATTAAATTACTTAATTAATAAACTTAAAAAAATTTGCGTGTTTTCTGTGAAATTAAAATTATTCATTCAATGTTCGTGCGAATTACACATTCATTGACATTGTCATTGTCGACATTGAACACAATTCATCTACAAATGACTACAATGAATAGGAATGCAACCGCACAATATAATACGCGGTTAAAATAATAAGTTTTTTTATCAATTCATGCGAATTAACATTGAACAAAATACTATTACAATTTATCGGAATGCGACCGCATATTAACGCAGTTAAAATTATAAATTTGTATGAGCTTCACTTGCTTTTCATAAAGGTTTTCTTTCAAATTAGCGACACTAATTAGACGTCTGTTAAAAACAGCAACAGTTTTCTTGTACACCGAATGCTGAAAAGAACACTGGCACACTCCCATAATTGTCGATGTTAGTAAAAAATGAAAGAAATTCATATAATTATTTTAATATTTACTGGTTATTTTTGCATTTATTGTGTTTCACGTGGCCGTCCTGTTCGCCGGTGGAATCGCTACGCTTCGGTGTGTTGCTGTTCAGGTTCGGTTGTTATAATTATTTTTGATGGGGTGCATGGGCACGAGTATGGCTGCAGTGGACTTGACGATATGTTGTTAAGTCATAAACATTACATTAATTTTAATATTAAGGCTATGAATGTTTGTTCAGCTCAGTTTTCAATACTGCATGTTTCTAGGGACGTCATTGACCTGACGTCACTGAGACGCCGGATCAACGATTAGCGAATGGCAACCGAAACATAGGCCCGCGATATCTGAGCGTCCCTCGTCTTCACCTACAGCAACGGCGCATCGTGGGACTGATGAACATCGCTTGAAGCGTCATTTGCCTTCAGCGACATTGTAGGCTTTTATGTGAACCGAAACTAGATGTTTCTTAAAGTCGACAGAGAAGCGCTCGCTCCGACCGAACAACAAAACGAAACCTCTGTCGGACATCCGCGATGCTCCGACAAGAAGACGTCAAGTGCGAGGGATATGTCGCTGATGTCATTGATATTGTCATCTGCGTCTGTTAACTTGTATAAATACTTACATAATATACGTTACTGAAAGGTCTCACAAGAAAATAGTAAATGATGTTAAGAGTACACTAGCTTCCATCATGGGTGCAGAACAATTTACTGAGCCCTGAAGATAGTTGACTAGAAAAAAGTTGCTAAAGGTCCGACAAATAATCCTGAAAATAGACCAAATAATAACAGATAATATTGGATATAAAATGAAATTTCAAAGTCATACCCATCTTAATGTCACATTGTATTGAGATCAACCAATAGCTTTTTCCCCAAGTATATTTGATAAACTTTAAGGTTATAGCAGTTTGCAACTGCATTTCAGCTGAGTGATCCATGCAGACCCGGTATGAACGTATGCCACACAGCAGGCAGTGCAGTGGTCACAAATTTTGTATTATTTTCTTAAAGTTAAAATTGCCATAATTTTTTTACTGCACGGAGATAATAAAATTTTGTAAACGGTATCTCGTTACCTATTATACATACAATCTACATGCACCGTCATAAACAGGGTAAGTAATTTTTGGCAGGTCGCTATCTGCGGATTTCTGCTCTGGGAATAAGATTTATTCCGCCCTTACTGCCAGAGCAGCTCTGCGGATCGATCTTATCGCAGTTTCCCCGCCATGGTAGCCTAAATCAGTATAAAAAACGATATCAAGGCGTCATATGTATCCGAAGTAATTACTATGTCGACATGTGTTCGCTAAAATATCGTCAACCTCACTCGCAAGCACATTACCGTCAATCGACTTTTGCCCTGGCAATAAGAAGTTTTTTCGCGCTTATTGTCAGAGCTGTTCTGCATGGCAATAAGCGCGAAAAAAATTCTTATTGCCAGAGCAACTCTGGCGTTAGTCTAAGCCTTTATCCTAAGCTATGCCCATATATTAACAGGAGAGTTCCATGTAAATGTGTTCCATTAATTTTACTCTTTACATATAAGCAGACTAAAAATATCTGTTCAGCAATGTCATTGCCATCGGCAATACACAATTTCGGTGAGATCATACTGTTTATGTGTAAGGAAGATTTTTTTAAATCCACTGATAACAGAGATATATGCTATAATAAACACTCAGCCTCCGGTACTATTCCAGCTAGGCCCTTTCCCAGGCCCAGGGGCGTCCCGTCCTGTCCTCAGTTCAGTGCGTCCTGTGCCATTTTTAGGTGTTCCATCTGAATTAATTCATGGTGGGGTATCCCACTTGAAAACAGAATTTGGTCTACTGCAAAATCTGGGTCAATAAAAGCCCAATCCTACGTGCAGCTCAACTGTTTGGTGAAAGAATTGCTCAGTGGCTTTCAATAATTGTACCCAATTTACCACTTCAAAGTCAGACATTTTTATGGAATTGTGACATTTCGGGACAAGGTCAATAAACACACTGAGCACCCTCACAGACCACCCTAGATGTAGGGATTGGGTGATGGAATAAACAGGTAGAGTTTAGAACATTGTTGTCATTGCATTACCCAGGTACACACATACAAGCGTACATACATATCAGTGTATAGTTCAAAACTACTATGCGACATTGTTCTAAAATATCGTCAACCTCACTCGCAAGCACATTACCGTCAATCGACTTTTGCCCTGGCAATAAGAAGTTTTTTCGCGCTTATTGTCAGAGCTGTTCTGCATGGCAATAAGCGCGAAAAAAATTCTTATTGCCAGAGCAACTCTGGCGTTAGTCTAAGCCTTTATCCTAAGCTATGCCCATATATTAACAGGAGAGTTCCATGTAAATGTGTTCCATTAATTTTACTCTTTACATATAAGCAGACTAAAAATATCTGTTCAGCAATGTCATTGCCATCGGCAATACACAATTTCGGTGAGATCATACTGTTTATGTGTAAGGAAGATTTTTAAAAATCCACTGATAACAGAGATATATGCTATAATAAACACTCAGCCTCCGGTACTATTCCAGCTAGGCCCTTTCCCAGGCCCAGGGGCGTCCCGTCCTGTCCTCAGTTCAGTGCGTCCTGTGCCCTTTTTAGGTGTTCCATCTGAATTAATTCATGGTGGGGTATCCCACTTGAAAACAGAATTTGGTCTACTGCAAAATCTGGGTCACTAAAAGCCCAATCCTACGGGCAGCTTAACTGTTTGGTGAAAGAATTGCTCAGTGGCTTTCAATAATTGTATCCAATTTACCACTTCAAAGTCAGACATTTTTATGGAATTATGACATTTCGGGACAAGGTCAATAGACACACTGAGCAGCCTCACAGACCACCCTAGATGTCGGAATTGGGTGATGGAATAAACAGGTAGAGTTTAGAACATTGTTGTCATGCGAAATAAGGCCAGTCCGATTGTATTACATTATGTATATATATATATACATATATATATATATATATATATATATATATATATATATACTATATATATATATATATATATATATATATATATGTAAATTTGGTCAGTTAAAACGAAACGTCGACAAAAGGTTTTTGCAATATAACCATAAGTAAACCATATAGCTTGGCATTGTAATGGTGATTACGGCAACCGCCTCGGTGACAGGTACCATGGGAACCCAACTTTTACATATGTATATATATATTATGAATATATACGTATAATAAGTACAATATATATGTATACATATTATATACACATAGTATGATATGAATTTGCCACTCTGATATATATATATATTATATATATATGTATACATATATGCAAATTATATATATTTGTCATATCTATGTGTACTATATATGTATATATATGTACATATATATTAAAATGTGTACATAATGTGTATATATATACATATATACTATATATATATATATATATATATATATATATATACATATATATATATGCACTGACATATTTAAGATTTAACAAGATTGCCACCTAGAGAATCAACGCTAGATGGCAGATGGACAAGGAAGCCCTTTGGCTTATCGAGAGTCCAACCTATCTATCTAAATGTACCACGCCCTTCTTAGGTATATGTCGATTTTATTTTTAAACATATCAATTAACACTACTAGCACCTACACAATCAGCTGATAATCTGTTCCATTCATTTGCTGTTCTTTGTGAAAATGATAATTTTCTAATATCTAGTCTACACTGCTTCTTTGCTAATGAAATTCCATGTCCTCAAGTCCTTCTCTCTTACTTAACCGAGAAACAAATATTTCTGTCAATATTTTAAACACTTCAATCTTATCTCCTCTCAATCACCTGGTTTCTAATGTTGTTAATCCACATTCTTTTAGACGCATTTCATAACTAATATTCCTGAGATTTTATATCACTTTGGTTGCTCTCCTTTGTACTCTTTCCAGTATATCAATATCTTTCTTGCGATATGGCCTCCATGCCTGTATGCAATATTCTAAATGAGGCCTAACAATTGTTTTGTGATGGCTGGCGGAGCATTGGGCTATGTCGCTCTTTGACTTTGGAAATATACATTTACGTCGTAACGTCTGATAAATCCACTTGTACTAATTAATGAGAAACCTGTTTATTTTATGCGTGACAAACAATTGTGTCATTTATCTGTCCAATTTATCTTTTCTTTTCTGCATGTCCACAAAACTCTCATCATTTTTCTTGGAAACCATATTTCGGTTGCTTCCGATTGTCTGCTGTGTGTTTATTTAAACTCCAGGCATAACACGGGCTCGGTGTAACACTGTACTATTTGTTTTCTTGCCTCATGCGAAACGTTATTGTTTGTTTAAATGTTTTTTCATGTTACAGAAAGTTGCCTTGGCCTTGCAATTCTTCTTTTGATCTCAACATCGCATCGGCCGTCAAACGTTATTACTGGTCCAAGGTACACATGTACTTAAATGTTTGAACTTGCTTTAGGATAGTGCCTTGTGCTATTATGTTGTATGGAGAGTAATTTTTCTTTACGATGCCCATGGTTTGTTTTCGGTTTTTCGTCAAAGAACTTTGTTCACACATTCTTTTATGACTGTATCTAGCTTCTGTTGTAGATCGATTTCATTCTAAGTAATTACTACCGTGTTGTCTGCATATCGTAAATGA
This sequence comes from Ridgeia piscesae, assembly GCA_025642075.2. Classification (NCBI taxonomy): domain Eukaryota; kingdom Metazoa; phylum Annelida; class Polychaeta; order Sabellida; family Siboglinidae; genus Ridgeia; species Ridgeia piscesae. Next base: position 367,878 of record JAODUO010000613.1, read on the forward strand.
TTTAAGTTATATCCTCCTACTTGAATATATAGTATATCTTCTAATGCACGTAAGCTAAAGATGATCACGCTGAATAAAGAAGAGCTCGGTGGATGGGACACAGTTCAAAGCATGCAATACGAAGGTCTATCTAGCGATACACCTGCTATTCACACAGCATATTTAAGACATGATAGCCTAGTATCTTGATTAACAGAATATAAAATTATTTTATTAATATTCTATTCAAACAGAGTAATTATTTCTCTTATCAACTTTTTTGACTCCCATGATTCTTCTTACTCAGTTGTTTTCGCAAACCTGCACTTTCTCCTGTTGTTTCTGTTAGTGCCATCGTCTCTATGCCATGTACATGTATGCTGGGGTAACACACGAGCAGAGCATCTTTCCTTTATGTGGTATGCATCTATATACAACCACCCCTTCGACTCCGCCAAGCGTTTGCCCCTGCATTATAAAAAAGAAATTTATCTAGTCAATTCTTCACTGGGTATTTGGAATTTTCCTATACTTAATTTATAAATTGTAATAAGTAGCAACATTACATGTTGTGAAGTAACATGTTGAACACCAGCGACTCATCATTCATGATCAGGTAGGAATGTCTAATTATTGTTTTTTGATCAGAGTAAGTTACTTTGTGTTGATATTATTCATGTTCTTTGTCTGTACAGTGGGACATGTAGTGTGAGGAATATGGTGGCCAGCTTCTAGCGGATATTATGTAGACTCTCTGGGTGGAATGCCTCTTTAATACTATGCCGATTTCCCTTAGTGCCAAACCTTGATGCCTTCTATAAATGTTTTCACTGAACTGCCAGCTGCATTGATCAGTAAACAGCTCGGTATTCATTATAAGCAAATTGGGTCTGAAATTATAAATATTATAATAATAATTAGGTAACTTCTATTGCACACAAATCCTCAGAAACCAAGCTTAGAGATGCATCAATACACAAGGGTTAATTATTCTCAGAGTCAATAAACAATTCCAGTTATCATCAGACTGCTTGATACGCCAGGGAACTATGGTGGATAGGCAAGGTTGTAAAGGTGTTTTTAAATGACTGCGAAACTTAGCAATATTTTAAACCGATTTAACACAAGAAGGAAGCACATTCCAAAGAACAGATTCACCAACAGCAAAAGCCAGAGTCCCAGTATTTATTACCGACTTTAGGGACAAAAATAAATCAGAAGCAGTTTGTTTGGATGTTGGATGGCCCACTCCAATGCAAAATCCTGGATACGCCACTGCCCTCATAATTATAATAAATATTAATATAATAATATTGGTTTTTTCTTCAAAATATCAACAACAGATACAGTGTGATACGTGATACATCAAAATACTTGTCAGAAACAAATGGAGACAATTGGACACCAGTGCCCCATTCAGGGCTGGAAGGTGGGGCAATTGTTAAGGGGCACCACAATACAATTTTCATAAAAACACTGAGTAATTTCTTTGGCGGTGAAATATTTTGAGCATAACCTGATGGGGGTCATTCTGATACTAATTTTAGAAAACATCATAATTTTCGGCGAAGTCTCCATTGTAAAAGGTAAAAAAGGGAACGACTATAGTAGTGACATTAAACTGACCAATCAATTTCCACAGACCCACAGTATTAAATTCGACACTTTAAAGTTGCATATTTTCCTATGTATTTAGGCGGGGTGCCATGATAGCTGTACTGCTGATAATATATTACAACATAACACCAGTGTGTTTATAAAGCAACCTAAAATGAAGACAATCCCTTCCCTGAGTGACCAGTTTACTCCATAATTTCTTTATATCTATCTAACAACACATTTAAGGCAATAACGAGAAATTAAATAACAATGCAAACACGATTTCACCATAGCACACTGCACAGGACAAGCATAATGCATTTATACAATTTTGTGACTTAATTAAAAGCCAATTTAATGTGACGCGTGACATTTATGGTATTAAAGTATTTGTTGTGTATAGATTTTGTAGATGGTCTATGTCAATGATATATATGGATGGACCATATAGATGGTCTCTGTGGATGGTCTATATAGGTGGTATCTGTAGATGATCTCTGTAAAGTGGTTTGTATAGATGGCCTCTGTAGATGGCCTCTGTACAC
>JAODUO010000613.1:375000-425000 GCA_025642075.2 Ridgeia piscesae
TGTTATATACATTAATATTTATCTATATTGACTGATTACAGGGGTGTATTCACATATTTATTTCACATTACTGGTAGATCAAGTAACCAGGTACAGTGGCACCACCTAGTGTAAAAATAACATTACCACAGCTCAATGCTGATAAGCATTTCAGACAGCACAACATAACACATCTCTCTGATACGACATGTTGGCACAGAGGGTGGTTTAAACTAATGAACATAAAAAATTTGAATTGCAACCATTTATGACCCTCCCTTAGCAAGAAATAATAATTTATTTTGTACCAGTTGCGAGTTAATCAAAAGAGGGACTTTTAGAGCACGAACTGTTTGTGTGTGGAAGAAGCTCTCATCCATCACAGCCACTACTGGTTGGCTTACCTTTTTGAATAACAAACCAGTGTCGTTTGAGCTATTTATTTAACTAATACTTGTTTGTTCTATCTATTTCTGATTGAACTCAGAACGTTTTGGCCGCCGTGCATTTGCCTGTGCTCCCTATGAATATGCGCGACAACGATATATTAATTTTCTATATACCTAGTTTTACATAACGAACATTATATTTTAGCTTAACTTAGTATATACATATAATATATATATATATATATATATATATATATATATATATATATATATATATTAATATTGTTATGTTTATTACTATCACTGCAGTATTGCTAGTATTAGTGCTTTGTTTCTAATTTCATATATCTAGTAATCATTTTAAAGAATATAATTTAATATGTAAATACATATATGACATAATTTATACATAGCATATTCTACACGGTTTTATCACAGCATATCACTACTTTATATTTTATTACTACCATTCTCAGTAACTCAGTAAACGCAGATTTATTATCACGTCTAGTTATTTACACGTATGTACACACCCGTGAATGGGACAGACATCCCGGATTTGATGGTGTTAAAATAAAGTTTTATTATTACTATTATTATTTCACTACCAGCTGTGCCAAGAGTCCGCAGACGTAGAACCATTAGTTACCCTAATGGCTAGCTGGTTCCCTCCACATTATGTCAATCTTATCAGTTATAATTTCCTGCCTTAATCACGTGGGACATTTATACAAAGATTATGTTACCCAACGATGTGCTCAGCTGCAACGACGTTGGCGTTTTTAAGAGTAAATTAAAGACTCACTATTTTGGTGTATAGCCTACAACTAACTTATGGTTGCACATTTTATTAGTTTTACAATTGTTTGATAACTACTTAGTCTATGTCGGATGTTTGTACTAAAAACATTTTAATTATTTAATATTATTTTTTTATTATTAATTTTTTTTATTAATTGTGTGGTGCTCTGGGAAAACCAGTCACATGGCCAAAAAATTACAATGCTGTTTTACTGCTGAATCTGATAGCAGCACCATTTCTCTTTCCAAAACAGTTTCCATTATCCAGATATTCCAAGTACAACTGGAGTTATGATACTTTAAAGAGAGTACCCGTCTAAAAATACTTAAGGAGAAAATTTACTTTTAAAGTTGGAAATTTTTCAGACTATGATTGGCATCAATTTTAAGCCCAACACTAATGTTTTGCAAGTCTCTATAGGAACCAAAAGCAGCTCTCAATACAAATTAATTGATATTTAGCTAAAATTATTCAAATATTGCGGGTGAAACTGAAATTATTAAACCTTTAATAAGGTATCTGAAAACAAATTGTAATTTGAAGAATGCTTTTTTATTGAGTTGATATGCAAAGGAAATTACTGATATGCATATGAAACAAACACCTCAATGATAGCAATCTCTTTCACAAATATGTGGGTAGCTCTGAAAAGAGCTGTTTGTGTCTGTTGGCTCTGAAAAGAGCCGTTATTGTTCGCTTCTTGCGGCGTGACGTCCACGTGCTGGTCTTCGACGGGGTGGTGGTGGTGGTGGATCATTGGTGTCATCGCTGTCAGATGACACAGCTTCGATCTTCCTCTTAGGCTTAGCAGCTGTCGGAAGTGGTGTTGTGATTTCTTGACAGCGTTCAGCAGTGAAGGGGCGGATCTCATTGTACAAGTACCACAGTCGTTTCGCGTCAAGTCCTTTTGGTTTGATGACTTGTGGCATCGCTTCCTTGTGTGGCAAGCTCTGTCGCAGGAGAGGTTGCTCGGCGAATGTGCTGTCTACGAATTCCTGCACTCGCATTGTGGTGGATCCTTCCACAAAGTGGAAGTGATGGAATCGCTTGATGGTCGACACTTTGCGGAAGTAGATGCCCAGAAAGGATGTCCAGTCAAATGTTGGCACAATCACTTCGCCATTTTCAGTGCCACACAGCTGGGGAATGTTGACAGTAGAGGACTCAGTGACCACAGCCGCAATGTCATCCAAGCAGTCAACCTTGGTCTTCCGGTACAGACGCTTAACGAGACCAAAACACCAGTCACAGCTGAATTTGGTGTGGCCAGTTAGCAGGAACGACAGTGTGATCTTCTTGTGCCGCCCAGTCAGGACTCGCCACATCAAATACTGCATCATGCAAGTATTTTTGTTTTGCCCGTAGCAGTTGTCGGCGTGGAGATGCACATCATGTTCTCCCAAGCCATACTTCTCAAAGAAGAAATGCAGCAACGACACCACACAGTTGGCACCTTCCCAGTGTTGACACTCTCATCAAGCATGAAGTTAACTTGTTTGGGGAATGTCTCACAGGCAACGCCGAAGAGACCACACTTGCGAGGGCACTTGAAATAGATGGGTCCAGGCTGAAGCGGATTCGATGCAAAGTGCACTTGCTGGGCAAAGTCAAAGCCGTAGTGACATTTCCCAGCAAAGCTACACGCAGCGTGTGGACCCAGGGACAAGCCAGGTGGCATGCTCTCCTTCACAGATTTGCACACATCTGTGTAGTGGGCCCGCTCTGTTGTTGCTCTGTGCAAATGTTCCTCATATTCCCGAACTGCAGCAGTCTTCTCAGCGTCTGGCAAGTTGGCTGATCGTGTCAGTTTTGTCACCCTCTTCTGACAATACCAGCACAGGTCTGTAGCTGGTCGCATGGTGACAACAAATGGCAGAAGCTGCTGCCACAGCCTACGGAACGTCTGCACTGCCACCTTCCGCGTGCCAGCAGCATCACTTGCATCACAGTAGTGCTGGTAGACTTTCTTCTGGCTGCAGTTGGTCGGTAGCAACTTTACATCTGTTTTCCAGTGTCCTGGAGTGCGCCCTGGAAGGATGATTGCATTTGCCTCAGCATAGTTCACAATGAAGTCGATAACAGCACGGGTGTCTTCAAACTTCAGAGCATTTGCTGGCCTCTTGTGCTTGCTGCGGTGAACCCGTGCTTCGCAGCCAGCCACCTTGTAGTGCGTGATCAGTGCAGTCAGCTTGTCCTGACTGATCGTGTGTATCTGCTTGAATAGATCCCGGCAGATTCGGAAACCATGCTAGTAGAAGTCAGTTCGCTGGGCTTGCCTTTCTTGTTGCTGACCTCTTTGTGTCTTTGTCGTCATTGATGACAGGTGCATGCCACATGACAGCTTAGCTAGAACAGCAATGTCTAGCTCGTCATGTGTCATAGTCAGGTACTGCAGCCGAATGTCAGCCAGTTCGACAGGTGCATATCTTGTATGGCAAGGCTGTCCGTTGTGAAGCTTGCACTTGCACTTTGGTGTGAACTTTTTTCTGGAGCATCTCCACGATCACGGGGCATGATCTCATCAGCCAGAAACATCCCAGGACGGTCAGCTGTAGCAGCGTCGTCGTCGGAACTGTCAGTGTTATCTCCGGCTCCGTTGTCAACAACTGACTCGATGTCAACAACCGAATCGATATCTTCGTCGTCGCTCGACTCTCTGTCATCGTCCTCGTTGCTAATCGGACGCCTGACAAAGTAATCATTCACTAGATCAGCCAGCACGTCTTCGCTTGCTATACCTCGCATGCCGACCGAAGACAGCGCGTTCAAACAATCCGCAACATCGACTGCATCGGAATCCACAACGGAGGCTGCCATCTTGGATTTTTCGTAAAATCCAAACGAAGCACTAAATTCTTCCCACACACAAGATAGTGTGCTAACTTCGTGTCGAAAACACGGCACAAAGTTCACCTTTATATATCACATGTAAAAGGCGGTAACATCCAGTAAAATAGTCACTTATTGATAACCAAAAACACTCCAATCTAACTGTAACTTTCCGAAGACAAAGTACGTGAACTCTAATGAATATTCAATGCGCACACAAACCATTTTCATTGTATTCATACGCACTGCCGCTAGGGAAATCCGCACTTAAAATAGCTTTCTAACGAAGTGACGCATGGCTACGATGAATACGGAATCATGGATGTAAGCGTTCGCGAAATAGTGCGCAACTATTTCAAATAACGTACGAAAAAGAGACTATCATCGATGTTACAAAAACACGAAAAAGTGTTATTTAGACTTTGAAAAGAAAGATATCCTTTCTGGAGTGCATAAATAAAGAATTTAAGTGAATCTTAGAAGTAAAACCTCAAAATAGACCAGATGACTCATATTTAGCTTTGTGACGCGTTTACCGGGAATTACGCTCAGCGACTTCCGACTGCTTTTCGTAGAGCGCCACACAATTAAACAATGTATTTATATATTTATTTAGCTAATTTATTTTACTATTTTATATTATAGCAATATGTGTATTACGTTGAATGTTTATATTGATTCGTATATTGTGCAGCACCATAGAATATCATCGTATAAATATGGTGCTATATAAATTAATAAACATTTACATAAACATACACAAATATCCACCACTGCCTATATCCAGGTACTCATTTATAAAGTTGAGTTAACTGGATCAGTGTAGAGTAATGAACACGCCCAATATTTGACACAACAGCGCATTATTCAAACCCGGGTTCTCTTGACTGAGGGTCCACTGGTCCACTCCGAAATATGACTCACCCTGACATCTTTGATGACGTGGTTGACTGCTGACTGCTGGATGCGTATGACCGCTGACTGCCCGCTCCAACTGACCGTCCACTCACACTGTCTCCCATCGCACTGCTGGTGTCTGAGTAGAGGTCAGCGTCAGCCCGCCCCGGGTCACCTGCGCCTTCTGGTAAAGTTCACACAAAAGGTACATTTTTTATCCAATTAATTTAATCCAGTTTTTAATAATAAAATATTTTCTGTATGTATTATAATAAAGATATTAATTGTAACATTCTATAGTGCCTTGAAAATTCAAGCTCAAAGGTGCAATAAACAAAATCATTCGGTATAATCATATATGGACAGTATGTTGGAAAAACAATTTCAAACAAGTCTGTTTTGAGGCTGTTACAAAAGGTTGCTATAATTTTGGAAGATTTATTTGTAACAGCGAGTCGATTCCAGATTGTAGGCGCATCTACAGAGAAAGCATGTTTGCCAATATTGAGCTAAGTTTTTAGGAACAAATCATTGTTTGGAAATGGATGATCTAAGGGTCCTAGAGGTATCAGAGAAATGTAGCAGATTAACTAAGTACACTGTATATTGGTTGTTGAGTAGAAAGAGTACAGTGTGTAACAGTAGTCAATTTAAATCGATATATAACTGGTAATTCTTTCTTAAACTTAGCTCTACCTGCTCACTTCGATACTTCACACGATGAGTTTTCTCCATCAAATACAATATTTCACAATTCCTTTGCTTCATTCCAGGTAATTTCAAGTGAGGGAGCCGGTTCCTAGGTTTTATTTTTTAATTTAATTTTAAGTTCTTATGACCGTAAAATGCATGTTGAAGGTTTACTGCCTGCCAGTTTGTGGTTAGTTATTTTATTAAGCTAGGAATAATGTTTGTTACTTGAAAAATTCTGTAGGCACCACTTTCAAATGGTAAACAAAATATCCAGTTTCAAAACAAAATTGACTGGCATTAACGCTGAGGTGAGCAGAGTTAACCTCAATTGCTGCTAGGCCAATTCTAGGCAAAGAAGCTCCCTTTAATAGTATCAGTAACAGATTATAAATTATTATATATTCGGTGAAAAAAAATTCTTAGCTGGGAAAAAATATCTGATATAAGATATTCATTACTTATGAACATTATCAAGTTGTGGACTGTTCTTCATTGCAACACTAGTGTTATTATTATTAGGGTTTTTAATAATTTCATCAGTGAGAATTGCACTTTACAAGAGAACACTAACAATTAGTGTTCATTTACCAGTTACATATGAACAAGTTATTTTGCAGGGTTATCCGAATGTACAGCTACGACACGGAGGCAGCCCAGGTTCACCTCCCAGCCCAAGCCGGAGGGAAACCCTCCAGCTGCACACCCTTCACTCTGTGTGCCCCTGACAACTCTCTCTCCTCTGTCTGTGAGATTCCCTATATCAAAACTGATTACTTTTGTAGATTCTTAGGATGCTGAAAATACAATTTTAACACTGTGTCATTGACATCGTGGCTTGGAGTCAATTAACGAAGAAAACATTTCCAAAGCGGCGTTATCCTCTGGAATCCGATTTAAAACAATTGTCTTCACTTTATTGCAAAAGGTGGCTGTAGTTTCTGATGATTCTAGTGATAGGAAGTTAAGATTCCAGATTGCGGGGCAGCTACAGTGAGATCACATTTGCCAACACTGAGCTTAGTTTTAGTCACAAAATGATGTTAGGAAACTGGTTGGGGGATAACAGAAAAGTGCAGATCACAACGCTGTTTACAATACGTGTTTTGCTTCCGGCATCTCATGAAACAGACAATGACCACGGTCCAGCAAATGGTCAAATTGCTGCGCATAGAAGATGGTTATTTATTTTAAATAAAATAATTTTCTAAAAGACCAGTGAAATCTTCATTCTGCGAATTTAATTATTTGTCAGGCATAAAAAAGGACTGGCTACATGTCGCTTTAATACACATGTATCATATATATACCTACCCATCAAGTCTAGCCACGCCTTCCGTTTCTCCTGTCGAACAATGGCTAATCGACACAAATGTCGCTCAAAATCAGCTCTTGCACCCTCCAGGAAGGTCATGTGATGTTGGTAAGTGTCGGTCAGAGTGGGCTTCAGATTTGTCTCGATGAAGTCCGTTCGACCAAACTTGTACATCTGTAAGATAAAATAATAATAAAACATTTCCTATACAGTGCCCGAGCACACACACTGTTTTGTGGTTTGATAAAATGTACGGTTTAATAAAATCAATTATATTATCTTTAAAAAAAAAAATTATAAAGAAAAACATGTATATATGAACTATAATAATAATACATTTATGATCACCAAATGTTTTAAAAAATTTCAAAAGAATTGCATTCAGAGAGCCACTTTAAATTGGTTAACAGTTGTGAATTGTGATGGTCGTAAATGAAACTGTTGACAAATACACTGATTAGTCTGCCTGGCTTTCTGAAACTATTGTTGATTTACTGACCAATCGAAGTGCTTCATCCCATTCACTTCCTTCAATGAGAGTGACGATGGCCTCTTCCACATCCTGTTGGCGAGAACAAGTTATAGAGTAATTACGGCAATCATGGTGAACTACAGACATCAAATTATTACATCTTTAGCACCAATCGCATATAGAGTACAACGGAGGCATCACTGCAAAATTATGAACAAACTGAATTAACAGTTATTTAAATTTATTTCGAATAACTGTTAATTACAATTTAAAGTTACCTGATGACTGATGTTAATTAATTCCTCAAACTATTACAAATTAAATGTTATGGGCTTTAACAGAAATAAGCACCATGTTTTTAAGATTGCTTTTGAAGGAGATGACATCTACTGTAGCTCACGATGTAATAACAATAGAGCATATCTCTACCAAGATCACATATGATCAAAACAATGTTTTCAGCTGAATCAGGTCAACTTTCAAGCTTTGCCTTCGCCAACAATGTCAACAGTTAAAATGTTACTTACTGCGGCACAAAATATCATAGATCAAACATTCCTGCATTTAGTTATACCTTTTAACACTTTGCCTTATGTTTTTCTCATAAATAAACATTTTTGTGGCCAAATTGTCAACAAAATATTAGCATATCTGAACACACAATGTGCTCGGCGTCCATTTTGGATGGCTTGATGGATGTGTTGCTAGGCAACAGGTCACATGGAGGAGAGTTCAAGTGGCTTAGACTGCTTTTGAATGTTATTCCATAGAAAGTACACATGCTTTGACAGAATATCTGTCATTTTATTTACACATAAACTGCATCTTACATCAGCATAATCACTCAAGAGAGTGGCTGCTTCCACGTGCCTCCGTGTCTCTTGAAGTCTTCCTGCAAAATAAACACCACTTTCACTTAGCACTATTCCTGTGTTAACTAGCAGTAGCTATTTCTACAAGGACACATTATATAAGAAACTCACACGGACACAGACAGAAAGATCATGTTGGTAAGTAAGTAAGCCACACATTTCCATGTCAATTTGTCATATGTGTTTTTCGTCTTCGATGGGATGTCAGCATTTAATGTCCCCAATCATCTACTGGAATTAACATGAAGTTTTGTTGATTTTTATCAACTATTAATAACTAGTTGTATTCGTACTGACACACCCATTCCATTTGGTCTCCAAGGGAAATATTTAAACACAAAATTTATTCACCATCCTAATTGGGACTTTGTCTTCATTGCCCATGTTTGGTGCCAGGTGGTCAATATATGATCTGCCATCTTGGCTACACACAACTGATGCTATACATCATCTAGTTCTATTTTGTTTCCGGCACTATAGCTGATGAGTTGAAACCCTTGTAGGGTTCAAAAGTCTTGCTCCAAAGTAAGTGAATTAGTTACAAAACAACCCACCTGCAAGAGTTCGACTGAGATCTGTGAGCTGCAGAGTTGAGAATTTCAGCTCAGCGGCCATACACATCGCCTGACGCCAATTACTGCACTTGACGAACTCATCTAGCGCCATCTGGTGGCTGCTGGAGCGGACGTAGATGATGCCAGCCTCCTCATGGTGCCCTCTGCTCGACAAGTGCTGACCATAGGCGAAGGCGATCTTCTACAAGTTGGTGAAACACCGTACATTGCTCCTCTCTGGTCAAGAGGATAATTATTTTGTTTGATTAGAAACCATGTAATAATCGCACACTTCAATGTTGTCAACATGTTCACAAAACACAAGCCTAAAGTGCGTGAATCCCACGGAAATGCACTTTGAATCAAAGACATGTTGAACTTTCATGGTGACTGTATCATATAATCCAAACTTCACCAAAGCACAGTTTTCGGTGATTATGGAAGTTACGTTGTTGTCTTCAATGTTACTTCCTCGCACACGATACAGACCGATAGTCAAATAAGCTTCTTTTGAAGACATTATACAGGAAATACCAAACGAAACTTAAGATACCGGTGAGTGAAAAAATAACGGTTTGTGAGTGCAGTTGGGTTAAACTGGGGTCATGAGCTGACTGCGCACATGCGATTACACAGTCGTCAGCCGTTTTAGTGACCTCCTTGCCATCAAAGGGGTTTGTTGATAGATAATTTATGTTAATTGAGAGCAGTTTCATTGGTTTAGAATAAAGGTTTCCCGGTCAGACGTGTCGCTGATGTCACAGGATTTCCAGACATGTACATATAACATGAGGGGTATCATGCTTGTAAACAAGTGAAGACATATGTTTTAGACATATCAGACGTGAAGTTAATTAAGGGCTTGCATAAAATGTTAGTACTACTACATTAGATATAATTTCAGTGTATATATTTTGGAAATATGGAAAGATTTAGAATGATTTAGCTGATTGATTCTGCAAGTAACCCACTTTCGACATGTTGAGGGTATGCTGACTAATGCCTTGTGAAAAGTGCCTGGTTTTGGCATGCCATATCACATATAATATATATAATATTTATAATATTATATATATGATAGTTCCTTAAAAGTGCAACGTTTGATATATATATATATATATATATATATATATATATATCACACACCGTATATTATATATATAGTATATATAATATATATAATATATATATATGTAATAATATATATATATATATCTATCTATATATATATATATATATATATATATATATATATATATATATATATATATATATATATATATATATAATATATATATATATATATAATATATCTATATATATATATATATATATATATATATATATATATATATATATATATGTATATACACACACATGGCTCACTCTCGTGAAAACTACACAGGGTGCAGTGAAATGGAAATAAACACAGATTGGGAAAATATATTTGTGTACCTTACACATTTTTAAAAAGAGAACTGGTTACAGAATCGAACACATCAGTGTAGAAGAGCAGACACAATGTTCGTTTTGTGCTCTGGATATGTTTTGTTAAAAAAGGTCGTTGTTTTCTTCGGCCATTTGTGACATGCAGTCAGGTCAGCACTGACAGAGTTGTCACTAGTACTAAAATTACACAAATAACGTGGTTAAAAGTAGCCATATGCAAGAGGCATAGCTGCCATAAAGTGTGATCATGTTCAATGGCGCTAAATGTTGTTATCGCTAAAAAACAGAATGAAAAACATGTGTCCATACGCAACACGCGACGTCCAGAAAAGCAGGCAACTTGTATGCTTCTCATGGCATTGAAAAATCTGTCCGGGCTGAATATAAACAAATGTAAAATGTTGAAGAAGAGGCCATGTCATGAACAAAATAATTCAGGCTGTTTCTCGCGATATTTTCTGCATTGCAATAAGGTGACGTCCGAAAAATGTGTTACATGCGGATAAATGTTGGATCTACTTTTTGTGTAAATAATGCTTTAAATTTAAATGACGCTTGAACAGTGTTTTCGGGATCATTTCCAATGTACTCAATCAGTACAGCTGTTTAGTAAGCTTCTGGTTGGAAGTTATGATAGTTTGAAGTCAAGGCGTCTGACCGATGCAAGATATTACATACCAACACCGGGAACAATTTTATTCAGCATTACATATGTTTTAGGGCTTTTGGGTCAAAGTCTATTATGTTTTTAAAAATTAATAACATGTATTGGTACTGCTGCAGTGATGTTATGATATCATTGGTTTGTGAATTCTATTTGAAGCAAAGGACTGGGATGCCTCTCGCATGTAACAAACACGCCACGTGCCTCGTGTCCGAATTGTGCAATTTATAACATAACATTCAGTAAAAAAACAAGCTTGTATGTATTACTGTATTGTGCCTAATATTAATGACATACAACATTATCAGCTCAGTGGTTTCTTTTTTAAATTTGTTTGTAAAAATAATCCCCGTGTCGTGCTAGTTGTGGACAAGTTCAGAATTTCGTACACTAATACACTTTGATTGAAAATATACTGATCACACAACATCTAGACTAGCTATTTATTTTCTTTTTATATATCTGAAGCCAGGAGATGTTAAGAGTTTTCAGTTGGTTCAAAAATCATAAAAACGACACAATTTGATTTTGTACCTCTCAAGTCACAGTTTTTGTGAGAGTGAGCCATATATATAAATATATATATATGTATATATATTATATATATGTATATATATATTATATATATATATATTTACCTTGTATTGTTCACTGGCGACGTCAAAGAGAGGCAGAGCTTCAGCGTAGAGAGCATGTTGGGTGACAAGATTGAGACACTCAGAGAAGTGGTCCTGACCTGAGAGTAAGAAGAAAGCGGCTCAAACACGACTGGTACACCACTGAACACACTCCAGGATTGTTCACTTTAATTCAAAATATTTCATTTTAACATATCCACAGAAATATTTACATTATAGAGGATTTTACTTGTGCTTCAGGCAGACTTCAGTATCGATGTTGTGTAATAACGTTGTCAAGGAAAAATATATCTACGTCTACATCAATAAATGCACCCTCCCTCACTGACCACTCAAAGCCACATCGTGGACTGGGAGGGAGAGAAAGCAGTAAACAAGACATCCAGTTGGAAATCCGACTACAAATACATTTATGTCAGGTAAAAACCCATATACAATTGGTACATCCATTAGCACATCTAAGTAGCCTATAAAAGATCAAATATGTTAAAAAATTAATAGATACAAAATAAATAAGGCTATAAGTTAGATAAATGTAAAATTGTAGAAAAACATAAAATAATGAGCAATATACAGGATGTGATTGTATAATAAATATGCAATTAATTCATGTAAATAAACACCGTTTGAAAAGTAAGTTATATAAACAACTTACTGACTTTAAAAATATATATAATAATAAATAAATAATAATAAAGTTATATGCGAGACATGATGACTATCTTACAGATTTACTGTGTATAACGAATTGGCCCAGCTAATCAACATTGGGCCATTTACTATTTCAAAGCAGTTGTACATAACCCTAATCAAGTCATTATTTATGTTAAAAAATGCGTTTTTTTTAAACAATAAATGTTCTTATGAAATAGGGCGTCAAATGTATCAATAGCATTATTAGCAAACATGCTACTCGCGCTGTCCCATCGGTTATATCCCAAAATCTGTCTATGCATATTGTTGTAGGCAACTTTAGCTTTTAAATAAGAGCCCTTATTGAAGTTAACCCATAATTGGCAACAATAAGTTGTACAGCAATATGCATGAAACAGACAATAGTCTAACACCCACGGAACATATAAAAGAAACCGTCTGGATAAGAAAGACTAAAACCAATCGAGATAATCTCTCTAGCATGGACATCGCTATGAAATGTAGTTTCTGATATGAATTTCATGTAGATCACTAAAACCAACTTGTCCAGCAATTGAGTAAGCTAGAAGGAGTTACAGTTTGGATCTATTTCAACAATATTTCTACATATTTATTTGAAAATGGCCTATTTATATTTCAATCCGGTATATGTGGCTGGGAACCGAGATCATTTTGTTGCTCAAAGGAAAGAAAGACGTAAATTTAACAAACAAACAGATGCTGACCACATTGTGAGATGTGATAGAGGGCGCCACTGTAGTTCTTAAGGTGAAGGTCGATGCTGTAGCGCCGGTAGTTCTCTTCCATTTGCCGAAGGTTGTTCAGAAACGGCAAGTATTCTTTGGGGTCCTGCAAATATTACACAGGCTTATGCAATAATAGATATGTAAACATGCACAAATGTATTTGACTGCTTTCAGGACAAATGCGATGAATGCCAATCAAGGTAACACCTGTGATTAATTTAATAAGTTTCATCACTGAAATATTTCATTTACACTCTCATTGTAAAACAGATGCTAACATGCTAACAAATTAATTTTAACACCAGAACACAGTTTCACTTTTTATCATAAACCCTTCAGCTTGCTCAAGATCGCAGATATATAACAAAGTAAATAAGTATGTCACATATCACACCTCTTAAGGGTTTTGTGCCATTTGAAGGACAAGATCAAAGTAACATAACTAACCTTGTGGGAGCTCTGAGCCACCAGAAGGACAAGGTCAAAGTCACACAACTCACCTTGTGGGAGCTCTGTGCCACCAGAAGGACAAGGTCAAAGTCACACAATTCACCTTGTGGGAGCTCTGAGCCACCAGAAGGACAAGGTCAAAGTCACACAACTCACCTTGTGGGAGCTCTGAGCCACCAGAAGGACAAGGTCAAAGTCACACAACTCACCTTGTGGGAGCTCTGGGCCACCAGAAGGACAAGGTCAAAGTCATACATCCCAAGGGCAACATTATAAAGAGCATCAACGTCGACGAGAAACAGCAGGTAATCAAGGGCTTCCTTCACGCAGTCCTCTGACACAAACAAATACATGTCATTAGTCACAATACGTCATCAGTCATAACATGTCACCAGTCACAACATGTCACCAGTCACTACACATCATCAGTCACTACACGTCACCAGTCACAACATGTCATCAGTCACAACATGTCACCAGTCACAACATGTCATCAGTCACAATACATCACCAGTCACAATGTGTCATCAGTCACAACATGTCATCTGTCATAAGACGTCATCAGTCACAAGAAGTAATCAGTCACAATATGCATCAGTCACAAAACATCATCAGTCACATGTCATCAGTCACATGTCATCAGTCACAACATGTCATCAGTCACAACATATCATCAGTCACAAGACGTCATTAGTCACAAGACGTCATCAGTCATAAAATCAGTTTCTGTTACTGAAAACTTTGTAAAATAGAAAGACAATTTTATTTGACTGGTTGGTAAGTTTGTAAAGACGTAAAGAGAAGGTTCAATGTTTCATTTCTCTTTAACTTGGTGAATTGTTTACAATATTGCATTCACTTACTTGGCAGAGACTTGATTTTGTCGAGAGCTGCTTGTAAGTGCGGTGTTGTTCGACGAACCATCGCTGTCAGAATACTCAACAGATACCTGAGGATCGGAGCGGTGATAAAAATTTGTCAGCTACAGTAAAGTGATGACCTCAAACTGAGGTCTCACATAATAGTATTAATGAAATCTCATCAAGAATCAGTACCAGCCAAATATATTGCTCATGTGAAATTAGAGATTAAATCAGATATAGTAACTGGTTTTTTGTACTCTTTTGATAGATAAAAAATTTACATTAATACGCATTTTAATATTCCATAAGAATTAACATTAGTTAAGATCTACCTCCAGATCAGAACTAATAAGACTTAATTTATTGGCAGAAATATTAGGACCAGAATCACTTAACTTGATTTTTTATCGGCAGACAGCGAGACACCTGAACCGCAAAGTGCCATGACACGGTCTTCAGTTGGGTTAGTTTTTATACTGTGATTATTTTTTTATTTTTTTAAATACATATATATTTTTAACTGCCAGTTTCCTTTTTATTTTGTCAGCTAATACATTTGTTTATTTTTATTTATTTAACTATATGTATATACTTTAAGACTTATTTAATCCAATTTTACATCAAGGGATATATGACTGTCTTAGAATGTTTTGGCAGTTGGCTGTGGTTTACGTTGCCAATACCGGAGGTAGTCTTAGCGTATTTTAAAATTGTTTTATTTCACGTACTCATTATGTGATGGGGCTGAGAGGCAACAGTGTCTGAATGTTGAATCCACAATGACAATAATTCTCTGTATATTTTAAATGCTGCTTGACAATAAACAGTCTGAATCTGCGTGAGATATTGTGCCGTTTTCAATGTTAACAGTTGTTATTACGAGAAAAACAATCATGCATATTTTGCAACTGGACATGTTTAAAGGGATACTCCAATCAGTGAGAGATTCACAGCATTTACTTATATCTGTATAATATATTGGTTGTGCATAGTAATTGTGCATAAAGATCGTTAATAAACAATTAATTATAGTATAATTGTACCAGAAACACTCCATGTTGGATTCAGGGTGCTGCCATCTTGACACTTAAAGACGTAAAGCGCTTACGTCAATGGCGTATGCACGTTCGAACATCCTATATCTGTCCAATGGTATTTGATGTATCCAGTACATCGCGGATTGCTTACGTCACAATCAAATTATTAGCGACAATTCCGCCAATCCTTGCCTTTTTCAACAATGCACCAGTGATGTAAACGATTTGGCTTACGTCACTGGCGCATAAGTCTCAAGATGGCAGCCCTGAATCTAAGATAGCATGTTTTTGATACCATTAACTTATAACTAATTGTTTATTAAAGATCTTTGTGCACAGTTACTAGGCACAACCAATATAGTATACATATGTAAGTTAATACTGTGAACCTCTCACTGGCTGTCCCTTTAAGAAAACCAAGAACTACACACTTGGAAGCATCAATCCTCTCCAAGGCTCCCCGTATGTGATCACTGACAATGTCCACTTTTCTTGGGCCATCATCTTGTGACCTTGACCTCTCCTCTGAGTTGTTGTACGCGGCAGAGTACATGACCTTGGTCACGTCTTCGTTTCTGGGTGAACATAGTGAAAATTGGACAAAACTGACAAATCGTTTCCATCACATTTTGTTTTCAACAAGATCCAAAAAGTTTGCAAAACAAAATGGCCATCACAAGTGTGATGCTGTTGGATTTAATCTTTGAATTTTTTTATGAAAGTCTGGCTCAAATTGTTTTCATTTAGACAATAATGAAGAGTAAAGTTATGTAAACAAAAACGTTAAAAACGTGAGAAAGACCAATCTGACAGGTTGGGTTGAAGGATGGATAGAAGGAAGGATGGATAAATGAATGGATGGGTGGATGTAAGGAAGGATGGATTGATGGAAGGGTGGATGGATGGAAGGATGGACGGATGTTTGGTTGGTCAGACGGATGATTGACGGACATACGGACAGTGAGTGGATGGATGATTGGATGGAGAGAATGGATTGATGGATGGAAGGATGGTTGGATCGATCGACAGATAGACAGAATTCATGTGCATGATCTGGATTACAGCATCATATTCTGCAGTTGTCAGTGGATTCTACAAATGGACAAAACCCTGAAGAAAAAACTAAACACTAAGTAACATAAACAGCAGAATTTACAAGACGGGCAACCATTAAAATAACAACAATGATGAAATGGGGTCATACTGACATCACGACACGTATTACCGACTGTGTGATTTAGTGATACTCACAAGAGAGCAGTCAGGAACAAGTTGACATAGCTGACTGAATCTATCTGTCGCACGAAGGAATCGATGTTGTTGAGAAAAACAGCAGGATTGTGGTCGTGGAGAAGGTTCATGTTGATCCGATGCTTGCGCATCAGTACAAATGCATCGGCAAACTTCAACCTGAATACAAATGTAAGGTCAATATGGACAACAAAGACAGGTTGTATTTGAAGGATGAATGCACTTTAAAGGTAAACTTTATTGCAGGCTTACTAACGAATGCGTACCATTGTATTCAAATGCATAAGTTTATTCGAATGCCTATTTCTGTGATGATATTCAAATGCTAAACTTTGGTGGATGTATTTGTGTGCGATTATTCAATGGTTGCGTCCAAATGCGGATGTTTATTTGTGTCATGTGGGTTGTTGAGCTGTAGGTCTAAAAGTATGTACATTTTTAGTGTGAACTATAAAAAACCTTAATGCTACACATCTTAAATAATAGCAATTATTACAAACACAATATCTATTCTCAAAACCTGTTTACAATATGCTTATTAATAAGACAACTAACACTCAGTTACCATTTACACTAAGTTACCATTTAAGGCCCAATGACATTTGCATTCATTAACAGGACTACTTTGTTCACATACTGGTTTGTGCAGCTTGCTTAAGGGAAGGGAAGTTCATATTTTATGGAAACAATGTCACTTTGACCTATGCAATATGATGTTTATCTTAGAAGTGGTTGAGACTGTCATATATGTAACTCATATATATGGCACATCAAATTCTATGGTCATAGATGTAGCATATCAACTTCTATGGTCATAGATGTGGCACATCAAATTCTATTCATAGATGTAGCAATCAACTTCTATGGTCAGCTTTTCACATGACGAGGAAGATTCATGATTTCTATCATCTTGATTGATTAGATATTTTGCCTTACTAATCTATTTGGGATTAGGAAGGCCAAATACCCAAATAATCCAATATGGATTAGGTAGGCTAAACATCCAATCAATCCAATATGGATTAGGAAGGCCAAACATCCAACCAATCCAATATGGATTAGAAAGGCCAAACATCCAATCAATCCAATATGGATTAGGTAGGCTAAACATCCAATCAATCCAATATGGATTAGGAAGGCCAAACATCCAATCAATCCAATATGGATTAGGAAGGCCAAACATCCAATCAATCCAATATGGATTAGGAGGCAAACACCAATCAATCCAATATGGATTAGAAGGCCAAACATCCAATCAATCCAATATGGATTAGGAAGGCCAAACACCCAATCAATCCAATATGGATTAGGAAGGCTAAACATCCAATCAATCCAATATGGATTAGGAAGGCCAAACATCCAATCAATCCAATATGGATTACGAAGGCCAAACACCCAATCAATCCAATATGGATTAGGAAGGCCAAACATCCAATCAATCCAATGTGGATTAGGAAGGCCAAACATCCAATCAATCCAATATGGATTACGAAGGCCAAACATCCAATCAATCCAATATGGATTACGAAGGCCAAACACCCAATCAATCCAATATGGATTAGGAAGGCCAAACACCCAATCAATCCAATATGGATTACGAAGGCCAAACATCCAATCAATCCAATATATGTATTATGAAAGCCAAACACCCAATCAATCCAATGTGGATTAGGAAGGCCAAACATCCAATCAATCCAATATATGTATTATGAAAGCCAAACACCCAATCAATCCAATGTGGATTAGGAAGGCCAAACACCCAATCAATCCAATGTGGATTACGAAGGCCAAACACCCAATCAATCCAATATGGATTACGAAGGCCAAACATCCAATCAATCCAATATATGTATTATGAAAGCCAAACACCCAATCAATCCAATGTGGATTAGGAAGGCCAAACATCCAATCAATCCAATGTGGATTAGGAAGGCCAAACATCCAATCAATCCAATATGGATTAGGAAGGCCAAACACCCAATCAATCCAATGTGGATTAGGAAGGCCAAACATCCAATCAATCCAATGTGGATTAGGAAGGCCAAACACCCAATCAATCCAATATGGATTAGGAAGGCCAAACATCCAATCAATCCAATGTGGATTACGAAGGCCAAACATCCAATCAATCCAATATATGTATTATGAAAGCCAAACACCCAATCAATCCAATGTGGATTAGGAAGGCCAAACATCCAATCAATCCAATATATGTATTATGAAAGCCAAACACCCAATCAATCCAATGTGGATTAGGAAGGCCAAACACCCAATCAATCCAATGTGGATTACGAAGGCCAAACACCCAATCAATCCAATATGGATTACGAAGGCCAAACATCCAATCAATCCAATATATGTATTATGAAAGCCAAACACCCAATCAATCCAATGTGGATTAGGAAGGCCAAACACCCAATCAATCCAATATGGATTACGAAGGCCAAACATCCAATCAATCCAATATATGTATTATGAAAGCCAAACACCCAATCAATCCAATGTGGATTAGGAAGGCCAAACACCCAATCAATCCAATATGGATTACGAAGGCCAAACATCCAATCAATCCAATATGGATTAGGAAGGCCAAACACCCAATCAATCCAATATGGATTAGGAAGGCCAAACATCCAATCAATCCAATATGGATTACGAAGGCCAAACATCCAATCAATCCAATATATGTATTATGAAAGCCAAACATCCAATCAATCCAATATGGATTACGAAGGCCAAACACCCAATCAATCCAATATGGATTAGGAAGGCCAAACATCCAATCAATCTAATATGGATTAGGAAGGCCAAACATCCAATCAATCTAATATGGATTAGGAAGGCCAAACATCCAATCAATCCAAACTGGATAGGAAGGCCAAACGTCCAATCTATCCAATATGGGTTATGACAGCCCAACATCCATTGAGATGAGGGAAGTTATTTAAAAACCACACCGTTTAACAATTTTGCAATTTCACATCCACTCTGCTGGCCATACAGGTCACCCGATCTCTGTCACACATACGGAGACCATTCCACTTACTGGTCAAGGCAGTGTTTGACCGATGCCAGAACAAGGGCCCGAGGGTGGATGACCTCCAGATTACCCCTCGGCATCTGCAGAACGACCTTCGTGCCGTGTGTCTCGACACAGACAATGCGGGAGCCACGTTCAATCCTCCGTGTCAGCTCTACCGGAGTCAAACATTTCTCTGTAGACGTCTGTAGCTCTGGAACAAAGCAGCAGATTACAAGGTGTATCATGGTGTCTAGCTGTAGAGGTGTATCATGGTGTCTAGCTGTACAGGTGTATCATGGTGTCTAGCTGTAGAGGTGTATCATGGTGTCTAGCTGTAGAGGTGTGTCATGGTGTCTAGCTGTAGAGGTGTATCATGGTGTCTAGCTGTAGAGGTGTATCATGGTGTCTAACTGTAGAGGTGTATCATGGTGTCTAACTGTAGAGGTGTATCATGGTGTCTAGCTATAGAGGTGTATCATGGTGTCTAGCTATAGAGGTGTGGATAGTGTTGTGGTTGGCACATCTGCCTGGCATGCCGGTGGCCCAGGTTCAATACCCGGTCAGGGCAGTATATTTGGTGTAAAAACCTGGCTCTCAACATTGGGTCACATCCCAGTTTGAACCATTCTGGATGACAACAAGCACCCTGGCAGTGACCACCCTCAGAGCCAGCATAGAAATGTCAGCTTGGCGTAAGTGTTCTGAAAATGGCTGACTAGTTCCATGAGAACCCATAAGACCATAACGCTGTAATCACAATACATACAGACTAGTCAGTTCTGAGTGCTGGAAACAACTGGAACTAGAATAGCTGAAAATATTTGTCTTTGTTATTATTACATGGAACCTCACTATCAACGTCAGCCTCAGGACCGGGTTAGACTGACCCAAGTAGGAAGGTGACTGTAATAGCAGTAACTGCCAATCTTTTGCTTTAATTTAGGACTCTCCTAGGGTGACCTTAATTGAGAGGTGGATGTATTAACAAGGTGATCGTGAAGTAACACACCTGGACCAAACCACTCATAGATGGGTACAGATATTTTATTATATAAATAGAATTAGAAAAAATCAAGAAAGTATATCTATATTATGTTGGTAAATATAATATTAGATTAATAACTGCCAAATATAATAAATAAATAAATACATGTACATGAGTTCTAAACTAAAAAAAACTTTAATATTACATTTAATTAATATTGTAAAGTATGCAAATAAGTAAATAGAATATGTGTTCATGAAGTTTTCTTCTGTACAATTACTAATTGGAATGTTAAATAAAGTAGTACCAAGAGGCGACTTGAACTCATTACGTCCATACATCACAAGTTGATATTTCACCATAAGATATACATAATAATGCTAACAAGAATTACATAATATATACAATCTATAATAAACAATTATAACATTTCTGATCTCACCCCAACTGTATGAAGTGCAGAGTTGAGAAAATAAAAGTAGCTGACCTGTGGCAAAAATATTTCTCCTGCTGCCAAAATGTTACTTGTAGTCTTGACACAAATAGCCACAAGAACTGATTTGTAAATAAACGAATTTCACTTAATAATTCATGTAGTCCTACGTGCGTGTTTTTGTAATGAATAAAATAATAAATGTTCTACTTGCTGTATATTTCACAGATATGAGTTACAAGATATAAGCTTACACCTCCTGAAACGTGCCTTAGAGAACGCCTTAATGTTAACTAATTTTGTTAAACGTTGTTGGGTCGCCACCTACCGGCGAGAGTGTGCGTGAGACTGAGACAGCGACACGTGTGAGCATGAGTTGACAGTAGAAGGTACTCGCTGTGCACACTGAATGACGTACAGTTACTCGCCAGCTGTCAACAGAAAACGAACATGTGCTCACAATTTTGATTCTACACTTTGTAATGAAGGGAGACTGAGGAAGACCAAGAATGTGATGGGAGGACTGTAGAGAGAGATCTGGAAAGAGTGGGAGGAAAATGGAGACCAACAACAGAATATAGAAGGAGTTGGAGACTGTTAATGGAGTTGGAGACTGTTGATGGAGGTGGAGACTGCTGATGGAGTTGGAGACTGCTGATGGAGTTGGAGACTGTTAATGGAGTTGGAGACTGTTGATGGAGGTGGAGACTGCTGATGGAGTTGGAGACTGTTGATGGAGGTGGAAACTGCTGATGGAGTTGGAGACTGTTGATGGAGGTGGAAACTGCTGATGGAGTTGGAGACTGTTGATGGAGGTGGAAACTGCTGATGGAGTTGGAGACTGTTGATGGAGGTGGAAACTGCTGATGGAGTTGGAGACTGTTGATGAAGTAGTGAGATGGAGTTGGAGACTGTTGATGGAGTTGGAGACTGTTGATGGAGTTGGAGACTATTGATGAAGTAGTGAGAGAAAAGTGAAAAAAACAAGGACAAAGAAAAATACGACAGTAACCACAGCCAACCTCACCCCTGACGACAGGAACGCCAAGAGGAGAACAAGACATTTTAATGAAACATTTATTCAACTGCAAGCCACTGGTCTCATTTGGCAAATTAATTAGTGTCTACAACTGCCTAAAAATGTGCAAATGTACTACTTAATTTTTATGAAAACAAACACCTTACCTAATCTAACAGTCAATCTCTGTAAGCATGCAGTTTTGACCTGATTAACAGAGGCAGACTGGAGACACTGCAGTGTATTTACCCTGGGGTTCTGTCGGACATACCTCTATGTCATTGGCGTAGAGCCGGTATCTCTCCGTCAAACCAATCACAACCTCCTAGAAACAGAAATACTAGTCACGTGACATTTCGAACACTTCCGCTGCATTAAGTCCTCCTGTCTTTCTCTCTCCATATTAAATCTATTGAAAATATAGTTTAATATACTTTTTAATATTGCTTATCTCACTTAGTTTCTTAGCAATATCCACCAATGACTGTTGCTTGGTATATGATAATAAAAATGGTTAATCATTTCCTTTTGTTGTGCCACTGAGCTAAGATTTTCCGACGATATTGGAGCTAAATAAGTAATTTCTTATTATTAGTACTAATTATCATGATCTCAAGGATTGCCGTGCAGTAATGTTTCAGCATGAGGCATGCAATTTATTGAGAATCACATCTTACAATTCCACACCTGCTAAATTCTCAATGGCATTTCTTACACCCTCAGTAAATGTCAGTACAGGTGTATATGGTTTGCACTGCCATATGTAAAAATCAGCAATCCCTTGAAGAAAAACAACCATGTAAGGTACTATGCAGGCATTTTGTTATTATCGAAAGTTTGGTCAGGAAATAAAATGTACCTCGCCACCGATGCAACAAACATCCACTAAGGGGCAGCACTGTGGTAGGCGGAGTTCCTTCCCTGTCGACGTCTCCCAAGGTAGAAGTGTGTTTGTGCCTGGAAAATGTCTCTATAAGTAACACTACATGGGAACTGAGACGGCAAGTTACAGTAACAACAGCTACTTCAAAAAAAATATATTATCATAAATATTTATACAGTCATGTTTTGCTCATCCACACACTTTTGTTCCTAATGTATTTGGTTGGATAAATAAAATGTGCTGTTTAAAGAGACATAACGGTTTCCACATAAAACATGCAGACCAGGAAACAACCAGATTATTGAAGACTGGATGATACATGACCGTACAACCGCAAATATTTTATGAAGACACATATCTTAAATACATCCTGAAAATTAAGTGGCAAGACTTTCTTCATGAGACTACAAAGGCTGAGTACTTCAGAATATATTTCATAAGTTATTTGACATGGTGTCCGAACTAGCGTAACTGAATATGGTAAATTTAGTAAATGTGTAGTCCATTTTGGACACACAAAATGGGGAGGTTTCTAAACTCTCATTGGCATTAATATCCTGACAATAATTCCATTATTGCCAGAGATGTGAATCTTGTGAATGTCAAATTTTTTAAGAAACAATCAATACATCTGAATGATTCATCAGCACCTGTCATACAAGTTGATTGACAGGTGTCACTCACCGGGTGTATATCTACAGACGGTGCCATCTGTCAGGTGAACTGCGAGGCAGGAAGTGTGAGCACCTACCGCCAGGGCGGCGACACTGCCTCCAACACACATATTGTCCCTGCAACACATTTACACGTGTAACACAACTTCGTACTGAATATATAACACACTCCTTTACGCAACACATCTACCTGCTTGTCATGCAACACACTTTCTTGTATAATATTGACCTACAACACATTTAATTTCCACTATTACTATACACACTACCCAGTCATACATGATACATTAAATGTGTGCTTTCATAGATGGAACCAGACATAGGGTCAAATAAATTTTTTTTAAAGTATTTGTATTTGATGTTTAGGAAATAAAAGTATTTGTATTTTTACAATTTAAATACTTTCCTAAAGTATTAGACTTTTTCATTTCAAATACTTTCAAATATTTTTTTCTCAAATACATTGTCAGTATCAAGATTTCTGTTTCAAGATCACATGTAATGCCTGCCAAACTGATTACCTTCACTGCAACTTCACCCAACAGTGCTAATTAGTGATGAAGACACTTAACAGCAGGTGTTCCCATGGCAGTGACCACAACTTTTGTTTGCTCAGAGCCTGAGGATGGATTAGCACCCGACAGTGACCATAGGTCAATATCCCCCTTGTTCTTTACTCAGGCTCCAAGCTGGCACCAGTATTCTGGTTTCCTGGCTGACTTTGAAGTTCAGCTATCACACTTCCTCACAAGATCCTAGCAGTCATTAGCAGTGTCTCTTCTGAGGACAACATAGGCATTTATTATGTACCTCCTGGCTTAACATAACAAACTACATATTTTTGTCTTTACCTCTGTGGATAGAGGTTTTTGAGTCAGTTGTCACTGTGATGAAGTTAGCAATAACAATACTCCCTAGCACTGGTCTGCCCGTCATCATATGAGCAAAACACTAATTATGCATCTTGAAAATGAAAAGTATTTGAAAACATATTTGAAATACTTTCCAATGTATTTGAATTCCTCAAGAGTATTTGTATTTAAATACATTTGTATTTAAAAGTATTTGTATTTGAATCCTTCAGAGTATTTGTATTTAAATACATTTCAATGTATTTGACCTCATGTCTGGATGGAACACATCTGCATTCTAGAGAAACAACACATTTCTGGGGAAACTCGTTACATTAAACCTAGGTACTGGATTTGGAGACAACAATTTGAGTAGTTAATGTCTACGTTGAATATGTTTAAAGATGTTGTTACACAACTGCAGATGTCCATATTTCATAGTGATCATCTGTGCACGTGCCAGTGCTTGAAACTACTACACATTCAGATGACTAGTTTACACACGTCGTGTTTGTACTCATTCAAAGCCACTTACTTTGCGACAATCGTCTTTGCTGTGTAGTCAACTGTGGCAGAGACAAGTAGACAGCTGCCAGCTCCATCAAGTGTACAAAAGACGATGGTGTCTGGGTTGATCCAAGTCAAGTGATAACACATCAGTGGATGGGTAGATGTGTTAGTCATGTCAATGCTGCAACACAGAGACTAGTGTTTAAAAAAGCAGGTTCTTATATAGCGCAGTATCCAGTCCTCAGGACCGTTCAAAGCGTTTTACACTTTACATCCCTGACAGACCTGTTCACTCAGACAGCATCTCAGCTTCTCTGGGAAGCATCCAGTATATGCTACAATTAATGTGTGAAGGCTGCTCGTACACACATCCACCACTCTCTATAGCCAGGTACTCATTTATACAGCCGAGAGAACTGGAGCAATGTAGAGTGAAAAAACGTGCCCAAGGTTTTAACACCGCAGCACAGGATTCGAACCCGGGTTCTCGTAGTCGAGAGTCCGAAGCTCTACCCCTGAGCCATTGGGCTCTGTTAGTCAAACCAACTCAAGCCAAAACACATGAGTGAACGTAATGATATTTGAACAATTTACGGGAACTACTGGAACACAAAAAATCTGAAATACAGGAATAATTAAATAAAATTATGGTACAAGTTACTGAACCAACTGTGAACATAGCCATGTAGAATTTGCTTTCGAACGTGCAGACTTTCAATATTACAACACGCTGATCTGATTGTGACGACTCATGACAGGTCCCAGACACATCCAGGCATAGCTTTATGCAGAGACCCGTCCACCCATCATTTGGATGGGTAAAATCTGTTTTGGACAAGTAGAAATATGGGTGGACAGGTAAAAAATTAAGGAGCAAAAAAGGTCTACAATCATAGATATTTTCATTTATGCCTTAGAAATGAGTGTAAATGGTGTCGTGTGTGTGGTGTATGTGGTGTGTGTGTGTGGCGTGTGTGGGGATGCATGTGTGCGTGTGTGCGTGTGTGTGTCAGTAGTCCATTTCAAGTTAAAAACACATTTAATGTTTATAAACTGACTTAACAGTTGACATCCATGTGTCTACCAAAACGTGTGACTGGCCACAATTACGTCCTGTGTAAAGCCGTGCACCCAGGCCACACTTGATCCAACACGGGCCATTGCAAAACAATGAATCAAACAAGACATAAAATACTCGTTATTGTAAATTTAATATAGGACATTTGCAATTTAAATACAGAATACAGGAATGTTAGGCACTTCTGTGTCGGTGGTGTCGTGACAACCTGTGTCAGTGGTGTCTCATGACACCACTGACACAGATATATGACACACTGTATAGATGATGTCATCACAATCTGTGTCAGTGATGTGGTGACATCCTATGTTGGAGGTGTCACGACACTATGTTGGTAGGTGTAATATCACCTTGTGTCAACGGCGTCATGATACCCTGTGTCAGTGGCATCATGACACCCTGTGTCGGTGGCATCATGACACCCTGTGTCACTGGTGTCAACGCTGACCACTGACCTGAATATTCCACACAATCGTGGCAGGACACACTTGGGTGCTGCGGCTGGTCTGATTGTCACTGACATATTCTCATCACCTGTCTTATCTGCAATGTCACAGAATATTTTTAGAAGATCGTTTCTTATCAAAACATTTCACTAAAAAAGTCAGATATGTATCTCTGTGTATCACTTGCTGGAATGTGCAAAAACTAATGCAATCATCATCATAATTCTGGCCCAAATTTTCACATTGTTTTCTTAATACGAGCTTGCAAGAAATCCACCATTAAATTGTTGGCTTAGACGCAAGACAGCACAGCGAAAGTCATACCAATGCTGGCCCTACTCAGATGATATTGTTATTTAGAATGGCGTACACATTTTGTTTTATTAACAATTATTCTAAATAACAATAATAACTAAATGTGTGTGTGCGTGCGCGTGCGCATGGTGTTTGTGTGTGTTGTGGTGTGTGTGTGTGTGTGTGTGTGTGTGTGTGTGTGGTGTGTGTGTGTGTGTGTGTGGTGTGTGTGTGTGTGTGTAGTGTGTGTGGTGTGTGTGTGTGTGGGGTGTAGTGTGTGTGTGTGTGTGCGTGCGTGTGTGCGTGCGTGTGTGCGGTGTGTGGTGTGTGTGTGTATGGGGGAATTTTTGTGTATGTAGTGTGTCGTGTGCTGTGTTGGGGTCTGTGCGTGTGTGCGGGGGGGGCGGGGGGGGGTGTGTGCGGTGCGTGTGTGTGTTGTAACCAGTAAAACTATGAACATGTGTACACAGAAAACCAGTCAATGTAATCAACAAAAGTCTATGTAAACCTAAACTGTACCTTTTTCTCCAAATGAAAGCAAGGCAACACGACCATCAGACAACTCCACCGCAAAGTCATTATTCTCTGCTGAAAACGCCACCTGATTGATCGCACATGGCATCTGAACTGTGAAGGCAGCCATGGGGGGTGGCACTATCATGTCTTTGAAGGGAGTCAACAGCAGCATTGCTGGAAAGAAGAAAATTTAAGACACTGTAAATATGTGGCCCCAACTTAAACATATATTTACTGGCAGAAATTAATTGTTATTTCCTTTTTCTCCTTCATTATGGCAGAATCTATTACCACAGACACATTAGAAAAACATAAGATTTACTCTGTAATTGTGGGAAATTTTTGTTATAAAATTCAGGTGGAAAATCAATGTCTAATCATACACTGATTTAAAGACACAAAGTCTATTTACCATAATAAAATGAAACTACGTTGCACAAAGAGGATAAGTAAAAATAAGTAACAACAAATATCGAAACAGTAACTCTATAATCTGCATTCCATGGTAACCACACTCAATGATTGGTGGAGTTGCTTCCACTTATTGACATTTTTCTGCCACCAAGCCGTGTAGTCACAACAGCACTCGCTTCACAATGGTGTTATAATATTGTGTGTGTAGACATTCCACTACAGTGCTGTATTTTTTATCTGTCATGTGATGACCAAAATGTGAATATTAGGACATTAACCAATTAGGCATTTTGTTAACCACCAGTAAGATTCAGTAACTGATTAATTATGTAAAAAATGCGTTTTTTTGTTTATTCTTCATTCATTACATTTTCACTGAACACTGAACACAAATTTCCCCTCATGGGATAATAAAGTTTTACCGTATCGTATCTTGTAAATAAACGTGAAACACTTTCAATTCAATATTTACCCCCGTCTATGACGCCCACTGTTGCCTGGTCATCCACCACTGACCCCTGGCTCACACTGGTCGTCCACGCCCAGGTATACTGCAGGTATTGTCCACTGCTAGTGACCACACGCAGTCTGTAAGCCTGCTCCGTGTCCCACTGGACGGTCTCGACGCGGTCAGACGCAGCAAACTCAAGATTCTGTTTCAAATACCAATGGTAGTTTCCCACCGTCCACAGCTCAACTAAAAGACAAATATTTCACACAGGTGAACCACATGTATGTATGTATACTTGACTGAATAGTTTGTGGGAAAACAGCAAGATGTACCCGCAAAAAGTGATATCACAAACCTATCATTCTGTTTTCAGTTTGTTTGTATTATTTTTGCTGGTCATCATTTTGATTCGTCGTTTACATTTGCAGTGTCCAAGGACGTATTTAATTACCTTAGATCAGAGAAATAGCATATGCCTAGAAACACCTATGTGTGCAACAAGTATATTGATAATGAAAAAGAACAGTTCTGAAAATTATACAAGCTGTTTTGTCCCAAAATATGAAAAACACGGGACAAGGTAAAACGCGGTAGTTGCTACCAAAAGGGATCATCCTGAAACTAATGCTATTGCTACAATTAATTCTCCATCTTGTTTGTTTATAAAGGTGCTATATATTTGAATATCGTTACTAAATTATGTTACAACTGTCACAATAATCAAACATACATGTACAAATATGTCTATTTTATAATATTTTACGAAGCATTGTACATATACGTACTCAACAAATCATCTTATTTAACAAGTCAACAAGTAAAGACAACAACCGATGTTTCGTCTTGTACTGACCATATGATTTTGGTGCAAATTCAGCAGTGTCCCCCTCTGGTGGCAGATCCTCACACCACACAGCCAAGACTGTTGAATCGATGTTCCAAAAAACTTCTTTCACCTATCAAAACGAAGTTTCATGAGCAGATGAACAAACACAATGTTATATATAGTCCAATCACATGTTTGTGCAGCCAAACAAAAAGTATGCGGGATGCCAACAATAATCTGTATTATTTTTGTAAAAACATTCTTGTGGATAGGACATAATAATTTTCTTTGGTGAACATACCATTTGCAAATGATAAGTAAAACATATTATATCCCTCCATTTCTTAGTCTAACCTACCTGTTTTATTTAATAAATATGTGAATAAATGCTAAAATAATCCACATCATAATGACCTTGACATCATGAACTCCAAAAGGCAGCGTGAACTCTCCATGTCGCAAACCATTGCGTTCGAAGAAGATAATGTCGTGTTTGTTTGGTCGACGTTGACTTGACACAATTAAACTTCCCGACGGCCTACGAAAGAACACCATTACATTTTCTTAAGTGATCTAAATTCCTTAAAATAAAATTTTATGTAACAAAATGTACAGCTCAATTTAATGCCACATAACTAAGTCACATAAGTTAATGTGCATTCTTGTTAACATGTAATTTGAATGGCTGTGAATGTGCTTTAAAAAATTCTGTTTCTGCCCTAAGATATATTTCTCTTGAGGAAACTGTTCTGGTTTCATCTGGTTTGTCAAATCTGGATACCAAAAATCCAGGCTTTATAGAAGTTGTATTATCATTACTACTACTACAACTGCCAGTAATTATGGTGAAAACTTGGGCAACCTGGCTCACACCTTTGCCTAATTTTAAAAAGAAAAACAATAATTATTTCTACCTGTTATCTATGCCAGGGTAAATTAAAGATCACAGCTCGGGAAATGGGAAAATATTTTACATGTTTACACATAGTATAATATAGAAAACACCCCGCATGGGCACAGCATGAGAGTGTAAGCAAGGAAGAGAAATAGGAGATAAGAGTTTAGAGAGAAAGGGGAGACATATGGTATGCAGGGACACATACTTCCATGCCAAAGCCTGCTCCAATCCAGGGACCATCTCCGCAGTGGAATACAACACACCTTCTCGTGTCCAGGTACGCAGTGATCTCTCACCTACGACAACACAGACAGTTTACACATCAAACATAATACAACACACCTCCACGTGTCCAGGTACGCAGTGTTCTCTCACCTATGACAACACAGACAGTTAACACATCAGACATAATACAACACACCTTCTCGTGTCCAGGTACGCAGTGATCTCTCACCTATGACAACACAGACAGTTAACACATCAGACATAATACAACACACCTTCATTGTCCAGGTACGCAGTGATCTCTCACCTATGACAACACAGACAGTTAACACATCAGATATAATACAACACACCTCCATGTGTCCAGGTACGCAGTGTTCTCTCACCTATGACAACACAGACAGTTTACACATCAGACATAATACAACACACCTTCATGTGTCCAGGTACGCAGTGATCTCTCACCTATGACAACACAGACAGTTAACACATCAGACATAATACAACACACCTTCTCGTGTCCAGGTACACAGTGTTCTCTCACCTACGACAACACAGACAGTTTACACATCAGACACAATACAACACACCTTCATGTGTCCAGGTACACAGTATTCTCTCACCTACGACAACACAGACAGTTTACACATCAGACATAATACAACACACCTCCATGTGTCCAGGTACGCAGTGTTCTCTCACCTACGACAACACAGACAGTTTACACATCAGACATAATACAACACACCTTCTCGTGTCCAGGTACGCAGTGTTCTCTCACCTACGACAACACAGACAGTTTACACATCAGACATAATACAACACACCTTCATGTGTCCAGGTACGCAGTGTTCTCTCACCTATGACAACACAGACAGTTTACACATCAGACATAATACAACACACCTCCATGTGTCCAGGTACACAGTGTTCTCTCACCTATGACAATACAGACAGTTTACACATCAGACATAATACAACACACCTTCATGTGTCCAGGTACGCAGTGTTCTCTCACCTACGACAACACAGACAGTTAACACATCGGACATAATACAACACACCTCCATGTGTCCAGGTACACAGTGTTCTCTCACCTATGACAACACAGACAGTTTACACATCAGACACAATACAACACACCTTCACATGTCCAGGTACGCAGTGCTCTCTCACCTACGACAACACAGACATAATACAACACACCTTCATGTGTCCAGGTACGCAGTGTTCTCTCACCTATGACAACACAGACAGTTAACACATCAGATATAATACAACACACCTCCATGTGTCCAGGTACGCAGTGTTCTCTCACCTATGACAACACAGACAGTTTACACATCAGACATAATACAACACACCTTCATGTGTCCAGGTACGCAGTGTTCTCTCACCAATGACAACACAGACAGTTAACACATCGGACATAATACAACACACCTCCATGTGTCCAGGTACACAGTGTTCTCTCACCTATGACAACACAGACAGTTTACACATCAGACATAATACAACACACCTTCATGTGTCCAGGTACGCAGTGATCTCTCACCTATGACAACACAGACAGTTTACACATCAGACATAATACAACACACCTTCATGTGTCCAGGTACGCAGTGTTCTCTCACCTATGACAACACAGACAGTTAACACATCAGACATAATACAACACACCTTCATGTGTCCAGGTACGCAGTGTTCTCTCACCTATGACAACACAGACAGTTAACACATCAGACATAATACAACACACCTTCATGTGTCCAGGTACGCAGTGATCTCTCACCTATGACAACACAGACAGTTAACACATCAGACATAATATAACACACCTTCATGTGTCCAGGTACGCAGTGTTCTCTCGCCAATGACAACACAGACAGTTAACACATCAGACATAATATAACACCAACTCTGTAGCTTTGTGATCCTGACATGAACTAGATGATAGATATACTTTTCGGGTTCATCAGGAATCAAAAATCGCAGTTACTGTATGCTAGGCCAGGCCAATTCACGGGTCTTACCAGTCTTGGGACAGATGGCACTGATGGCGAAGCACTGTCCGTCCCCGCGCCAACTGATCCGTGTCCGTCCGTCATCCTCCATCGACTCTACCTTCAATGGCTGTAAACCAAAAACAGAACTTCACTGTACACCTTGTTCCTAAACTATGACATCTATGACTCCACAGTCCACAATAACACAGTGTTCTTAAGTAATAAGAAATACAGCCTGTTGCTTAATGCCCGAGTCATAATGTCACGTTTTGGCCACCACATTTAGCTACGTTGTGAAAGGTGAAACAACATGGCTAAAATGTGACCTGGAAATTTTAATTTTGGACAAATTGGTTCAAAATTCGCTGGTATTTCCCCACAATGTGGCAACAACATGGTACAACCTAATGCAACGTGGTGAAACTGGGGATTGAGCATAGTCGAACTGTATAATTATAACAATTGATTTCGCCAGTCACTACTGCGTCAGCCGTGAGAACAATGCAAATACCCACCCCAATTTGAAGACAGATACACAACTTGTGAGAATCTTAATATAATGACCCATTCACGTCCTAAACATTGCATGTAACACGAGCAGTGTATGGTTGAAATCATCCAAGATATTATACACCTGTATCACATGTATAGAGGCAGACAATACCCCTCGTAGGCGATCTCATTGGCTGTCTTTAAGAAAGGGGGGAGCTTTTTATAGGGACGTGCTGGGGTAGAGAGGAGCTGGCACTGACGTGATCAGCCACAGTGACCCCTGGCATGCAAGGATGAGGAAATTTGTCTCACTGACCAATCATCAAACAAGCTAGTACTTTTAGAATAACAGCATCCCTGTACCGGGGTACATATGTCTCTGAATTCTTAATTCCAGCAAAGAACCACATCACATAACAACCAGCTAATTTATCCAACTTTGTAAATGACAGCATGGTTAACATCTTGAAGGGGCTGGTCTGACATGCAGATGATTTCAGATCCAGAATTCTGGCCAGTGACTTGACCACTGAACAAACAGCTGGTCTAGGACCAAATGTGGTCAAGCGAATTCTCCTGGTCTCGCATCCTGTTCCCAGACTGTCAAGTTCACCAGACAGATATGGTTGGACAATCCCATTTTGCCATAATAAATGTTGAGCATCTATTATACACATTAATGTGTTATTCTATCATAAAATTACAATTCAATACGCACTTTTCTAGGGAAAGCAAGGTTGTAATGGCATATCTTTAAATGACGGCAGAATTTTGCAATATTTTCAAATGATTTAACACTAGAAGGAAGCATATTCCAAACACTAGGTGGAGCCACAGCAAGACCTAGTCCCAATATCAGTGTCAACTTGAGAGTCTTGAGGCACAGAAAGTAAATAAAAACTAGAAGACAAACAGGTTTTCAGAACTACCAGTAGATGATCGAAGCTGAACAGGTTTTCTTGCAGGATTAAGCAAAGAATGTAAGTACGATGGCTGCTTACAGGAAAGTGTGTGGTCAGTAATGGTACAGATCTTAAAGATGATATCAGACAGGAGTGGAGTTCGAGACACTGAGGCTCACACATTGAGCACTGACTGGCCATGCGCCTGGAGACAGTGAACAATGTGTATGCCGTCGCCAGCCTGTTAGGTCGCTGTGATCCAGCGAACACAATTTATTGTGTGTACCACACACAAGTCGTCAGTGAGGTGAGAGCTCTCAACAGGGCAGCGGCAAGTCTATCACAGCATGTGACACTAACATCTATGACCACCACTGCTCTTAAAGGAAAACTAAACACTTTCCTATTTTCAAGAACTTTTTCTACACCACTGTGAGCAATGAATGTTGGAACAGCGCTGTATAAATGTCACGATTATGATTATGATTAAGCCAATACAGAAACTTTAGAAATGAATAAAACGTGGAGACCCAGTCATAACCCTTAACATACCTCAGCTGTCTGTAAGGCAGCCTGTTTTCCCTCTGATCCG
This sequence comes from Ridgeia piscesae, assembly GCA_025642075.2. Taxonomy (NCBI): domain Eukaryota; kingdom Metazoa; phylum Annelida; class Polychaeta; order Sabellida; family Siboglinidae; genus Ridgeia; species Ridgeia piscesae. Next base: position 409,068 of record JAODUO010000613.1, read on the forward strand.
TGGAACTGTGTCGTCTTCTTCCCCCAGCCTACATTTATTGGCTCGGCTGCAAGTAAATAAATCCAAACATGATGTCAATGATGTCACACAGATACAGGAATTGGTCAAATGATCAAAATAGGTGACGTACCAAAAGAATGCACAATATAATAAAAAAAGTTACACCAGTATCAGAACAGCTGATACCAACATTAGAACATATCATACAGGTACAGTATACACCTGACTATGTGGCACTAACAAGCAATCATTGCCAATTACTGTCAAGTATCTTTAATTAAAGATACAAACAAACAAAATGATCACGATGTGGCATTTTATTAAAGCTGCTTCCATATTTACTGTAGTGTATCAGTGCTCCACGTTTGAAAAATCCAGGCGACCGATAAATTGCATATCTGACATATATCCATAGTTATTAGCGCCACCTACATGCATAGTGATATGGCAGTAGTCATAGTGACTAGACGCGCCCCTTGGCCTTAATGTTAACTAGGGTAGTCGACTGTGCCTGCGCAGTGGATGCGACAAGCCACGAGCACCCCTTGTTAAATATTAATAATGCTTTTGTAGCTGTATATTGAGTTCAAAATGTTGTAGTACATGAAAGTATCACACTGAGAGCAAACTTGGTCAGACGGAAGTAGTAACCTGCATACCTTCTCCGAACTCTGTTGGATGAATTGGCACTTCCAGGATTGGGTCGAAATCACGAGTCATCATAATAAGAGTGTCTTGTCCTGCACGGAAAATATTCATTATACATCCAAAATTGTAGGCTATGTAAATAAATTTATTCTAGCTGCAAAGTTGATGAAAACCCTGAAGCTTCAGAGTGATCATCTTCACAGCCAGTTGTATCCTTGCAAGCCACGGCCGTCAGTCATGCAGAACTAACCTTGGAAAATATCAATGCAAAGTGTTGAAGCTACCTAAATGCCGAGTTAAACTAGTAACTGATTTATTAAGTCACGACAACATAAACCGTGAGAACAGTGAAATACCACCCAATTTTTTTTTTATGGACAATAAAGCTTTTAAATCTTGAAATGTGAAGACGGATCAATGACTTCTGGAAATCTTGGATGTCTCCTAATCCCAAACATTGCATGTTACTATTGTTAGCTGAAATTATTGTATGATTTAACTTACTTTGGAGCAAAAATGTGTCAATGAGTACAACGTTTCAACCGTCAGCTACGGGGCTTATTCACATACTGGTGTCACGTGTGTTGGCTCAGATTTCGGCAGGATAATTTGGTTGTTGATGACAGGCAGATGGTATACATGGTTTCTTTTCATGGTAGGGCTCTCTGTTTGATATATATATATAGCCTCCTTCACTTTTCTCTTGTGCCAGTTGGATTGACGGGTCAACGCGTCATACTCATCAAAAAATGTTTGATCCAAAGTAAGTTAAATCATAGAATAAACCATTCTTGGATCCATGAACAATATATTCATAGCTGAAATTAGTTTTATTATGATCGTATGACCAGCTGCCAACCACTGATCCAGTAAGCGACTACATCTTCTTCGTCTTCTTCGAGGTGTCTGTTCGAGACGTCAGCAATCATGGCCCTCCAAACCTCATGGTCATTCGTTGTTCTCATAGTAGCTGTTTCGTTCATTCCACACCATGCTGACAGACTATCAATATTTTTTCCACTTGATCTTTTCCCTTCAATCTTTCACATCATTACTAGATGTTCTAACTTTTATTTTGTCATGATGTACCCTATAAATCGTGCCTGTCTTGTTCCAGTTTGGATAAACCTCTTTCCTTTGTAGTTGGCTGTTCTAAGGATTTCTTTGTTGCTTTTCTTTCCTGCCCACGAAACTCTCTTCATTCTTATTAAAAAACCACATTTCATGTCACTTCAATGATGTGTTGCGTGCGTTTTTTTAATGCCAGGTTTCACAACCATTATAGTAATATGGGCTTGATGTAACACTGACAATTTCAAAGACTGGGCTTAAGTTCAAAGTTCATTCACTCACAAAATGGTGCTCAGAAGTAGTGTAGGCGGCACTGGCGTAGTCAGTGGTGCCACCTGGTGTACAAGGATCGCCAGCTGTATTTCTTTTATAACAACAACATTTTCAATAAGTTGAAATATCCATTGTGGTTGGTCGAACTTTTGTTCACTATCAAAGCATGTGACGTGGCAGTGGTTGTCTACTGGCTAATGTGGTACCTCTGTGGCAATTTAAAGACCAAATCACTTGCTGTGTGAAGTTGTTCAAAGCTGTGGCAGTATTTACTCAAAATGCCGGATGTTTTGTTTATTATCCAAGAAATGTGTCGTCTGGCAAAAAGGTACATAGTAAGTATGACATTCTATACATTGATCATAAGAATACTGTATTTGCACATACTATAAATGAACCTTATATACTAGGCATGTGTGGTCCATGAGGGCATGTCCACGGGACTGTCCACTCAATGAGACCTACCTGTGGTAAGAGCGAGCAACTCTTGATCAGGACTCCAGGAGACTGACCGGAGACCAGAGTCGACACTGCCCACCCCCTCCAACTGCAACAACAACACAGAGAAACACTCACTGAATCTGGCATTTACAAGAGTCTTATAGTTACAAACACGGACTTATATGCTTATAAGTATGTGTTATAAACATCACATTTTGTGATGAAATGCCATGTTATGAATACAAAATGCTGTGTTGTAAAATACTGTACATGATAAAAAAACAAAATGTTGTCTGGACAGATGTCATGTGACCATCATGTCACTACAGATGAACTGTCTGAAATTTCGAAAAACCATCCTCGTGCGCCAAGGGTCACTGTGGCTGACCACGCCAGTGCCAGCCAGCTCTTCTCTACCCTGGCACATCCCTTTAAAAACCTCCTCTTTTAACGTCAATCAGTGAAATCACCCACGAGGATTGTGGTCGTAATATTCTATTTTGGGTGATTTCAGCCACAGGCTGCTATGTTACATGCAATGTTTACGACGTGAATATGTTGGGCTTCCCACCAGTTTTACATCCATCTTCAAAATGGAGCATGTATTTGCGTTGATCCCATGCCTAACGCCGAAGCAACTGGGGAAGTCAATTGCTATAATTGTATAGTACGATTCCGTTTAACCCTGAGCTTTACGGAGACAATCAGCCAAGGTCCAGAAGGGTATAATAGTGGACCACAATGACTGCTGGCTTGCGAGGATGTCACAGACTGGCAATACATCATTTGGCAAAGAAATGTATGCAACAGTTTTGGTTTGAATTGTTTATCAACTGTAACGAAAAATTCCAATTCAATTAATAACTAACCCACAGTAAAATAACACAACATTGTAAAGACAATACCAGTAGATGCAGAATATAAAATGTCAGCATAACTCATTAATAACAGTTATATATTACGCAGTTACGTCTGAAATCGCAACTCAATTTCATTATCGTTTCACAGAAATTATCAATCAAATACGTAAACGCTGAATGTTTATGAAATGTGCCATTTGTAAGAAAACACGAATCAGTACGGAATCACCAAGAATATATTTAAACACAGAATTAATTATATATCTTTTACAATGGTGAATTTTGTTTCTGGGTAACTTGAAAAGAGAAACAGCTGGAAACCGTCCTCACCTCATTGCTTGATGTGTTCCACAGAATTAGGTCACCCCTCCACGTCGCCACACATACAGCCATCTGGTCCGGAAGGTGCTCGATATCAACAATGATGCCAGAGCCATCTGGTGGCAGATACCCATCACTAACAAGCGATATCTGCTTGGTCACCTGTAAGCAGCAACCAATTAGTCATTACAATCATCATCATCATGGCTCTGCTTTGCAAATGACGATTCGGGAAGGCGGAAGTCCTCGTCTGGTGCAGGCTCGCTGATGGCTGATGAAACCTATCCGAGATAGACAAGTCTTTCTATAGCGGCTGCACATCGCGGTTTGTTCAATGTTGATGTAAGAAGGGTCCTGGTTTTTCCGCCTTCTCATTTTGTCTCCCATGTTGGCCCTTTGTTTGTCATTACAATACATTATAAAGTAATAACTTCAGAAACTGGACAATAGCTTTAGTATATAATTTTTTATACATGTTTAATAAATGTTAAAGTGTGTATAATATACACACACACAAAATTTAATGCACCTTTTTGGGTTTTTTAAAGGCCCTATTGTTACTAACAACCAATGCCAATATGTCATATAATGTTATGTATACATGTCAAATGTAAATTACTTTATTACAAGTAAACATTGTGCATTTTGTAATTTAAAAAATATATACCAACAATGAATAGCTAGGCAGAATTCAATTGAATAATGATAATCATCAATAAAACATTAAAATTAACATATTATACAGTTGTCACACAAAGTTTATGTCAATAAATGTACGCAGAGCAAGAGAACACAACATGATGCTATGTGATTGCTATCACCAGTGGTATATAGGATTCTGTATCTGCAAATTCTAAAATTACATGGTTTGTCTATAGATTATGAAAGAAATTATAAAAATATATTGTAGCGTAACTGTAAAGAGTTCAAAAAAGAACCCCAAAATTATAGTGACCATGATTTTTCTGATCATTAGTTTTCTACTTAGTATTTTGAATATGTTCCATTATCACATGCATGCATAAATACTTGCTAACACTGTACTTACATCTAATCCTTAGTATTTTGAATAAGAATTTTAAAGATGTTCCATTATCACATGCTGCACAGACTTGCCAATACTATAGCTACTTACACTATTTAGTAATTTAAATAAGTATTTTAAAGATGTTCCATTGTCACGTGCCTGTACAAAGACTTGCCAATACTGTAGTGTCGTTGAAGTACAGTATTATTTAATATTTTTAAAAAGTGTACTCGTTCTCGTACTTGTACTCATGAAAATTTACTCGTACTCATGTTTTAAAAATGTACTTGTTCTCGTACTCATCCACCAGCAATGTACTCCTACTCATACTTGTGAAAATGTACTCGGCTCCATGTCTGGTAATGTGTAGATACTTCATGTATGTGCCCTGTACTGGGCCTGCAATGACACTTGCCTGTCTAGTGTTGGGGTCAAGCATGCTCATCCCATTTGCTGTTGCACAGTACACAGCCTTGGTATCATAGTCGACACATATACACTGGGCGCCAACCAAGGCTGTGACATCACCAACTTGCACACTCTCAACTAGCTTCAGGTTCCTCATAGCTGCCTGTAAATGAACATTTCATTTTTAACAACATTACTACTTAGTACTGCAAGCAAAAATCTATCATTTATTATGTCTAAATTCTCTAGAAACTGAACTCAGAAGTGCGAGAAACTAGAACCATGATATGATGAACAGGGATTAGAAAGTAAATAAGGGGGTAAATGATGATAAAATATATTAAAGCAAGATTTCTTATTCCACAACTAATTAATTTTTACATTTCAAACGTCATCTTTGATACAGTATTCTTCCAACTTGATGAACACGCTCCCAAATAAAACAGACATACACACACATATATATATATAATATATATATATATGTATATCTTCTGATTTAGTATAAACAAATCAGTCATTCATCCAAAACAGCTTTAACAAAAATCCACAAATGCAAGGTGTACTCTACAAAATTACTGAGTTATATGCTTAACAAGCAGGAGCCTGTCTTGCTGCGTAGCAGACACGAGTGTGTAGCAATAGGAAAATAAGAACCAAGGTTAATTATTCATCTTTGTCAAGTTGCCATCTGCTAATTCAAAGTCAAATTTTATTCTGCAACAAAAAAATTACATTCTACATAAGCAAACAAAAAGAAAAGTATTGTTACATGATGGTCACATGGCACATTTTGTTCTGTCTTCCTGTGACCCCAAAACATAAACTACGAAATGATAATTATATATATACAGTAACACGTATATGTACGTATCCACGTACACTCATTTGCATGACAACGGACTGGGGGAATTTAAGAAGTGTGTGAAAATCCCAACAATGTGTCTTTTTAAATGAAAACAATTAGTTGCACTCTACACATCTGGGATTTAGGCAATGTACTCGGTTAAAATAGTTAGAGAAATATCGTTTAGATAGTACAGGTTTGAACTTTTGATATTTTGAATGTTATAATCAAGGTTATTCCAAAGTTCTATAAAATGATGTCTAGGTAATTTAGAAGAAAAATTCTGGGCTTTTCTGTGCATAGTAGGGCTAGGTTATGCTGTCTCGTAATTCTGGTGTTAGTGGCTAGATTATGTTTGGGTATATACTGTTTGAATGATTTAGGCAGTGTATTATGGTGATAATTTAGATATTGGCACATGGAATCAGAAGTAAACAAACATTCTTGTACGAATTACAGAAACATATAATTTGTTCAAAATTAAACATAAATGGGTGTATGTCATGCAATTTAGTCCTATGAAAAGTGAAGAATTCATCAGACTCAAACTACTTTACCGACTTAGCCAATCGTGCCTGCATGCATCACCCTAGTCCCTTGAGAATAACTAACAAAAAAGCTGCCCCAATTTGACAACAGTAAAACAATTTCTGGGAATTCCAGTAAAACAATCTGCATAAGCCGCTGAGCCGTTTTGTGGATTCGAATATTTGCTCAGGACGACATCCCAAGGCCAAGGGTTATCCATTCCAAACATCACGGTAGTTACTTATTGTAACATGATTAGCAGCGTGTGGCTGAAATCACCCAAAATTATAGCAATATATGACATGACTAGAAGCCTCGTGAGTTATTTCATTGGCTGAGTTTATATTCAGAATTCTGCAAACAGATCAGCCAGGAGTACTGTTGCATGGTACTGACGTAATCGGCAGCAAGGATGATGGAATCCATCACGCCAGCTTATTAGATAGGAAACTCATTCTATTATCGCTCAATGCGGATAACCGCACTTCCATCGGCAACTCGTTAACCTCACCACTTCAATGAATCATGTGTCATCACCCCCGAAAATCATGCGCGCACACAAGTTTCCTTGACTTAACAGACTTGTTGCGGTATTTATATGTCCAATGATTAGGTGCGTACATGCAACTCTTTCCATCAACTCACGTGTGTGTGCAGAAAACAAGTTGCGCTGCCGCCTGGCGGTGACCTGTGAGGTACTTGTTTGTAAACACACTTCAGGAAGCACGAGGGTGTTACATTTATCAATGTGACTTTTCCTAAATTGTATATTTTCAGACAAGTTCTATGGGTATTGCGATTGTTTTCATATATGTTTCAATTTTTATGTATGCTAATAATTTTTGTAATCTTAATTGTGTAAGAATGTATTTTATTTATATTTATTTATTATTACTTTTACAATATATCATAACTGTTTATATAATTTTTATACATATACACACACTGTATGTACATATGGACTAGCTGTGTGCATTAACAAAATATGCATATTGTGATTAATCAAGAATGTTGTTTCTAGTAAATTTTATTACAAAACCAGTCATTCAAAAGTACTAAACAAACACATTATACAGTACAACAATGTTGCCAGCACAAAAAATTGTTTTGTGTACACACACAACAAAATTTAACATAACACTGTAATTACTGACTACCTGTACTGGTATATAACATAAACTTATACAATATAATGTCTCTATTGTATTCAGGGTTGGGGTCAATTCAAAAAGAATTTGAATTAATCAATTCAATTCTGGAATTGAAAGATTTTGAACAACATTAATAGAATAGGTATTTTTTTTAACTTAATTGGAATTGAAAAAATTTGAATTTAATGAAAATGAATCAAGCATCTGATATTTTTTTATGCTACAAAGGATATTTTACTGAGAGTTGCGAGTATTGCTTGTTTAATGACCAAGAAAAGTTGGACAATGAAGCTGCTGGTCAAACATTACCCAGCATGTATCAGTGGATGAAACTGATGAATGGGAAGTCAATTAGGTTTGCCCTACTGCCTTGCTTGAATGAGTGATGGCTGTGGACTGCTTCAAAGAACCATTGAAATTGCCCAGATAACAATCACACTTTCCCAATGTCCCATGCTAAGGCTAAGGGCTACTACAAATGAAGCTAGGATATCTCCAAACAGTCCAAAGATGACCAATGCAAACACAAGCACAGTGAAGTCTGACAACACTTGTATATTATAACCAGAATGTGACAACCATCATAAACGTTGTAAAAATTTAATATACTTATATTTTACCCAGCCAGTACTACCCAGTCGGCACCACGTGAATGTTATGTTCTTCCTTGCTACCCAATCAGTTTGTAACACCTTCCCTGTATTGACATTTAAACACTGGTTGATGCATCACTGCAAAAAGTATTTTAAATTGTGATATATATATATATATACAAGGTTAAATGCCACGTACGGGAGACCAGTTATGCATATAGCACCGCGTACGGGAGACCGCTGTTTTAAGGAGACCAGAGCCAGTCTCCTCATTTTAATAAATATATACACACATTAATAAAACAAATATTTGACAGATCTCCTAGCCATACGTTGTACATTTGTTAAATGTGGCGCTGTCAATTTGTGTATCTACATATATATTTACGTTGTTATTGTTATCGTTGTATTGAGTTTTGGATATACCAGTTTGGCATTAAATATATATTACTGCGAATAATAACCAACTTCCGATTACACACCGGTCTCCCGTACGCAGCATCTAAGCATATAGGTTTTAAAGAGACCGATTTTTGTGTATATATATTATTTATTACAATATCACAACAATATTGTAGTATGTGGTGTGTATTTGTATTACAATGTTCCAATTAGACATAATTTGAAAATCAGTTACATAAAAATATACGGCCCGGGCTCCTTAATGCGGTCGTATATGCACTGGTCTCCCTATGCAGCATTTAGCCTTATATATATATTTAGCCTTATTCTATATATATATATATATATATATATATATGTATATGTATATATATAGAATCTGTGCAAAATTATTTTGACAACACAATAAACCTATTTAAATACACTTGTCCTTGTGAACCGACTAGAAAAATCTTTGCTGTCTCATTCAACCAAACACTACTTTTATTTTAGTATTGTAATAATGCTATACAGGTCTATTAACATATACCCCGATACTCATTTTGTGTTTTTTGCAATACTTACTCCCGAACTAATCATTCGTTCAAATATGTTTTACACAACAAAATCCAGCGACTGAAAATGTAATATTTTACACTACAATCAATGTCATAGTTATTTTACCATTACACTCCAATTGATGTCATAGTTATTTTACCATTACACTCCAATTGATGTCATAGTTATTTTGTCATTATGTCCCATCTGCTATTTTGGTGGATGCGTCAGCTGCGGCTCCATTTCTCTCATCCTCTTGACACTGCTGTTCTGCTGCTGTGTTACACAGCTGCTGCAACAGACTCTCCTGTTCCATGTGTCCTAGCTGTTCCTGCAACTGCTGCTGTATGACATCCACTGTAGGGAAAACTGGTGGTTGACTTGGTCCATTATCAGGTGACACTACAGATGCTTCATTCTGTATGCTTGAGCCAGATGTTGCCATATGATCGTTTGAGCTATCGTCTATCCAACCTAATTCTTTATCAGACTTTGCATGGTGGGAGTTACCGAGATATTTGCGTTTGTCGTACGAGAGACTTGATCGGATGCTAAATCCTTTGCCATATCTTTGCTGTATTACATCCGCAGTGGGGAAAACTGGCAGTTGACTTGGATCATTACTAGGCAACGTCACAGTTCCTTCACTCTGTATGCTTGAGACAGGGGGCACCATCTGATTGCTTGAACTAACGTATATCCAACCTAATTTTGGATCGGACTTTGCATGCTGGGAGTTCCCTAGACATTTGCGTTTGTGGTACGAGAGACTTGATCGAAAGCGGAATCCTTTGCCACAATGTGGGCACAAGAACCGCGGTGTGCCAAGATGGACGCCTTGCATATGGTCTTCTAATGCCTGTCGCACGCCAAATCCTCGCAAACATATTTCGCACTGGAACTTGGCAGATGCATCACAGAGCGGCGTGTCAAATTTCGTTTCTGTGCCTGGCCTCTGAGGAGTCAGTTCAGTGCTTCTGTAGGAATCAACACCTCCAGAAGTTGGTCCCAGTAGTCCAGGTGATTCGGGATGCAGTGGGGATGCATACGGAAAGCCTGTATGGAAGTCAGACAAGTCGCTCTGTACATTTGTCATAGTGTTCCGCAGTTCTATCGGTTCTTTGCATGTCACTGCAACATCTCCATTTCTACCGCCAACACAATGCTTCTTTGCATCACCAGTATACCCCACAAGATGGCGCCTGTCAACATGCCTCTTGCGGTCACGTGACTGATGTCTCAACACTGACACATCACCAGAATAACTATCATCAATAGATATGACTTCCACTGGATTTGTGTGTTCAACTTTCACTACAATGACACTGTCTTTACTGTCATCAACACGACAATCCTGGCTGTTCGATCGCCTGTCAACGTACTCATCACATGACGTCACATCGGCCACATTATGACACGGCAACACTGTGCTGCTTATGATGTCCTTGATACTGATCAGCATCAGGTCGGTTTTGTCTTTTGTGATTCCAATGAGACCTTCAATGCACAATTCAGTGTCAAACATGAGTGTGTTCTTACAGAACAGACTGATCACTTCAGTCAGCAAAGTCCTCACTCTCTCTTTCTGCTGCTCTAGACTTGATGTCATCATCTTGGTCAAGCAATCTGAAAATAAAATTGTTGTGTAGACAGCAAAGTGTGAGATATAATTTATTATATATATTGATTATGACACCATCTTCACATGCCAGCATTCCAAATAAATGTGTGTGTGCGCTTGTGCGTGTGTGTTTACATGATTAATAAACAAAGTCCATCAGTCAGGATTTTGATGCTGATTATAATTATGTGTGAGTGTATACTGTAGGCTTAAATTTATATATAACTTCTAGTTAACTTATAATGATACATCCATCGTGTCTGGCTGGCATTGAAGTCGAAGGCAACAATCACACAAGCACACTACCATTAACAGTTGTAGTGTCAGTGACCACCCTGGCTGTCTCTAGCCTCACTGCTCGACACTGTCACCGACAAGTACAGCTGAATATTATTTGTTTAATGAGATCTCATAAGATCATAACATGGTGACAACAATACATACAGACTAGTCCGTTAATAGATCAGTGCCAAGCGTCGGAAATTAATTAAAAGCAGGTCAAACTTCCATTCGAACTAGATTTAACAAGATTGCCACCTAGAGATTCAACTCTAGATGGCAGGTGGACTAGGAAGCCATTTGGCTTATCGAGAGTCCAACCTATCTATCTAAGTATACCCCGCCCTTCTTATGTATATGTCGATTTTATTTTTAAATATATTAACACTACTAGCACCTACACAATCAGCTGATAATCTGTTCCATTCGTTTACTGTTCTTTGTGAAAATGAAAATTTTCTAATATCTAGTCTACACTGCTTCTTTGCTAATGTAATTCCATGTCCTCTAGTCCTTCTCTCTTCCTTGACTGTGAAAAAATATTTCTGTCAATATTTTCATATCCATTCAATATTTTAAACACCTCAATCTGATCTCCTCTCAATCTTCTGGTTTCTAGTGTTGTTAAACCACATTCTTTTAGACGCATTTCATAACTAATATTCCTGAGTTTTGGTATCATTTTGGTTGCTCTCCTTTGTACTCTTTCTAGCATATCAATATCCTTCTTGCGATATGGCCTCCATGCTTGTATACAATATTCTAAGTGAGGCCTAACTAATGTTTTATACAGCGGTATTATTAGTTCTTTTTCTTTGTACACTATATTTCGCCTAATTAATCCAAGAATTTGGTTTCCCTTCGCTGCTGCAATTCCACACTGCTCTGATACCTTCATGTCAGCACTAATAGTTAACCCTAAGTCCTTTTCCTTTAAGGTAGTATTTAGTACAGTATCACCCATTGTATATTGTGCATCTTCATTCCCATGTCCTGTGTGAAGGCACTTACACTTTCCAAAATTAAACAGCATTTGCCACTTCTCAGACCATTCTATCAACTTATTAAGATCATCTTGTAAATGCTGTCTATCTGCATCACTTTTAATTTTCCTAAACACTTTTGTGTCGTCCGCAAACTTCAACACCTTGCTTGTTATGTCATCATCCAAATCATTGATATATATTAAGAATAAAATAGGTCCCAGTACTGATCCCTGCGGTACTCCACTCAAAACCGCTTTCCAGTTTGAAACCTCCCCATCAACTACTACTGTTTGTCTTCTATCAATAAGCCATTTTTCTATCCAGTTGATCATTCCATTTCCTATGCCATGGGCCTTTAGTTTAAGCAGTAGTCTTTGGTGTGACACTTTGTCAAAGGCTTTTTTAAAATCTAAGTAGATTATATCTACTGGTGATCCCTCATCTAGCCACTTTGTGACATCTTCCAAAACATAACATATTTGTTAAGCATGACCTCGCTTTTAAAAACCCATGTTGAGATGGGTTTATCAATTTATTTTTAACAAGAAAATCAACCAGGTGATCTTTAATTAGTCTTTCTAATAGTTTGCAAATCACCGATGTTAAACTCACCGGTCTATAGTTCTCTGACTTGTTTCTCGAACCTTTTTTAAATAATGGTATAATGTTTGCTTCTTTCCATTCTAACGGAACTATTCCCTCCTCTAATGACAAATTGAACACTGTTGCAAGCGGTATGCTGATTTGTTCTACAATTTCCAATAGTAATTTGGGAGGAATCCCATCCACTCCAGGTGATTTATTATCCTTCATATCTCTTATTTTCATAGCTACCATTGTTGGGGTTACAATTAGTTGTCCTAAATAGTCAAACTCTCTCCCTTCGAACTTAGTCTCAAGTACTGGTAATATACTAATATCTTCCCTGGTAAACACCGAACTAAAGTACTCATTTAGGTTTTCTGCCATTAAGAATCCCTCTGTTATTATGTTTCCATCACTACCTTCTAGAGGACCGACCTTATCCTGAACTTTCTGTTTACTTCGAACATATGCATAAAAACTCTTGCTGTCATGTTTTATATTAAAAGCAATTTTTTGTTCGTAGCTTCTCTTTGAATTTCTAATTTCAGCTGTAGCTTGATTAAGTGCTTCTTTATAAATGCTATAGTCTTCTTCACTTCCGGTATGTCTATATGTCTTCCACATCATTTGCTTGTACTTGATTTTTCTAATGGCTTCCTTCAATAAGTGTTTCTTCTTTGACCGTTTCCCCTGTTTTTTCAAGGGGACAAATTTGTCAACGACGCAGTCAATTTCACTCTTTAAAATATTCCAGCATTCTGTTGCTGTCTTATTCTTCAGTGTGTTATTCCAGTCTATCTTTGCTAAATATTCCCTCATGTCCTTATATCTTCCTTTGTGAAAATTTTTCCTGTACCTTATTTTTCTATTCTGTTCTCCCTTTACTTTGATGATTAAATGTATCTGGTTGTGATCACTACACCCCAGTGGCTCACATATCTTGACATTATCAACAAATTCCTTCTGTGAGCTCAATACTATGTCTAACACGTTCTCGCCCCTGGCTGCTTCTAACACATGTTGAGAAAGGAAACTATTTTGTACTAAATTTAAAAACTCTTGATCCTCTCTCCCGGTACTCTGTAGAGACGTCCACTGTATATGCCCATGGTTAAAATCCCCCATAATAATACAGTCCCGTTTACTCACTTCTTTGATAGCGTTATGTATTTTTTCATTCTCTTCCATGCTTATGTTTGGACTCCGATACACTAACCCAACAGTTAATGTTGACTTTCCTGTAACTATGTTACACCAGACAGCTTCTTCACATTCTGCTTCTTTTTCTAATTTTATTTCATAAGCTTGGATGGATTCTTTAATATATAAAATAACTTCGCCTCCCCTTCTTCCTAATCTATCTTTCCTAAACATTACATACCCTGTCATTCGTAATTCGGCATATGATATATCGGGTGTGGCCCAAGATTCAGTTATACCTATTATGTGAGGGTCAATATCTTCTACCATAATGTTTAGTTCATTTCTTTTGTTTACTATGCTCCTTGCATTTAAACAAACACATTTATAACCAAATTCCGTAGGGCTTTCCAGGCTGTTCTTTGCTGATGTCTTTTTGCTATCTTTATCTATGGCTATGCCTCTAGTATTTGGCTTCTCTGTGTATCCCCCCTGCGAAACTAGTTTAAAAAGTTGTAACCTGTTCCATTATTCATCGATCGAAGAAGGCTTCTCGGATCGATGAATAATGGAACAGGTTGCAACTTTTTAAACTAGTTTCGCAGGGGGGATACACAGAGAAGTTGTTTACATCACACAGACAGTCTGCGTCAGTGGCTCGGTCGCTTTCCCATCACGTGTCGTGCTTTGCGATTTGGTTTTACGACACATTCTTAATGATGCGCAAGAAAACAGTTGCATTACATAGATTTTTAAATGACACATTCATTACGGAGAGAGTACAACCACCACTACCGCTACAAACAAGGCCTAAACTGTTAGAACTGGCTTGTTTTCGTACCACTTGCAAAGTTCCACTTCCAGGTCAAATCAGCCGTCAAATCACTATTTCCTGCGAGTATTGGCGCCACCTGCGGGTAAGTGTGATCAATGTGTGGTTTGTGCTGCCATCTGTCGTAGATGTACAAAATTCTTGCACGTTTTTTGCTGTCTGCTTTTAGTAGATAGGGTTATGGTTTAAGACACTGTTAGAAGTAACCAGAGGATTTTGTTATATTTATATAATTCACCAACGTTTTAAGCACAGCGTGTCAGATGGACATATCACCATTTCGTTATTGATTTTAATGTGTCGTCGTCGTGAACCTTAATTTATTGGCCGTGGCTATTCGTCCGGACACGTAATTTATTGACATTAATCCCTATATCACAAGAGGGGATGTGTACAAAATGCATAAATTGTTAATATGGTTTGATATTGTAATGATCATGGATGGCCTATGTCTAAGTGTCGTTACTCTGTTTGGGGTGTATTGTTATTTTCCATTTTTCCTCGTGATTTCGTTGCGCCTAGTGCATTTAGCCAAATATATATAATATACCGCTAGACGGAGTTACGGTAGTCCAGCCCAGTGTACTCCCCGGCGGGTCATGGTGGCTTCAATTAGGCTGTCCTGGACAAATGAGACATGCTTACCGACGGCTACTTAGTTATCTGTAGGCCTTATTAAACCAGCTTCTGCGTTCTTCTCACTTTTCCGATGCTTTTTGAAGCCATGATCACTTCTTGTATGATCTCTTAGTTATATTTCCTGATGTCCTCTCTTGCTTTCTTTTTGATGGTCTTGCATATTTCTGCGTGCTCTATCCGTCATTTTTCACCATGTCCCGACGCTTCGCACAAGGGCTCGCGTTGGTGACGATATCCTCGATTTCAGTGGCTTGTTGATTGCCTTAGCTACTCTTGGCGCGCTTTGTTGGATCATGTCTGAGATGGTTTCGCTCATGGTGTCGATGTCGTCCAGTTCTTGTAGTGTCTCGAATCGTTTTTATCAATTCGAGTTGGAATTCGATATTCTTTGATCCTATTTGTCTTGTATCTATATTCTCAGTGGCCTTTTGATCATCAATGTTTTCCTTTCTACCTCTATGTCCAGTTTGGTGTTGATCATAACCACACTGTGGTCACTTCCGATGTTGACTTAATTGATGACTGTAATGTCTGTGACGATGTATGGCCTGTTTGTTAGGATGTAGTCAAGTTCGGCCTTCGTTACACCGTTTGGGTTTTTCCACGTCCATCTCCTTCCTGCTTTCTTCTTAAACGTGGTATACATGATTTTGTACTTTCTTGATTTTGCCCATTTTACCAAGGTATCGCCTCTTTCCTTTGTCAATTCGAGCCAAAATTTGCCGCCGGTTGCAATTTACATAG
>JAODUO010000613.1:430000-442500 GCA_025642075.2 Ridgeia piscesae
AGATTAGTGTCTAAAGTCAATCCTAGAAAATTAAATTCATCTACTCTGTCAATAAATACATAATGAGGGGATACATGTATTATCACAACGTCTAGTTATTTATGTGTATTTACACACCCATAAACGGGACAGACGTCCCGGATTTGATGGTGTTAAAATAAAGTTTTATTATTATTATTATTATTATTATATAAAATGACTGTAATATCGAAGCAGTATTTATTTGCTATCATGCGTTGTGTACTGATGTTTCAAAATGTATCCCCTCAAGTGTTGATGACTAATAGCATTCTTAAATTGAACAGTACATTTTGTAAAGACTGTATGTAGTCCTACAAGAACACGATATTTGGTGTGAACCAATCATATTAAATGTAAGATATATACATGTATTTAGGCCTAGTTATATGAAAACACATGCAAAAGCATGTTGATGTAGTTGTGCATTTACGAGCAATATGGTGAGTCAAACAACACACAAAACTAGCCCTGACTATCTAAAACCAACTGATGTACCTTCCAATTGTAGGTCCAATGGATGAGAGATTTTTGATGAAGTTGAGTGAGCAGTTAGGAGATCAACATCTCCAACTCGGTGTCTACTTAGGCATCGATTCTTCCGAGGTGCAGAAACTCAGAAAAGAATCCAATTCACACGTAGAGACGGCGTTCTTCGTGCTGAGAACATGGAGAAATAGCAGCGGAAAGCGGGGAGAGTCTACTGTGATGTTTGATGAGCTATACCAAACATTGAAAGACTTCAAGAGGGACGATCTCTTGGACAATGTTCGACTAGGTGAGTGAGGTACACACAATCGGTGACTTGAAGACAGCAATTACAACCAGGATCAGGGCAGAAGAATGTGTTCGTGTTATTGACAGTTTCGCGCAAGGGGGTATTTTGGAACACATTTTGGAGAGAACATAATTATAAGTCGGACCACTTGAGCTACACGGAGGAATCTTTGTGGAAAGATCGTGCACAAACTTATATTAACGTGTACCAAATATGAAGTAATTCACTGAACACCTATACAATGTATTAGCATTGTTGTGAGTGGCATTTTTGGGTCACCCTGTATAATAACAACTACGTCGGCCTGACTAATGTATTGAGCCAATTTTGCTTAGGAATAATGCGCAATAAAATAAAATAAAACTAACGTGTGGATTAAATGGGGAAATACAATTATTTGGGTCTAACACGCACCTAACATATTTTTTAAATAACCACAACCTTCAATACATTTAAACGCCTTTCCTGAGAACAATTCAGAAATGCTTTTACTATTATGTATATATATATATATATATATATATATATATATATATATATATATATATATATATATATATATATATATATATATATATATAATTTACATACGCGATGCACACATGGACAGATTTAGTTACAAAAAGCAAAAGAAACAACGCGATCCAACAAGAAGAACTTCAACGGTAAATTTCTGATGCCATATTCGTGTCCAATCATTACTTTCGATTCTTCTCGGATCCTGCGTGTGGCACACAAGGCTAATACACGATCTCTCTACTTCCTTTTATTGGTCGCGTGTATCACCACTAAATCTCATGTTAATATGTTACGCTAGCTTAGCTTAATTCCTTTTCCTTAGCTCATCTCAATAATAGTATTTTGACTTCTTTTACGTTAACCAATCTTGGGGCATATATATATATATATATATATATATATATATATATATATATTATATATATATATATATATATATATATATATATATATATGTATATTATGCTGTATATATATATATATTATGCTGTATATATATATATATATATATTATGCTGTATATATATATATATTATGCTGTATATATATATATATATATATATATATATATAAATATATATATATCGCATCAATACTGATCTATTCTCTTAATTTCTCATAAACGGATAATACGTCGTATTCATATCATTATTATTGTTGATATTCAATTCAGAGCAAATGCGACTAGTGAGAGAGGAATTAAGCGGGTCAAAAGCCGAGCTGGAATCCTGCAAACAGAAATACGACGGTAAGGTTTTCCTAATGCTGTTTGTGTAACTGTGATAAATCAAAAGTACTGTTGATATCGTCAGTTAGAAGCAGCACAATTAAAAGGTAGACAGCTAATTTTAATCGCTATATGCTTGGCACAATGGGAGTAGGGTGGATGTGGAGGAGGCGTCAATAGCGGCCGACATTGGGGGCGAGGGGCAATCACCATGCCGGTATGTGGGGCAGTTTG
Organism: Ridgeia piscesae; assembly: GCA_025642075.2. NCBI lineage: Eukaryota > Metazoa > Annelida > Polychaeta > Sabellida > Siboglinidae > Ridgeia > Ridgeia piscesae. Next base: position 432,277 of record JAODUO010000613.1, read on the forward strand.
TCTTTCGGAGATAGGAGACTTCTCGAAAGTAAGTTTGGAAGATCGTAATTGTAAAATACAGCAATATATCGAAGCGCTAGGAGCGAAAGAAAATACTAACATAGACAATCATTATACCAAATTATGCAAGCACGCAGACGCATGCGCTCGAGAAGGAGTGAGTGGCAGTTTTAGGCAAAGACACGAACACAAAGAAATGCACATCAAAGGGGTGATCTTGATGCAAACATCAGAAACACACACAACAATCACACGGAACAAGGGAAATAACATATGGCGGGTACGTGATACGTGTTGAGAAAACCAACTTGTCATTGGAAACTACATTTATATTAACAATAGAAATCAAAGACAAATATGTCAACATATCGATAGGTAGCTAAATATTATTGTAAAACCGATTTTGATCATTTTGCTTCAGAACATATCAGACTCGCTCAGGAGGAACTAAGAGCTTCAGAAGAAGAACAAACACTGCACAAGCACAAGTATCATGGTAAAATAAACATATTGTGAACAAAATATGTTTAATTGTAATCGTTTAGAAGTTGATGTATGGAATCATAAAAAAACGGAAAACAAACAATTTAAACAAGATAAATATTTCCTAAAATGTAAAACATTGTCTAGTAAGTACCATTAATAATAATAATAATATTTTTTATTTCATATAACGTCACATCCATAATTGTTCGTGGCACTTCACAACATATTACTACTAAAACACATAAAAAGGAAAATGTTTGACAATAAGAAGAATATTAATATCTTAACATAAAAAAATATATGTGTATGTATAATAATAACTAAAATTAATTCAGTACTAAATAACGTAGCATGTCTAAAAATAAAGAAGTTAATCAATCAATTATCCATTAGTCATAACAAGACAATAATAATAAATCTAGCAAATAATGACATAACAATATTACTGATAGGCTTAATGAATATATACGTATGGGTAATAGTAATAAATAATTTACTAAATGTACAAAATAAAAAACTACTAATAAATAAATGCATTTGTAATGAAAATAGTAATAGATAATTTCGATAATGTCGAATTATATTAATATGAAATGAAAATTGTCTTCAATCAATGTTTGAAGTTGGCGAGAGTGATACAAGTCTTAATAATAACAGTCGACATGATCTTTGGTGATATTTGCGAAATATATAAAATATGAAAACTATTATCTTAATTAAACCTGTTTCAGAGGACGTTCGACTGTTAAACGAACAAGTAATGGATTTGAATAAGGAGCTGGAAATCAAAGGTAACGGTTAAAGCATTATGTCTTATGTCATATCGTAAATACTTCATATAAACGTTTGTTGGAAACTTTTCATTTCTACAGTTTATGTCATTCGTAATACACAAAATGTGTTGGGAAATGTTGCTTAGTTTACATAATAAATATGAGCATTGTCTATCTGAATTGCTGATTGTAATGTTTTTTGTTGAATGGTCATGACATCAGGTTTTTAATTTGGGGTCCAATCTCGTATATTGTTCACGAAGTATTGTGCTAGCTCATTCTACAAGAAAACCAATTCCTTTTTCTGCACGCAGATGGACATTTGACTTGTTGACATTAAAAATACATATGTTTAGCAACAATTGTGCATCTGAGTAACATCTAAAGGAATGACGTATTCTTTAATATTACATTATAATAAGGGTATAGTGGTAACTACGGCGAGAAGTACCTATGCTATTTATTTTCAGCATAATACAAATTGCCTTTTCACTGAAAGTACTGAATATGATTAAAAAAAAAACAATATGCAGAGGTCTGTTTTATAATTATTGCAGAAACATATAACATAAGGAAGAATCATGCAGATACACATAGGGAACTTGAACAAAGAAATATATCGATAACAAAGAGTAACACCCCTTTCGATTATTTGCCAAACATCTAGCCTACATGCGTCCAATGTAATTGATATACTGGATACCTGTTAAATAAGGGCACTATAAGGGCGATGTCATAATTAAATTACACCACCTGTTATAAAAGCGCAACACCACATAGTGTCACAAACACATGACAACAAAATATTTATATTGGTTGAAATGACAATTACAAAGAAAACGTCTGTGTTGATTCCCGTAATTGTTATATATTTTTATATTTCAGTACGAGAAAAGAGGATAGAAAAACTCCAAGAGATAGCACGACCAGGTATTTTTTAATAAAAATTCACAGTGGTACATATTAAATATGATCAATGGTGACGACGCAATAATACATACTCACCATTACAATTGTAAATTCTAAGGTACATTTACAACATCGTAGTGTTGTTAATAATAATATATTTATAACAGTAATATATTTATATACTTACTGGGATAACTTTATAATATATTCTATCGACAACGACGTTATTAGCAATGCTTATTGCAACTACTTTACATAAACAACAAACGAAAGGCGATAGCTCGGTCAATCACAAATAAAGAGACTTACTGATATGGCTAACGACATGTTGTCCCAGTATCGCAACGCCAACGGACTAATCAGAGCCTCATATACAGTACTGTGTAACAAATGTATATTAACACGCTTAATTAATGCCTTAATAAGAGTCTTTCTGTCATACATGCCGTTACAATTAATTGACATATACATTGTGTATTTTATGGTCGAATAAATTACTATTACACTAAATTAATGGTAATCGCCGCGGGACTGACGTTAAAGGACTGAAGTGATTTTATAAACAGCGCGCTCTCTATCAACAATTCCTAAATATTCATGCGGCATATTTCAAAAAACATGTCTGCAAAATATCAAAGACAATAATGTAATAATCGTTACTCATTGTATTACTATCGTCAACCTCCCACACCATACAGCACTGGTATTATATTAGTGTACGGTTGCCTAACGTGCTATAATATTTCGGTAATTTGGATAAACGTCTTTGAAACCATTACGGAATGCATTCGTCCTCGTGTTTTGGTTCGTATTGGTGGGCAGTAATCACGTGACAGCTCTTTCCCCACGCTACTGCATCCTTAGACGACTCTTTGATTATTGTGTTGCTGTACTGACGCAAAACTTGGCATGCTAGAAACGTGAAATAAAACATGTGTAAAATGTAACTTCATGAAATAAGTTAATGAGCAAGTAAAAGATCCAAGTAAAGGCTAAATCAAGCCTAATAATAAAATGCATTCACTATCCCCCCATTGGATCTAGTATGTATACGTTATTGTTTGAACATATAAAGTTTAGCCATTTCGCAAACAATAATTTTCTACTGAACGCAAACATTGGCGCATAAAATGTCCGTATATTTAGGTAGTCAAGTTATTTCCGTTTAATCACTTGATTTCTATTGTGGCTATTTATACTAAACTAATATTGATTTCCTGCCAAACTCCCATTCCCCTAAGTGACGGATTACATACATTCGCGGGCTCTTGATAAACATACAGCGAAGTAGTCGTTATCTACCTTTACAATTATAATTGTATTTAATTTGTATATAATGTAGATGTTTATGAATACGTCTCCCACTCGCTCCAAGAGACAAATGATGATCACCCCTTTATAGTAAGTTAAGTAATAACATGAACACATTTAGGGCCTACATCGGGATTACCCCACTGTTTTTAAACTCATTGGCCTAATGCAGCATCAATGAAGCGTCTGCCCCGAACATCCTCGTTAAATGGTGGGTTCTTTTGTTGTTTGCCCTAATATGACACATTTGTAATTTAGTTCCACCATTTAACGTCAACCCCACCATTAGGAGAGTGTTGTGTTTTAGCGCATTTGTGAAGTTCCAAAACAGGCCGCAGAGACAGTCTACGCCTCTGTGACCGTATGTTACCGCAATAAACGGTATAGCAGCATGTATTTTCTATAGTTTCGTAATATATATATATATATATATATATATATATATATATATATATGCATGTGATGACGTTGAATGTGTCTGTGTCTGTGTCTGTGTCTGTGTCTGTGTCTGTGTCTGTGTCTGTGTCTGTGTCTGTGTCTGTGTCTGTGTCTGTGTCTGTGTCTGTGTCTGTGTCTGTGTCTGTGTCTGTGTCTGTGTCTGTGTCTGTGTCTGTGTCTGTGTCTGTGTCTGTGTCTGTGTCTGTGTCTGTGTCTGTGTCTGTGTCTGTGTCTGTGTCTGTGTCTGTGTCTGTGTCTGTGTCTGTGTCTGTGTCTGTGTCTGTGTCTGTGTCTGTGTCTGTGTCTGTGTCTGTGTCTGTGTCTGTGTCTGTGTCTGTGTCTGTGTCTGTGTCTGTGTCTGTGTCTGTGTCTGTGTCTGTGTCTGTGTCTGTGTCTGTGCTGTGTCTGTGTCTGTGTCTGTGTCTGTGTCTGTGTCTGTGTCTGTGTCTGTGTCTGTGTCTGTGTCTGTGTCTGTGTCTGTGTCTGTGTCTGTGTCTGTGTCTGTGCCTGTGTCTGTGTCTGTGTAGAGTAACATTTCACTAATATTACATTTATAGTTGACGACGAAGAGTTTAGAGATGACCATCGTCGGGCTCTTGAAGTATTGCGTCTGCTACACGAATACAAGGAGCCGCAACTGTGGCATTTGGTCTCACATCACTTCTTAGAAATGTGGGGTGATGGAGTATTAGACATATCTCATACGATCACCTCAGCCAATCTGCCTGATTTGGAATACCTACTTTGCGCTTGAGAGGCTACTGACCTCACACAATTACGGTAAGTCAACGCATCTCACCAATGACATAATCGTTATCAAGGAATTCGACAAAAGCTATACGGGTGGTTCAGAATTATCGACAATACACATTCGCACAGGAACGTACTTGTCGTACAAACGTTTGGTCCATACGGTAACATACTTATACCTTGCAGTTGTTCGCGAGAAATAAAGTGTATGCTAATTACATGCCAGTACTCATATTTTATACTTAATGGGAATTCTACCGGCAACCAATGAAGTGATTTTAATACGTACCAGTTCTGCGCAACACCTGGCTGTGTTCTTTTGAATCATTTATAATTTCCCTGTACGTTTACGAGGTATTTTGATAAGCCGACCAGAAGGACATTACAGTAATCAACACGGCTATTGGCCATAGCATGTATCAGCTTTTTGCAATCTGCTGATCCAGATATGTTCTTATAGTTCCTACGTTGCAAAATTATGCATAAGCTCCCTGATATTCCCACTTGACATGTTGGGCCACTGACATATACTTGTCATTATAAGCATATTAATTTCGCACATATGCACATTATGGACCATGGTCGTGCACGTTTCTAGTGGTTGCGAAGTACCACACACAGTCTTGGAGTTATATAGCAGAGTTCGTTTCGTTTGATAGCGGCAATTATAACGACTTGTTTCGTATTGTTGCATGCAAAATAATACGACGCATTGCGCGACCATTAATCATAACCCGAACGTGTATTGTGTATTCATTCACCTGTATAATGTATCGCAAAACTCTTGGATAGGCTGAGCAGTTAATTTTTATGCATTACAGTGTCGGTGGAGATTGCGTTGACTATCAGCTATCAGAGTTCCCCTCGCCGATTGATGTCTTCGGTGATATCAACGAAGTTCACGGTCTCTGTCGTGGGCTAGCTGCAGTGTCAACACTTCTTAGTCTTGAGTAAGTATAAATATTCTTTTTTGTCAGCACACATCAGAGTTGGGTTCAAGTATGTATTTGTATTTGAATACAGAAATTGTGTGTATTAATTATAAATGAAAATCACAAAAGGCATGTATTGTATTTGATATTTGATCTGTATTTGAAAGGTATTTGCAAATACAATTAAATACACATAAAGATTACCTACAAAAGGTAAAACAGTGCCTGACATAAACTGGCTCGGGAGACAAGTTTGTCATACCTGTGGAATGGTCAACATTGGACAGGCAGCACTAAGAATATTGGCCTGCAGTGAAGCTGGTCAAACATTAGCATCAATGAATGAATGGGAAACCAGTGAAGCTTATCCATAGCCATAAAGGCAGGTTTTCACAGGGAATGGGCTTCAAAGAATGCTGCTGTGTAAACATCCTGGGCTAGTACAAAGGAAGCCAGGTTTCCTCTAGTGCAGGGGAAGATCGAGCTACCAACGAGTTGGTACACTACTACAGATAAGGGCCGTCTAGTAAACCTCCCTGCCTGCCAATTTGTCTACAGCACTCAATCAAGCCTTTGTAGCCACAGTGACCCTAATCAATTATAAACATGTTGATGGACTAGTGAACGTTTGTCTTTACTAGTCCTGCTGTCTGGTAAAGTAAATGATGAAGTTCTATCAGTGCAATGTAGTAAAGTACTAGTAAAATTAAGTGCATTAAGCGCATGTATTTTATATTTGGTCCGGTTTTATCATATTAGGAAATACAGCCACACACACACACACACACACACACACACACACACACACACACACACACTATATATATATATATATATATATATATATATTTATATATATATATATATATATATATATATATTCTAAATATCTAATATTTATTAAATAAGTATATTGTGCAACGTTTTTCTTTTACAAATGTAAAAAATACCAATCACATACTTCTAAACTGTCCTAATTCAAATCATATTAGCAATTTGTGCTGTCTTTAAGGTCATGGGTGTATAATTATATTCTATATACCTCACCTCTAAGGGGCTAACTTTAACTGCAGGAGTTATATGTGTGCATGGTTTCTTGTAACTTGATTAGTTCATTTCGTTCAATGAAACTCCTAGAGCACATTGATTACAGTTGTGACACTTGTGAGGAAGTTTGGTTAGTACAAAATGGCTGCTAAATAAGGTGTAGCAGAGGTCTACCAATACTAGTCAGTAAAGCATTTTGCATAACATCCAGATGTCAAGTAAGCAACCTAGGCATAGATCCAAGGTCTTTCAGCATTATGAACCTGGACTAGGCAGGCAAGTCCTACAAGTTGGCCTTCATCCACGGCTCTGTCAAAGCTTCTACAATAAATGCTGCCACTTCAAACTTGTTGCTTCACCTTCAAGTAAGTTCGAACGTACCAACCCTATGCTTGTTTAACCAATGACTATTGATGCGATTTTTTCATTGATGAAGTTGTTGTGGAAGTGTAATCATGACTGTTTTTTTCTAAATTACTATTACTCTATTAAGATTATTCAGACGAACACTGAAACACACTTGGAAATAAAATGAGCGGTCCTACTGCTTCAAAGAACCATTGAAATGTCCCAGATAGCAATCACATTTTCCAAGTATCACATGCTAAGCAAATAGTAGGGCTAGCAGCCTAGCAGAAAAGAAGCCAGAATTCCTCCCAACAGTCCAAAGTGTACCCGGTTAAGGTCCAAAGATTACTAATGCAAACAGAAGCCCAATGAAGACTGAAGAGGCTTGTAAATTGTAACCAGAATGTGACAACTACATTGTTGGTAATTGCTAAGTAGTTGATGCCAGAAGGAGAGTAGACTCAGTGGAGAGTCTAGAGACTATAGATGCAGACACTTTAATCATGCAGTGCTGCCTGGATTAAAATAGTTTTCCTGTAATACAACTATTTTGGGTTTTTCTAATTTCTATGTACCAGGTATGTGTGATTATGTGTATGTGTGATTATGTGTATATGTTATAAAATGATTATAATTTATAATTACATCACGCATGAGAAGCTGTATCACTACCTGTATGCATACTAATCGTAAAATTATTATGGTTAACTACAAAGCAATAAAATTCAAGAATTTTTGTTGAGTTCTGAGGGAATGACCCTTCTATGAAATGTCTTGTTACTGAAAGTAACATATTATTTGTATTATTTCAGAGACATCATCCAGCCATCTATAAGGCCGTCACAGCCAAGCCAGACCCAAAAGAACAGCTTCCCATGACACAGTTTGTTAACTATAAGCCAACAAAGTGGACACCACATCATCCACCCCAACAAGATATTGAGTCTGCTCTTGTCATCTTCGTTGCTGAAGATCTTCAAGCCCTGAGTGTTGTTGAAGCACCTCCTTCAAGACATTAGTCAGCAAGCTCAACGTATCCTTCAATGTTCCTATCAACAACAAAAAGCCACCAGCACCAAATGCCAAGTCTCCTACTCAAGCGAACCTCAAAACTGCTCTGAATCAGTGCAACAATGTCAGCCTCACTATCGACATATAGACCAATAGGGACATGCGATCCTACATTGGCATCACTGCTCACTATGTTCAGGATTTGCAACTAAAGAAGGCAATGCTCGCTTATAAACGCTTCCGCGGGAGTCACACAGCTGTAAACATAACAGAGCAGTACGAACCAGTGGTGGCTATTTATGAATTGCATGGCAAAGTTCCAGCTATCATAACAGGTAATGCGGCCATCATAATCAAGGCATTCAACCTCCCTGGCATGGAGAACCTAGACGATGAAGACAGAGTATGACCTGATGTCTGAAGAAGATGCCAACACTGAAGTTGGCCCCAACCTTCTTTCTCTGCTCACAAAATACGAACTCAAGGTTATGGGTGAAACTTTAGAAATTCCATGTAGTCACTGCAAGTTTTGTTGTCGTGAGCATGAAGGTTCTGAGGGCTGAATTGTAGGAACTTTATGCAAAGTACTCAAGCAAGTTTGTGACAACTATGAGAGAATCACTTGACCCCCCCCCCGGAAGAGGCAGTCCAGAGTTTAGTCTCTTCCTGTCCCACATCCATTTTAAACCCTCCGTTGGAAGCCCGCATTACATAGGTGATATTGCTCCACAGCCCCAATAAAGTAATCCACTACAGTTCAAGCCCCCGCAACTTGGGTTCCTTGCTCCATGTCCGTTGCAAAAAACAAATCCAGAATGTTTTGGGCCCCGAACTATTCCCGGGGTGCTACAACACTTGGGTTTGCAACTGCAAAAGATTGGCCGAATTTTTGGGTACGATTAACATTTGCATTGAAGATGGGTAATCAGTATGGCCAGAGCCCACCTGTATTGTATTGCTCCGTCAGTATGCTCGTACAGTACTGAGTCAGTACCAGTACATCAGATCGAATGAGTAGCGAGTACTGCAGTCCCTGAGTTAATTAAGTGCAAACTGTAAACCTGTCTAAATCCACAACTAGTCTGTATTTGTCCCATCCAGACATGGGGTCAAATACATTGAAATGTATTTAAATACAAATATTCTTGAGGGATTACAATACACTTACAAATACTTTTTTAAATATAAATGTATTTAAATACGAATACATTGAACAGTATTTCAACTACTTTTTCATATATTTTTCAAATACGTATCATTTAGTATTATTATATACTATGTAGGTAAAAGAAAAGCAACACATAATTTATACTGAGACATCTAGTTTATAGGCATAATTAGTGTTTTGCTCATAATGTTATGATGACAGGCAGACCAGTGCTAGGGAGTATTGTTATTGCTAACTGCATCACAGTGAAAACTGACTGAAAGAGGTAAGGGCCAAAATATATTGTTTGTATGTTAAGCCAGGAGGGCCATAATAAAATCCCTATATTGCCCTCAGAGAAGACACTGGTAATCATTGCTAGGATGTTGTGAGGAAGGCTCAACTTCAAAGTCAACCAGGAAACTAGAATAGCCTGGTGCCAGATTGAAGCCTGACGAAAGAATAAAATGGGATATTGACCTATGGTCACTGTTAGGTGCTAATCCATCCTCTGGTTCTGAGCAAACAAAAGTTATGGTCTCTGCAGGGCCATGGGGGACCCCTGCTGTTAAGTGTCTTCATCAGTCATTAGCACAGTTGGGTGAAGTGGCAGTGCATTAAGGTAATCAGTTTGGCAGGCATTACATGTGACAGTGAAAAATAAATGTTGATACTGACAATATATTTCAAAAAATGTTTGAAAAAGTCAAATACTTTAGGAAAGTATTTAAATACAAATACTTTTAATTCCTAAACATCAAATACAAATACGTAAAAAAGTATTTAAATACTTTCAAATACAAATGTATTTGACCCCATGTTTGGACCCATCTGATATACTACATATTTGAGTTGGATACTCTTTTGAATATGCCCCCTTGGTTTTGAAGTGTTGTTATTGTAATGTATTTGATCATGTGTATTTGAAATTCTTAAATGCCTCCTATTTGTATTTGATTCAGAAAACATAAATGTAGTTATTAATCCAGCATTAAATGTTTCATCCAATACCTGAGAAAGTCGTGTAATTATTAATAATAATAACACCTGGATAGTGGATAGCAGTAATCAG
>JAODUO010000613.1:447500-450000 GCA_025642075.2 Ridgeia piscesae
TTTATAATAATCGGCAAGTCATGTTTTAGCTCAGATCCCATTATTTTCTGTCAAATCGCGATTAGTCATTGAGGTCTCGCTAAAGGTTTGAGTCGCATAGCTTTGCGGCAAGTTACTACAGAGAATTCAAGCAAAACAACTGTTTGTAAGCCTTAATTGATTCGATAGATGGCAGCACGCACTGACGGGCACTCGGTAGGTGGCGGTAACCGGGAGATCGTTCGACGTTCCGTAAAGTTACGTTGTCGCCGCGTTTTCTGCTGTGACGTCATATAACAATCAAATCGCCCAGATCCAAAATATATACAAATGACACATCCAGAAAATATAGTTTATTGATATGTTAAATTCAATTTCGAAAGGAATAATAATAACAATTGAAAGAACCTAAAGAGCGTATTTCAGTACGGAATGTAGCACTTAATGTGTTCAAAAATATATTTAGGCTGCAAAACAAAATTAGTTTTAGTCTGCTAATCAACATTAATTTAAAACCGGACGAAGCAGTCAAACATTTACAAAGCAAGTCCCTTCTTGGAATACGATCACGTTTACCACCTGTCAGTTATGCTTATCTGCTCGTCACCTTTCTCGAATATGGAGTTTCTGTTATTAAAGCGAAATGTATCTGAAATCGCACGCAAACTTCCTTAAAATGTAATTTATTCAACGCTTTCCTTGAATATTGATATATTCATTCCGGTGTATAGCACCTAATCACGTGACAACTTAATGAACAGTTTGTGGCCTCCATTGAACTGTTACGGGATATCACAGCAAGACGAACACCGTCAGTAGGGTCATCAGAAGGCCACCAATACCAGCAGTTTGCCAAACGACGACGCCGTCCATTATTACCATTACCATTATCATTATCATTCACACTGTCATGTGTACATATATAGATATGAGTGCGCGAGTGTCGTACAGTCCTCGAGTCGATGTGGATTGTGTTTCTGTACCAGCCATAGTTTTATGTAGAGACCCGTCCACCCGTCATTTGGACGGGTAAAAACGAATATGAACGGGTGGTGGACGGTTTGTGGACCGGTAAAAAAATGAAGGAGCATAAAAAAGGTCTTCCAAAACCATAGATATTGTTAGTTATGCCTTGAATAGTGAGTGAAAATGGTGTCACCTGTGTGTTTGTAGTCCATTTCAGGTCATCAGACACATTTAAAAGTTTGTAAGCTGGCTTAACAGTTAACATCCATGTGTCCACCAAAACATGTGTGACTGGCAATAATTGTATCCTGCATAAAGCCCTGGTACCAGCCGTGCACTCCTCCGTCCCAGCGGGTGGGTGGACACGGAGGACATACCTGCTGGCTGCGGCTTACTCGGCTCATGTCGTGATGCGGCGTGCTGGCAGCTGATAGCTGACGTGACGCCTCGTCCAGAGGCCTCGTATTGATCGCCATTACTCCCCTCCCACGTGACACTCTAGGTTATAGTTAGGTCCAAGTTCAGACACGTGGCCAGTCCGCGCTACGAGTCAGCTACGATTACACGTGCGAGCGGTTTGGGAAGTCGGTATCTAGTGACTTCGCTACTGGGAGGTTCTTACCCGAGGCAATGGAATCGCCCACGTAGAGCAGTTCTCGTGAAATACCAATGTACATTATAAAACGCTCATATCAATGACCCTTGTTGTGTGGTTTATACATGCACGCCAAAGTTGCAAAGACCCGTGAACGAGGAATTGGTGGATTTTTAACAAGAGATTTAACAAGATTGCCACCTAGAGAGTCAACTCTAGATGGCAGGTGGACTAGGAAGCCATTTGGCTTATCGAGAGTCCAACCTATCTATCTAAGTATACCCCGCCCGTCTTAGGTATATGTCGATTTTATTTTCAAATATATTAACACTACTAGCACCTATTTTTGATTTGATTGTGTATAAATAAAATGTTACTGTTATAAATATTATTATTATTATTATTATTATTATTAGTAGTAGTAGTAGTAGTAGTAGTAGTAGTAGTAGTAGTAGTAGTAGTAGTAGTAGTAGTAGTAGTAGTAGTTGTTGTTGTTGTTGTTGTTGTTGTTGTTGTTGCAGTTGTACCTGTAATTGCAGTTGTAGCTGTAGTTGTAATAGTGTTGTGACGGTGTACAATTTTATAAACATCAAATAATAATTTCTCAAGTCTTTATGTGTGTCTTATTTTTGGACACACACCTAAAATCTGAACAATATAAACAGTGTCAGTCTAGTAGTAACAATACAAATATGCATAGACACAATGTTATGTATAGACACGTGTCACACAGCATGAATGAATCCAGCATATTGTAATATAGAGATATATAATTGTAACATAAGTTATACAATGATTACATAGGTAGGTAAATCAACCAGCCTGTGCACCTAACAGATGAAATAATTACATAGTATTCCATAGTACACAGTGTAGCACTACACTGTGGTATGGCTTACTTCTCTTACACCGTGAATAACCGTCCTCTCTGTATGTCCGTTATAGCATCTGCCCCGATGC
>JAODUO010000613.1:455000-458116 GCA_025642075.2 Ridgeia piscesae
CTCGTTAGTTTACGTACGCGTGATGAATATAATACGACCCTTCAACGCGTTCTCCATCATCGCGCCTGGTTCGTCTGGCCGTCTTACACTTGACACTCGTGTGTGATTATATTCTCTCACTTTTGTGTGATAATTGATATGATGTTCTGACAATCTGAACATCGTACGACTTGTGGTGAACCAATTAATCGCCCTAGTGGGTTGGTTGACCTGATAAATTCGGTCAACTCACACTTGCGTCCGTTGCAAAAGCAGGTTACCTCGTTGGGGCAATTACACGGCAGGTGTCATATTTACCCTATGACCAGATGAACTTTCCGGGAGTGTCGTAAACTGTACCCATCAGTCGCAGTCTCTTATTCGAGTACGGTTCTTCCAAATGCAGTCTAGTACGCTCACGAGATATACTGAATGTCCGGCATTCAGCTCCTCTTCGGCTTATATACAGTTGTCTTCTTGGACTCCATAGTCCGTCCAACACTTTTGTGTTTCCAGACAAAAATAACTGTTTTTACATTACGGAATTCTGGTGCGACTTAACACATTGCCGTGAGTTGTTGTTATTCCTTCACACTACCGGACAGCGCGTTGATCAGTCCCGTATGATACGTTCACGCGTGGGTGTAACAAGTAGGAGTGTCGTATCACCTACAGGCCGATGCGTGGTGTCATTTAGGCAAGCTAATTCCAAATATTTTACATTAATTGGTATTTGAAGTAAAGGTAGCACTGCCCGTCTGCAACCCATTCCATAAACCTTTGACATGTATGTAAAAGTACTTAATAATAATTTACGTGGGTATATATATATGTATATATATGTATATATATATATATATATATATATATATATATATATATATATGTGTGTGTGTGTATGTGTATGTTTACATAAATATATACATGTATATGATATAAGGAATATTGATGTATATAAAAAAACTATATGTATATATTAAATATAATCATAGCAAATATTGTTCGATTTCCTCTAAATACTGATCGCGTGTGCACATTAAGGCCCTGCGCGGGGCGGGTTGCGGCCCGCAGCCCGCAGCCCGCAGCCCGCAGCCCGCGGGGGTCCGGGGCGGTGCGGGCGGTGCGGGCGGTGCGGGCTGTGGGCCAGACCAGTGCGGGCTGAGCTGTGGGCCCCCACGGGCTGGTATCCGCGGGGTGGGGCGGGCTGCGGGCCAGGATATGGCAAAATATGCGGGGCGGGGCGGGGCTAATGATATAGTTGCGGGGCGCGTGCGGGCTCAGCTTTTTCAGCCCGCGCAGTTTCTTTCAAAATTTGCACATTGTTTGTGCCTATTAGTTGGTGGATTACCTGATAGCTCTTTGTGTGTGTGATACTGTGTGTTGCTTGCACGACTGCACGTGTGCGACGAATATAATGCTGTGCATGCGTGCATACATGTGTGCGTGTGCGCGTGCATGTGCAACTAGATGTGTGTGTGTACGTTTCACTATGTTATGATACCATGTGCTCACCATGACGTTTTGGTAAGCAACATGATGCCAGTGAGCATTCTGGTAACAGAACAGTTTGGTAACACTGTTGAAAACATTCATAAGATTTCACTGTTTTGTTGTTTTGCCCTGCCAGCTTTAGCCATTCATTAGAATGTGCATAGAATAATTCACAATAAAAAATCACAGAAAGAAATTACAGTTTTGCCTAGGAAAGTCACAGAAAATAAGGTCACAAAATAATGTTATTCAGACACTGTCTAGTTAATACAAAGTTTTGGTTTTGCATACACGAGCACCATAAAGATCAGTAAGACATAAGGTAGCAAAATAATGTTATTGTGGCACAGATCGCTACAGATTGCCCTTTTTACACAATCACATCAATGACGCCAGACCTAGCTAACAGCCAAGTTGATTTGGGTTCTCCCTTTAACACCAGTATCAACATTTACCAGGCTGCCCTGTCTTGCTAGGCTAAGTGATGTTTGAACAACTCCCAAGGAGACCTATTTAATTTGGGATACCTGGCTTGGACAAAGGGCTTGCTTATCTGAGCCAGACCTTCTCTAAAACACAAAGGCAATTAGCAGGCTGGTGGTGCCCAGTTTTACTGCCCAGTACCCACAGGTGCTAATCTGTGTAAATATTACTAAACAAGGCCTGAATGATTTCACATTGGCATTGCTGACTCTTAGCAGAAACGTTTCATTTCTTGATGTCCAATGTATTTATCATAGCATTTGTTACAAGATATTGGCTGTAATATATTAATAGGTATTTAATAACAAAAGTAAAACAATTCTTGAGGGGTTCTAATACAGATTTCCCTCAATGGATGAGTGTTGGCTGGTGTCTATTGAATGTATACTATATTAATAAGTAATGGAAATGTCTGGCAGGATACTCAATTACCCAATGTGGAAAGCTGTAAAACTACAACAGTGTAAAGCAATTAAAGATCCTACCTGGCTTGGGATGCCACTTCTTTCCCTCAAGCAAATATTTTTTTTATCACTTTGCACCACCACTGAGGCACTGACACAATAGCCATCTTAATTCGGATACCCAATTAAAAGTATTTTAATCAATAAAATAATGAAATTTAGTTAATAAAATTAATTAAGTAAAATAAATAAGGATTAGTTATTTTTTATTATTCCTTTTATTTTATTATATCTGTTCAATCTGCTAGAGGCTGCAGGCTGACTTTTGAAAAATTACTGCGGGCCGAACTGCGGGGCGGGTTGCCGGCGAAGTTACTGTGGGGCGAGGCGGTGCGGGCTGCGGGCCAAATTACTGCGGGGCGGGGCTGGCTGCGGGCTATGATGTGGCAAAATTTGCGGTGCGGGCTGACTGCGGGCCAAGTTACGGCGGGGCGGGGCGGGCTGCGGGCTATGATGTGGCACAATTTGCGGTGCGGGCTGACTGCGGGCCAAGTTACTGCGGGGCGGGCTGCGGGCTCAGATTTCCAGCCCGCGCAGGGCCTTAGTGCACATACAAACAGGATATGTGGGAATTTGGTCAACAATGTCATTATTTTCTCGTTAATTTACGTACGCGTGATGAATATAATAGGCCTTCAAACGCGTTCTCCATCATCGCGCCTGGTTCGTATGGCCGTCTTACACTTGACACTCGTGTGT
>JAODUO010000614.1:0-77500 GCA_025642075.2 Ridgeia piscesae
GTTATTTTATAGTTTGTCACCGTTTTATTTAATGGAACGAAGCATAGTAATAATCATAATCATGGTAATGTTCGCTGCTTGTTTTTATACAGTTCATCGTTCCGTATTTTATTTTTATTCGTCCGTAATAGCGAGAGTTCGGTTGCGAATGACGCATTCTTCGGAGCTTTCTCTCGGACGATTTGGTGACTTTCAGCTTCCTCCGCAAATCGAACAAAACACAGTACATACACATAACAGACACGTAAGTCGAACAGACAAGCAACATTTGTCCCGTCCACAAACCACCACAAGCACCAGGTCTGGATACACATATCAGGCCAATCCAATCAACAGTGCGACCTTTTTCAGGACACCCAGTGTTTGGACCTGTATCTCATCCGGCGATTGCAACGGTCCCCCGTAGCAAACACCTCGTCATAAAACTAAACAACACTGAACATATAATCGGGCGTTGACACTAATACGTCGTAGTGGCCCACAGAGAAAGAGACTAGACACGGACAGGACGTACGGGGCGGAAGCTATACCAGACTTCAGCGACTGAAGATGTGTTGCCGGTAGTGATTGTAGCGACGTGTTGTCGATATCGGTGGCGGCGAAGCGTTGCCGGTAGCGGTCGTGGTGTAGCCGGAAGCGGTGGCGGCGACGTTTTACCGATAGCGATGGCGGCGAAGCGTTGCCGGTAGTGGTCGTGGTGTAGCCGGAAGCGGTGGCGGCGACGTTTTACCGATAGCGATGGTGGCGAAGCGTTGCCGGTAGTGGTCGTGGTGTAGCCGGAAGCGGTGGCGGCGAAGCGTTGCCGGTAGTGGTCGTGGTGTTGCCGGAAGCGGTAGCGGCGACGTGTTACCGATAGCGATGGCGGCGAAGCGTTGCCGGTAGTGGTCGTGGTGTTGCCAGAAGCGGTGGCGTCGACGTGTTACCGATAGCGATGGCGGCGAAGCGTTGCCGGTAGTGGTCGTGGTGTTGCCGGAAGCGGTGGCGGCGACGTGTTACCGATAGCGATGGCGGCGAAGCGTTGCCGGTAGTGGTCGTGGTGTTGCCGGTAGCAGCGAATTCGACGCGATGAGATTGTAGCGCTTTGAGGCCCGAAGGTCGGCACGATAGTTAGTATTAACCATGCCACGATATGATCGGTAGACGAGACGATAGCAGTCGCTGACGATGCCGCGATAGACCGGGTAGTCGCCCGATGGCTGTGGGCGATGCCGTGAGCGTGATTGGTCCGATCCGGTAGTCAAATGCTGAGAGAGGCTCGGTGCGGTAGTCGAGACGATGGTTGATCAACTTGATGCCGCAGTTGGCCCCGGTAGTCGACAAACGACGCGATGTAGCGAAAAAGTCCGACGGTAAAGACTTCCGTCTTGCTTTTTCGCAGCCTTTTTGTGTTGGCTTCTCAATTTGAGCTGTTACCAAGCTGTTTCTGAACGTGTCTTTTACTTGGTAAGTTGCGCTCAACTGATTTCCTCAACGCTCTAACCAACGTATAACGTGACTCTGTCGAAGGGTTTCATTGGCTAAAAGTGAAGTCTGTTCTCTAACCAATCAGAAAGATTCCCGCCACATCCTAAAAGAACATTCTAGAATAAAAGACTGTTCTACGGACCAATGAGAACAATCGTTTAAAAAACGGTGGACGTAGCCCAAACAGTGGGTGGCCAGATTATTTCCTGCCACGCACGTCATCGGTATTTATAGCAACGCGACGTTTTTTAATAAGAAACAAATCGTTTCTAAGCAATTTTGTGTTGTAGTAGAAATAGGGCTAACATAGCGTTTGAGCGGTTTTTGCCCTTGTGATTACTTCAACCAGCGTGAGGGTTTTACACCCTAATGTGCTCAATGGACTGGTCCGTGAGAGACAGAACGCGCATGCGTTTAAAAAATGGTGCATGTAACCCAAACAGTGGTTTTAAATATGAAACTGGTCGTTTCGAAGTAATTTTGCATTGTAGTTGAAATAAGTTTAACATAGAGGCGGATTTGAGCTTGTGATTACTTCAACCAGCGTGAGAGTTGTTTCACCCTATCGTGATCAGTGGACTGGTACACGAGAGTCAGATCGTGAATGTGTTTGATGACGTATGCGCTGACGTGTTTTTTTTACCAGTTATGCACCGCGAGAAAAGCGACCCCATCAATGCCGATAAATCGCTGGTCCATGGATATAACAAATTATCATTCGACCGTGCTTGTAATACTTAAAACTCCGCCGCTGAGAAGTACAACATATTTATACATCAATAAAAAGTGCCTGAGCTTGTGAATAAAGCGGCCCTGGCTATCTGGCCATTTGTCTGTCATTCGCAGTCTCACTCTTTTCCCCTCCCCCGTCCTGAGAAGCCGATCGAATCTGAAAGAACCACACAATCTGTAATGCAGGTTTCGAAGCAAAAGTGACACTGACAATGACAAGCTTGATTGTATTCAACGCCCTTCGCAAAAAGACGGGTCCAGCATCATGACAACATCACCATGGCAACAGGTCAGTGTTGTCATCTTATTAGAACTTGCACCATTTTGACACTGTTAGAGCTTGCAACACACTGACATTGTGACGGCCTGCAACATAAGAAATGTTAATGCGTGCAACACACTGACACTGTTAGAGCTTGCAACATACTGACATTTTGACAGCCTGCAAAACACTGACACTTTTATAACCTGCAATATGTGATATTGTTTCAGCCTGCAACACTGACACATAGAGCCTATCTGACACTGACAGATCCTGCAACACATTGACACCTTTATAGCCTGTAACACAGAGACTCCTTTAAAACAGTGCTAGGTGCTATTGAGGAGTCACAGTTAGACATTTACCAGGTAGCTGAATCTGTATATCACCACAATCAAATTATTCCAGAAAAAACAATATATTGCAAACAACTGATTATGTCTACATCTATGTGTGTGTTTGTTTGTGTGTTGATGTACATGTGTGTGCATTTACTTATGTGTATGTGCTTGTATGTGTATGCATGTGTACATGTATATGTGTGTGTGTGCTTGTGTACATGTGTGTGCCTGCATGCCTCCATATGTGTATGTATATGCATGTGTTTGTTAATAACTCAGAATATCCTACAGAATACACCCAACACTTATGTTATGACACTTTTATAAACTGTTTCCAACACAATAATATTTTTACTATCATAAAAAAGGGAGTGGAGTTAAAATGGGAAAAGAAAATGATGATGGAAGTAGTGCGATTTTAGAGTTCTGACACAGGATGCTAGAGCTGGTAAGAACAGCCAACTGACCGGTGACATTGCCAGTTGCTCAGCTGACACAAACACGGAACAGCCAGGAAATTGTAAACACCATTAATGTTCATTTTGGATAGTTTGTAATGACAATTCTGGAAGAAAATACAAACAATCAACCATTGCCATTGACATTCACATTGGCGTCATTGACAATCAATGTCATTGATTTGCTTGCTCCATGATAATAATAAATTATTTTTTAAATATCACCACCTATTATTATTGTGAAACACAACAGGGAGATTAACTGTAGTAATACCCCAATACTAATTATGCTAATGAGACACTAGTTATTTTATCACATACAAATTAATCATGTCTAGATTTTTCATGAAAAGAAAGGTACTGTCCATGATACTCATTTTCGGGGTACTCGTAGTGACCGATAATCAACATAAATTTTACATATGAACACTTGGCCACCTTGTTATAGAAATTATTTACAATAACACTTTAAAAGGTACGTGGAATAATCAACCGAATACATAAGTGACATATCCACACATTAAATTGATGAACAATTGATAAATTAATACTAATAGAACACATTTGCAATGCGCCCTTCGCCGTTTTTGTTGAGTACGCCCATGCCATCGACATGTACCTTGAATTTACCTTGAATCCTCTTCTACTACGTAGACGCTTGCGGACATAACAGCACTTCCAGGAAGTCTATTCCAATCGTTTACTATCCTTTGATTGAAAGAGTACTTTCGTATATCAAGCCTAGAGTGTAATTTGTGTATTTTGTAAGGGTGCCCTCTTGTTTTGCCATCTTCATTTTCCATAATAAAGAAATCGGCAGGGAAAATACTATACAACCCATTTATTATTTTAAAAACATCCAATAAATCGGCTCTCACCCTTCTTGTTTCCAAAGTTGTTATTTTTATTATTCTTAGTCGACCTGGATAGTCTAAATGCCTTAATTCAGGAATAATCCTGCTCATCCTTCGTTGTATAGATTCTAATAAATCTGAATACAGTAATCCAGGTGAGGTCTCATTAAGGATTTATATAGTTTTAAAACTACCTCCTTGGTTTTATATTTAAAGGCTCTATTTATCATGCCTAGCATTGCATTTGCCTTATAGGGCGTGTAAGTCTCGCGCGCGAAAACGAGGCTGGGGGCAGTTGGGGGCAGGAAGTCCACATTCTCCATGTTAACATGTAGGACTTTGTTTTGTTTTTGGTTGTAATAATCGAACTGTTCCCAAATAGCGTATTTCAGTTATATTGTCCGAAGGATTATTACAAGCAGAAGCAATGGAACAGTTTGCCGGTGACAATGATCACGTAAATCATGAATTTTGATCGATTATTGTGGTGGTTGCCATGGCATTGTCGGCTAGTACTTGTGTTTGGCGTGCCATTTTTCGCGCAGTACAACCTGTTTGGGGCAAACGTATACATGTGTTATGATTATGTGCATTTAGACAACTTGTCAGATATGCTAATCGAAACCACAACAGGCAGCAATGTAAAATGTAAATCCCGTAATAGACACATACGGCCTAAAATCGTGTCTATTATCTGCCCTACGTAAATCGTTATACGTCTATGATAGTGTTGTAAACTCAATATTAAATCGGACATTTAAGATAAGAAAGGTATAACACAAGATATTTATGACCTGATTTTCCTAGTATAACCTAAAGTCGGAAGCTACAACTGTCATCTATCGTTAAACTGTTATTCTTGTGTCCAATCCCCAATCAGCTCCAGCCACGCGGAGTCTCGCCATGTATCGTGACCCACTTACAGGCCCTATTAGCTGCGCTGACACATTGCTTTGACCTTTGGCTTTGTTACATCCAGAGTTTCTGTGATTTTGACCCTTAAGTCTCTCTCCTCGTCAAATTTATCAACAAAACGACTTAATTATCCGTCCCTCCTGTAAGCGGAGAATTTTGCGGTGTGCCCGTGGCTCGAAGTTAACTGAGATAGAATCTGTAATTTTAGATCTTAAAGAAACATTTGCAGGCCGTCCTTGACCTTACCGAGTGGGCGGAGCATAATTTGTAGCTAGTGCGCATGACAAACTACGCGAACCACAAAAATGCGTTTGCTCTGCTGTTTTGATGAAATAACACAAAAGTTGTTTGTATATTACAAGATAAGTTCAGTGAAAGCTATAGTAACGCAGGACCAATTTTATTAGGGCGACACCAAATATCAGGGTTAGGGAGACACTTGTCGCCCAAACGACGTCAGTGTGTCGCCTAACCGATGGATTTTGTGTGTGTGTATATATATATATATATATATATATATATATATATTCACGCAAAAAGCACCAGCACTGACCCCACTGTAACACTGGTCGAAAGTGATGTTGTCAGATGCTTCTCACGACATATTAATAATCATTATATATTATATATATATATATATATATATATATATATATATATATATATATATATATATATATATATATATATATATATATATATATATATATATATAAAACGTTGTCAGCCCCGTAGCACGGAGTCCGGCAAAACTCGGTGTCACACACTGAAATGTTTGTCACGGTTAATTTAACGATTTCGTGACATCTCCCCTCTTTCAAAGTTTAAATCGAACCACGTAATGTTACTCAAATTTTACCGGCCGACGGACTGCTCGGCCACACCTGGTATACACTGCCGACTTATTCAGTCCGGCGGGAACATCCACTGGCAGCTCGACTGCATCACCTGGATTGTCCGGCGGATCCTTGGCCTGAATGTCCGTATCATCAGGTACGTTGTTGGGCACTGGTGGAAGCAAGTTCGGCACACCCTGGAGGTGCTTTCGATTTCTGCGATAGCAGATACCTGCCCCGGTTTTCATAACATATGACCGGTTCTGCGGGTCACATCTGAACACAGTGCTTGGTGTCGACCACTGCTTCGATCTCCCCATCCAATTTCAGCAACACTGGTTCGCCATTTTGTAACGGTGGTAATTTGCGTACACCATGTCGCCGATCGTAACATCGCTTGTACGTCGTTTTGGCACGTTGATCGGAGTTTCGGATGTCCCCATCTCGGTGTTGACGTGGCTACAATTGTTCTCTCACAAAGGGCAGTCGTGTGGCGAGTTGACGACCCATTGGTGCCACTGCCGGTGATACGCCGATTGCACTGTGGGGCGACATATGATAGTTCAACAGATCTATCTCCGGATAGTCGAGGTCTAGCAATCTTTTCGCCGTCTGCACAGCTCGCTCTGCCATCCCATTCTCTTGCGGAGAATATGGGTTTTTGGTATGTTGAGCGAAGCATCATGATTTCGCGAATTTCCTTAATTCGTCCGAGACGAATTGTCTTCCGTTGTCTGATACCACCACATCCGGAATACCATGCGTGGTAAATACGGTCTTGACGCGGCTGATCACGTAGTCAGACGTTAGACGGGTCAATTGTTTGATTTCGATCCAGCGCGAGTAGTAGTCGATGATGACGAGATAGTCATTTCGCTTATAGTGGAAGATATCCATGGCGACTTTTTCTCATGGTCTTCCGGGTAGTTCAACCGGACGAAGAGGTTGTTCTCTCTGTGTCGGTCGATTGCGTCGGCAAGTATCACAGCGATCGATAAACCTCGTTATGTCGCGACTGATACCGGGCCACCAGATGGCACTGGTGTTCGTTCGCGACATTTCGAGATGCCTTGGTGCGATTCACGAAGTCGTCGCAAAGCGTCGTCTCGCATCTTTGGAGGCATCACAATTTGGAGTTTATATGTGACAACACCATCGTTCAATGAGAGTAGCGCTCTCTCGCGGTAGTAGTCTCGCGCAGAGTGTGGGACAGCACTTTCATGACTAGGCCATCCATTCGATCGCTATGAAATCTGTGATTTATTTCATTATAGGATTTGTCGAGGTTTCGACTCTGATCTCGGTAAGACGATCTTCCGTCACGGGCTAGTTTTGTTGAACTGCGTCAACAAGAGCTGTTATATCGTCTGACAGCTCGATGTCATCGATTCAAGATTCGCGTCCAACCAGCGGCTTTCTGGATAGAGCATCTGCGATCACGAGTTGCTTTCCGGGAACGTATTCAACAATCGGATTAAATCGCATGGCCCTCATCAACAATCGCTGGCAACGCAGCGGTGCGTCATCTATGCGTTTCGTGTTCATAAGCGGTACCAACGGTCGATGGTTGGTAAGTAGTTTGAATTCCTTCAATCCAACGAGATATCGTCGGAATTTCTCGCACGCCCAGACACCTCGAAGCATCTCCTTTTCTATTTGAGCGTACCGTTGTTCCGCGGTCGTCAGCGTCCTTGACGGAAAGGCGATTGGCTTGAGGATTCCATCAGTAGATTGCATCAGCACAGCACCGATTCCGTAACTGCTTGCATCCGCACTCACTACAGTCGGTTTCGTTGAGTCGTAGTAGGACAACGTCGATGTAGTCGCGAACAGTTCTTTCGTCTTATCAAACGCAGCTTGTTGTGCCTTGTCCCACGACCAGACGACATCAGACTTGAGTAAGTCAGTCATCGGTTTCATCACTGACGACATATCGTACACGAACTTGGTCAGGTACTGAAACATACCCAACACTGTTCTCAGTTCGCTAACGTTGTTCGGACGTGACAGTTCCAGTAGAGCTTCAACCCTCTCTGGATCTGGCTTGATGCCATCACCCCAATCAGGTGACCAAAATACGTCAGTTCGGTTTTTCTGAAGACGCATTTCTTTGGGTTGAGTTTCAGACCCGAGTCGTTGAATATCCTTAAGACAGCATTGTGCCAGGCGTCGTCTTCTTCCCTGTTACGATCATGACCCAGTATGTCGTCCATGATCACTTCTACTTGCGTTGGAATATCTCGGGGGCGGAGGAATTTCAAGTGGCAGTCTGCAAAATGCATAACGTCCAAATGGTGTTATGACGTAGTCAACAATTGGCTGCCTTTCGACTCGGCAGGTTTAGGCGCTATATCTTCCAGCGAAGGAAGCATATGGTGTTCACGTCGAACTGCTGTATTCAGTTGCTTCAAGTCGACGCAGATACGCACAGCTCCGGTTTTCTTGATGACCGGAACCATCGCAGCGCACCAATCCGTTGGTTCTGTCACATATCTGATCTCTCCTGACTCAACCATGTTATTGAGTTCTGGTAGAGTAATTTCCCATCGAGTAGATGACGGCAGTCTCACGGGTAAAATCCACTGATGTGAGTTTGTAGCTAATATGCAAGCCCCAGCTAACCATTATGGTTGCCATTTATATCGAACTGTACAGTACAGTGTAATTGTAAACACTGCGATTGTTGTACTTTGGGAGAAGCGACAAAACGTTGCATAAAGTATTTAATTCAAGTTATAGTCTTGAGTGCTATTTTGGTTAAATGCTAGTGAAGTAGTGATATATGTGTCACTAGGAGACAGGACTGATTTGCACGATGTTGACGTGAACATTAATAGGGTCCCTTGGATGACATTATGTTATGATAGATGTCACTGGTTTTATTGAGTAATATAGAAATATACTTTTGTCCTTCAGCATGATTGCTACACTGATGATTTGGCAGTAGAAGCTTTAAACTGCGATATTCAAACATCCCTATACGTAATAGGAAGAACTAGCAAGTCTTTTTTATTATTGACAATGCTTATTATGGACTGGTTTGCGTGAACCCTGTTAAACACAATAACATCGGAGGGCAGAGAGAGAGAGATGATGAATAATTGTACCGAAAGACCTTTGCTTGCATTTTTACAATAGCACGTCGTACGTCACGCGATATAACGCATAACGTAATATATTCGTTTCTAAAAACGCGGGAGTTATGCAACGCGATGATTGGCTTAAGCTCCGTCTAACCGGTTGTTGACGTCATGAAACGTCACGGTAACAACGAGTTGGCGGTTAAGAATTTCACAACAATCGCTACAGCCAAAGGCAAAAGACGTATCGAGAATGACACCGAAGAAGCGATACCAACAACTGTTCACGATGTCAGAACACTTCGTACGCTGGCGACAGGACGGCACAGGCTACGACATCGCTACCGCCAAACCGGGCGATTCGCTACGACCCTTTTGATGTCAGCCAATGCCTGTCCACCGAGGAGGGAGGGACACGTGAAGGCACCGCAGGAGTGTGGAGTGCAGCCGTTGACGCAGTACTCCACGGTCGGCGCATCCACATTCCGAGGTAAGATTTTCTCATACTTTGTTGAAGTATTGACATTTATTCCCAGTTTTCGGTTTCGGTGTTATCTTTGTGTACTGCTTCAACGTTAAACAAAATAATTATCGGTTATCTTTGAATTCCAGGTGCCTCACGTGTCCGTCCCGTTCGCCGACGAAATTGCTGCGATAACGCGGACGAATCTGCTCCGACGAGTTGTCTTATAAAAAGTAAGGTTTTATAATAATTGTCCGACCATAATTTATTGCTATGACTAGGAGAACGTCCTGGGTTCCGCGGCGGGGTTATCCGGGGAGACTCGGGGGGGCGTAATTTTCCAGAGGAGACAGCAAGTAGACGTGACGAAAATATCTTGTTAAACGTTAAGGAAACGTCCCGGGGTCGGGGGTGGGGTGGGTACCGGAGAGATTGTCACTGGGGGGTCGCACACATCCAGATAGTGACGACTGCAGTGGATAGTTGGGCCTATGTTGTTAATTTCAGTGAGACTATACTTTTAATTTATTACGGCTGTGAATGTTTGATCGCTCGTTCAGTGTCCAGTTTTGTTTTCGGAGCAAGCCGGAAGTCAACGTGACGATCGACCAGTGAGGACAACTGAATCAACGACCCACGAACTGCGATCGTACCTCGTCGGCACCGACGGCTAGACGCGTTCACGGACCGACGGCCGTCGCGCGAAACGTCACTCGTTCTCGTTACAACACAACACAACACAACACGCGTGCGCCGGAACAATACATGTCCGTCAGCGGTGACCAAGAAGCGTTCGCTTCGAATGGACTGCACTAAATGAACATTCAATCGAATACGCGCCGACCAACCGACGTCAAGCGAGAAGTCCGTTGCTGGTAGCCTGATACCGCTGCCAGGTTGCGTAGACAAGACACACGTCTATCAAGAAACGCATGCGCAGATCAAAACTTCCGGCGCTGACAGAAAACTGGACATTTGCTACCATCTGTTACTGTGATCGGAAACCTGCTAACTGTTTCGTCAAAACATTAGATTACAAAAAGACAATGCGTTGCCATGGTAACGCTCGTTGACGCGAACAATGAGATCACGTGGACTCTGATCGTTTCTTCTCAGTTAATAAATAGTTTATGCTCCTTTAACCGTAAATAAATTTGTTGATGTCGTTCTATCTAGTTACGACTATTTCCAGGCATCCCAGATAAGTACTGATCCAACGGTAGAAATGGTATCAATAGGTCCATATTATACATCACTAAAGTTATAATTATATAGTGCCTAGTGCTTAGCAGCCTGCACCATTTCACATCAGATATGGCCTGTCTATATTAGTATGTACCTCCTCACATGAAGTTTTGTAATGTAGAGTAACTATTAATTTCAAGATGTTTGCTAGAAAAAGGACACCACCCAGACTGTGGACGGACGGACGGACGGACGGACGGACGGACGGACGGACGGACGGACGGACGGACGGACGGACGGACGGACGGACGGACGGACGGACGGACGGACGGACGGACGGACGGACGGACGGACGGACGGACGGACGGACGGACGGACGGACGGACGGACGGACGGACGGACGGACGGACGGACGGACGGACGGACGGACGGACGACGGACGGACGGACGGACGGACGGACGGACGGACGGACGGACGGACGGACGGACGGACGGACGGACGGAGCTGTTACATATCCCACCTGTATTTGAGCTTCCACCAGCCATGTAATGACGTCGACCCACGGCACGCTGTTGTCCTCTGTCGGGCCGTCTCTCAAGACGACCAGCAGCCATTGTGCTGCGAGGCCGTAGTCGGCCTTCTAGAGCGCCGTCGTGCCGAGCAGGCCCCGGTCGCGGCGACTGAGACTCTCCGTCGCCGGCACGCCGAGGATGCGTCCAGCGGCCACCTCGGACGGGTCGAGGGCGAAGGTGCGCTGTAGACGGACGAACTACTACGATGCGTTAGGAATAAGAAATAATGATTGGTTTAATAAAGAACTATCGATAAGTCGAAGGCTTACTTGTCCATTTGCCACCTGGAGCTAAACCTTTGGATGGCAATCTTGTCCAATCTAGTTAAAGTACCAAGATAAGACGAGACCGTACCTTTGTATAGGGTGGTATTGAGCATGGCATGATTCCGTTGTGACCTCTCTTGATGAGTTGATAGGCATTTAGTGGATGGCTCACATAGCTGACGGCCTCGTCTCTGTTCTTGGCAGTCACCAAGTGTTGTTTCAGTTCTTTTAGTATTCTGGAAAACCACAATTCGTCTAGTGAAACTTAATACTAATAACGACTTCTTTTGCGCCAATATCCTCGAAGATCAAGCTCAGTTGACGCTCGAGATGCAGAACTCTGTAACACGCTTCCGCTTGAATAAATCGTGGTGTCATATCACGGTGCCCGACACATTTCTCGCATCTAGGAGAAACTTGGCAGCAAATCAAAGAATAGCTAGTAAGGTCGTCGGACGGACGACACCTGCAATTCGCTACTGGCGTCACTTGGCTCTATGTTATTTCCAAACATATTTTAGTGACAGCTACTTATTTATTCCAATATGGGATTATACACGCTCATTATGGGCAAGGGGTACTTATAGGACGATCGAGGGAGCACACGTGTCCCTGTCGTCGCGTGTGTACACTGCGCTGTCGATGTGATGCTCTGTCGGGGTGAAGTAATTCCGCTGTGACACGTCGCAAATAGTCAGCGGGCCTTGTCGCCAGCCAGCTATGACGGATATAGCCTAGCCACACTCTCGATATGTTTCTCGTCCGACACTTGAACAATATGGCTGCATAGAAGTGTACGTGATTGTCCTTGAAACAACTGGCTGCGGGAAACAATGGGCGCAAGGGTGTTCATCGGCTTCCCTACCACCGAGCATACTGAACTGGTCCGATGTGGCGTCTTCGTCGTCAACAATCTGCATCCAAAACCGAAAAAGAAAGTCTCAATCGCCACACGGAAGATCGTAGACCATCTTGAAGTATTGCGTGTATGTGGTGGTTAACCGTCTCATGTGCTGGTATGGTCCGATTATGGTGGCAACTGCCAAAATTAAATGATATAGCAGCTTGTAAAGTATCGTACGTATAGTTTATTTTGATAACTTGTTCGGTAATAAATAGTTTCAATGATAACTGATAGAGCGATCGTCTCATCTTTGATAATTTGAATTTCCGTTGGGAGTATCCGAACGCACTAACTATGCATACATTTTCGTAACTGATCTATTTAAAAGTTTTTTTGGGTGAAACAGGGCAGTTGTAATAACATGTGTGCACATATGGGCGGCGCTGTCTTGTGAAGAGAGCTGAGCCGTATCTTCAACATGACACGACACCGAAATGGGACGTGTTGACATTTTTCGAGGCGACGTTCCCAATTTCTCTGTCGTCGGATATTGACATCGGAAGACAAGACGGGGGAATGGAACATTGCAACAGCAGGTCATGTTTATTAAGTAGTCGTTTTTATGGGTTCAACACACATTAATGTTGTACTTTTACACAAAAACCAACTACTCATGTACATATTGTGCACAGGTAGGAAATAGTATGTAATAGGTACACTAGACATGGTTATAACACAATTTTAAATACAATAAAATGCGTCCAAGTCCATGGTATCAAGGAGCCACCACACATATTTTATATACACGTCAAAATTTAAATTTTCTGAGTTAAGTTGCCAACATTTCTCTATGGTCATTATTTGTCATTTTTTCCGACATAAAATATATACTTGTAGGAACAGAGAGAGCGAGAGAGAGCGAGAGAGAGCAAGAGAGATCGAGAGAGCGAGCGAGTGACCAAGAGAGCGAGAGAGAGAGAGAGAGAGAGAGTGAGAGACAGCGAGAGAGTGAGAGAAAGAGCAAGAGAGAGAGAGCAAGAGAGAGCGAGAGAGAGAGCAAGAGAGAGCGAGAGAGAGAGTGTAAGGGAGAGAGAGCGACAGAGAGAGAGAGCAAGAGAGAGAGCGAGAGAGAGAACGAGAGAGAGCGAGAGAGAGAGTGAGAGAGAGCGAGAGAGCACGAGAGAGGAGAGAGAGAGCGAGAGAGAGAGCGAGAGAGAGAGAGAGCGAGAGAGAGAATGAGAGAGAGAGCAAGAGAGAGAGCGAGAGAGAGCGAGAGCGAAAGAGAGCGAGAGAAAGCGAGAGAGAGAGCGAGAGTGCGAGAGAGCGAGAGACAGAGAGAGCGAGAGAGAGAGCGGGAGTGCGAGAGAGCGAGAGAGCGAGAGACAGAGAGCGAGAGAGAGAGCGCGAGAGCGAGAGAGAGAGAGCGGTAGAGAGAGAGAGAGTAAGAGAGAGCGAGAGAGAGAACGAGAGAGAGACAGCGAGAGAGAGAGAGCGGGTGAGCGAGAGAGAGAGCGGGAGAGAGAGAGAGCGAGAGAGAGAGCGAGAGAGAGAGCGAAAGAGAGAGCAAGAGAGAGAGCGAGAAAGAGAGAGCAAGCGAGCGAGAGAGAGCGAGAGAGAGCAAGCGAGCGAGAGAGAGCGAGCAAGAGCAAGCGAGATAGAGAGCGAGCGAGAGAGAGACATCGAGCGAGAGAGAGTGAGAGCGAGAGAGCAAGAGAGAGAGCGAGAGCGATAGAGAGAGAGCGAGAGAGAGCACAAGAGAGAGAGCGAGAGAGAGCGAGAGTGAGAGTGGGAGAGAGAGAGGGGGAGCGAGGGAGAAAGAAAGACGGAGAGAGAGATGGAGGGAGAGAGACAATCGCTGAGAGCATATAAAAAACCAGCATCAATAGATAAGGAATACAACTTAAGTTGACTGCAAGTTAAAGTCTAATAATAAATTTAACACAATGTGGATGGGCATATGTTCTTTCTGATGTTCTCGCGGCTTAATTTAATGTTTGTGTACTTTTATCGATATTTTATTTAACCTATTTATATATTTATTATACATATAATACATTTATTCTGCTTAAATAATTTGTGTTATTATATTTATATGAAATTTTATTTTTTATAATTTTTATATGTCACTAGTATATTTGTGTTTTTCTTCTTGTGTCTATTTTATTTTTAGATTTTAATATATGTAAAGCACCACGAACAATTTGAAATTGGATGTGGTGCTATATTAAATAAAATATATTATTATTATAGGTCAAAGGTCAGAATGCTTCTCATGGGAATATACAAAATGTTACTCATCTACTTAGACATTGCTACCACAAATATGACACAGAGCTTGTAACTATAAAATGGGATTAATTTTACATTGAATATCAAATATGCACCAAGATTAACCAGTTAATATTACTAATGAAATCATCAAAGTTGACATATACAGTATTGAATAACAATTACATGATTGGCTTTAAATTTATGATGGCTGTTATGGCTACAGTTGTCATAGCAACAGTCATTATGGTTACCATAAGATTTGGGAACACTTGGAAATTGTCTGCATATAAAAATAAAAATGTTATAAATGTAAAATCAAGCTTTTGAAGTAAAAGCTGTGCACATAATCTGTCGTTGTTATTGTGGTTATTTATAATATGTAGATATCAACAGATGACGAATGTTTGGTGCCTGAGGTTGAAGCCATATAAGAGGAAATCTTTAGGTAGATACTTTAACCTAATCAAATAACATAGCTACGTAGCCGTTTAAATATCAAGAAGTTTTCAGAAGTGCCCAATTTCTAAAATCGATTATTTGATGGTGACCTTGGATTAATGCAAACTGCACCAGCTTGCAACTCTATGACAGGAATAATCATAACGGGGAGATGCAGAGCTTTCTAATGATATAATAATTAGGTGTGTCTGTGTGGGGGTTTCTAAATCGGTCTGTTGGGTAGATCTGCCATTCGCCTAATATATCAGTTACACATATGTAAAGCTAGACCAGGAAAGAAATAAACACTAAACTTCGATATATCTGATAATTTATTTAACAAGACATTTGCCACAGTGGCAACAACCGCACGGACAAACAAACAAACTTATCCTCATGACATGTGTAGTTTGTTGTAAAAGTTCATATGATATAAACTAATAACATGTATGCCATGAGAACATGCAATATTTGTATATAACAATAACACGTAGGTAGGTGCATACTATACAATGAAGCAAGATGGACGGAAATTGAAACAAATAATGGTTACCTTAACATTTAAAATAACGTTACTATGTGTGACTGATCGTAACATTTCTTTTACAAGAAATCAAAACAACATCATAATTATAAAAGCATGCAAGTTGTAATGTATACAGTGTACCGAGCTTTATCATAAACTTACGATGTATACAAAGCATATAATAAACTAAGCAATAAATAATAAACTACTGAATGAAAAAGTGATACCATCATAAAGATGGTGGTCGTTCATAAATGTTACCACATTAAATAGTCAGAAATAAAATGTATACTAAAATACTGGTGGACTGATCCTGCTGATAAATAAGTTGAGCTTCCATAAAACAGTTTGTCTCGCATGCACAGTTATGTAAAATATATACCACTGGTATGTCAACTAGTTATATCTATACAGATAAAGCGTCAATTCAAAATATGCTTATAAAATACACGTAACAGTCTCCAGCCATAGTGTTATAGCTATTTGAATATTGTCTACGTAAAATGTGTAAATACATGCAAAACTACACTATAATGTAACACACATAATTACTATTATGCAAACAACTTCCAACACAGAAGAAAACTTCATCTTGTGACTGGTATGTTGGCACTGTACAAATGATCACATAGGAAACCAATTCTACTTAGCAAACAACATAATAAAGGACATACTTAAAAAGGCATTAATCAGTCATTGACATGATCCAAATGCCTTAACCATTAGTTGAGTCTTGGAGTTAAACCTATGGGTGAATTTTTTTATAATTAACTCATGGCATGTCCTTGAATACTAACAAATACTTCTCTAATGGGTTTACATGAATTTGTCATTCATCATCCTTACTGTATAGGAGAATAAATCCTGCTATTTCGAATTCAGAAACATGATTGATTCAACAAGATTATTAGTGGAAGTATACAATACTATCAGTGGAAGTATACAATACTATCAGTGGAAGTATACAATACTATCAGTGGAAGTATACAATACTATCAGTGGAAGTATACAAAACTATAAGTGGAAGTGTAAAATACTATCAGTGGAAGTATACAATACTATCAGTGGAAGTATACAATACTATCAGTGGAAGTATACAATACTATCAGTGGAAGTATACAATACTATCAGTGGAAGTATACAATACTATCAGTATACAATACTATCAGTGGAATACACAATACTACATTCAGTGTACATGTATTCTGTTGGTGCTACACAGCTTTGGTTCAGGGTTAGAGTTCCATTTGTAGACTTCCTTTTAAATATTCAAAGAAACAGTAGCTCCATTACAAAAGATCACAGTGCAAACCCTCAGTCTCAATGCCCCCCGACCTCCCCGGCATATACCTCTGCAATTAGGCAATTCTTTTCAGCATAAATTCATAAGCAAAACTTGTAATTTCACCAGTTTGCATTGACTTACATGTCAACCCAGTGGTACTTCTTGGCGACATGTTGTCATAATGTATCTGTAATAGACATGTCAACCCAGTGGTACTTCTTGGCGACATGTTGTCATAATGTATCTGTAATAGACACGAAAACGAAATAGTTTTAAGCTATTTCATTTACACATAATACGCATGATTAGTATGGCATTCGGCTGATGTTCTTAAATTTACCCGATGCGATTCAGCCCTCCTGCTGAAACAGTAAACTCGGTGAGAGATGCCGTCTACTTCGTTCCACATGATCAACTTGGTTGTCAATTCACGACGATGGACCCTTTTCAGCGATGTTTGATCCACTTCCCGCTGAGTGTAGCCTCCGACTGCTGTGTCGATGTGGTGAGTATGCTCGCTTTGGATACGCCCCCTCACTTGGATACGCCCCCTCACTTGGACACGCCCCCTCACTGCTCAGTCTGTCTGTGTCCTGTTGACCATAGAAGGGTAGCGAATCAGACAAGCGGTCATCATGGCATCAGTTTGGAATGCTATGCCGACTACCCACTGTCACTTCTAAAACTTGTCTTTGATCTTCTAAGGCATCTGTAAAGATGCTTATTTAATTCATGGAAGAATTTTTGCTGTAATTTATTAACTATTTATTAGTTTTAATTAATTAATTAATTTCTAAGTGTTACAATCGAATCAACAAATGTATTTATTTTGAATTATAATTTGTTAATATAAACGAATGTCATTAAATTGTGTATGTATATAGTTACATTTTTCTTATTTCCTTTTGTGTTAAGTACTAAATTGCTGTGGATATGGAACTATACAAAATAAACATTATTATTTCACATCACAAATCGTGTTTCTTGTTCATAGCGTATGAACGGATTAAAGTGGCTTCCTTGATTAATTCAGCTCATCACAAATCCAATTTTGTTGGTGTCCAAATACAAGTATGTAATCTAAATAAATGTACTAATTAATGTTCTAAAGTCAACCTACCGGGGACATGGTTTGTGAGAGAATAAGGACGTCAACAACAGGAAATAGAACATTCAAATCGTGATTCCAGAATATGCCAGAGTATTCTGCAGCAATTAAATAAGTAAGCAGTTTCTCAATTGATTTTATCAAAACTACACTTAAAAATCACAGATACAAGCTTGTGTGTTATAATGAATACTTTGTAGATTTGCTTTTTTGTAAAAAAATAACGCCCCAGAATACCATGCTAAGATATCATCACATGCTGTCAGCTTGTCAGCACAACAACTGTCAGCTTGTCAGCATCACTCCCTTACCTGCATATCAAACTCTCCTGCCGGAGTCGGAGTTCGGGAGCGGTTCAACAGGACATCACTAGATGGCGTAGTCGGTCGATGTGAATCACTTTGGCATAGAACCTGTCGAGAAACAATGTCATATAGCGAAAACTGTGTCGATTATAAACATAGGTCCTCTAGCTGTTGAAATACCAGAAATGTGTTACTCATACGTCAGCTTAAAGCAAATGTAACAGTTTTGCATTAAAAACAATTACCAAGAAGACAATATGATTTGAGAGCATAGAGAAAAATAACACCCAATGTGGCATAACTGATGAGGAAACCATCCTAGTGGGAAGGAACAAGGGAAAGGATGTATAAAGCACTGAAGGTCAAGTGAAGGTCACCTGTTCAAGGTTATTCAGCTGCCGTTGCAGCTGCTGGATGCTGTCATGTGACACCTGCCTGCGACTCTCCATCACCTCTGCGTGACGACTCATCTTCTGCTCAAGCTCACGCTGTAACAAACACTTCTGTTACAGATACACGTGTTACAGAAGTAATATTGTTACATACGCACTTTTGTGTAATGCACACTCCTGTGTGTGTTAAAGACATAATCATGTTACAGACACGCTTTTGTTACAAATAGACTTGTGTTACAGACAGACTTGTGTTACAGACACACTTGTGTTACAGACACACTTGTGTTACATACACACTTGTGTTACAGACACACTTGTGTTACAGTCATGTCTGTCACACAGACGTGTTTTGTGCACTGATGCACATGAACAATCATTGTTGTTTTGACAACTCTTGTGATAATAATAATAATTCTGTGTCTTAATTAAAAGCCAACCAAATCAAAGCGCTTCACATTAACATGATGTGTTGATTAATAATCTAAAATATAAATTGAATTAAATACATAAGCTAAAATCAAATAAATTAACTAAGATAAATAATTAAGTAAGCTAAGATAAATAAATAATAAATACGCTAAGATGAATAAATAAAATAAATAAATTAGGGAGTAAAAATACAGTTTCAAACAGAACAATTTAAAACCAGTCAATGCTATAAAACATAGACTAGTGCCATCAAGGCAGGCAATGCACCCGAAATAGATAAGTTTTGAGTTGTTTCAGGAAAGCTGCCAATCTTCCAGTTGACCACTTCACATATGTCTCTACATAAAAGTTCCACCATTGTGTCAGTGACATCTCTGAGACGTTGACAGAACTAGTCACCTTCAGCTGGTATTGTTGCTCTTCAAAGTAGTTAGTGTTTCCCTTTGCCGTCGCGTCCTGTGGCACTGGGGTGTTGGCCCCACTCCGGATCTGAAACAGAACGCACCAGTCATTGATCGGTTCGTGTTGTAAGTTCACAAAAACATTCCATTAACATGTTTCACTCTCAAGGTTTCACTCTCAAGGTTTCACTCTCAAGGTTTCACTCTCAAGGTGACTGACTATAGCGAGAAATTGTCCTTGCGATATATAGTAACAACAAAGTCATGTAATGCTTCACTTATTTTTTGTGAGTCTGTATGACCTTACTTAGTGGCCATTGTGACAATGGATAACTGACCGCTTGAGTGGACACAGTGACCATAACAACAATCTTATAATTCAAAAGAAATATATCTCGGCCAGGACCAACAGTTGGGATCTGAACAGGGAACCAGATCCCCATGAACCTTGCCACAGAAAACATATAGTGTTCACTTAATAAACCAAGTAATGTTTAATAGTGGTAGCTTCTAGTATTTCTTGCATCAAGCCATTATTAATATTATTATTTTAATGAGGAGAATAAACCAAGTTTTCAATAAAATATAAATTTCGATGACATTTTTCTTCATCGCTGGGAAATGATTCTTTGAAAGTGCTCAACATCTGAAGAAAAAGACAGAAACACAAGCGTAACGAAGCGTGACGAAGCGTGCATGCATGCGAGAGAGTTACCACGACGAGGGTGTGTTTGAGCGTGCTCAGATGCTCCTGCAGGTTATCCTTCTGGTCGTGGAGTTGCTCCAGCTCTGTGGCCGTCTCAATGCGGGATCGCTCCAGCTCCAGCATCCCCTCCGTCACTTCCTGGGCACAGGGGCGATAGGGTGACACACAGATAGGGTGAGAGTGAGATAGGGTGTGAGTGAGATAAGGTCAGAGCGAGATAGGTTGAAATAGGGTGAGTGAGATAGGGTATGAGTGAAATAGGGTGAGTGAGATAGGGTGTCCAGGCAATAGGGTGTCTTGGGATATAGGGTGACAGGCTAATAGGATGTCTGGGCAATAGGGTGACAGGCTGATGGGGTGCCTGGCAATAAGGCGACATGGTGATAGGATGTCTGGGCTATTTCCAAATGTAAAATCCCCCATTGCTTCAAAATGTCAACTACCATCCCTGTTCCCAAAAAGTATACAGCCTCTTTTTTAAACACTTGTTCCTCAATCTTGTGAATTCAATTATCGATCCACTGCTCGACCAATTTAGGTTTGCATATCGTGAAAATAGACCTGTTGATGACGCTGTCTCTCTAGGATTGGTTTATGTTCTCCAACATCTAGACAGACAACAGCAGTGATGACAACAACGTAAGAGACAACAGCAGTGATGACAACAACGTAAGAGACAACAGCAGTGATGACAACAATGTAAGAGACAACAGCAGTGATGAGAACAACGTAAGAGACAACAGCAGTGATGACAACAACTTAAGAGACAACAGCTGTGATGACAACAACATAAGAGACAACAGCCGTGATGAGAACATCGTAAGAGACAACAGCAGTGATGACAACAACTTAAGAGACAACAGCTGTGATGACAACAATGTAAGAGACAACAGCCGTGATGAGAACATCGTAAGAGACAACAGCAGTGATGACAACAACGTAAGAGACAACAGCTGTGATGACAACAACATAAGAGACAACAGCCGTGATGACAACAACGTAAGAGACAACAGCAGTGATGACAACAACGTAAGAGACAACAGCAGTGATGACAACAACGTAAGAGACAACAGCAGTGATGACAACAACGTAAGAGACAACAGCAGTGATGACAACAACATAAGAGACAACAGCAGTGATGACAACAACGTAAGAGACAACAGCAGTGATGACAACAACGTAAGAGACAACAGCAGTGATGACAACAACGTAAGAGACAACAGCAGTGATGACAACAACATAAGAGACAACAGCCGTGATGACAACAACGTAAGAGACAACAGCAGTGATGACAACAACATAAGAGACAACAGCCGTGATGACAACAACGTAAGAGACAACAGCAGTGATGACAACAACATAAGAGACAACAGCCGTGATGACAACAACGTAAGAGACAACAGCCATGATGACAACAACGTAAGAGACAACAGCAGTGATGACAACAACGTAAGAGACAACAGCAGTGATGACAACAATGTAAGAGACAACAGCAGTGAGACAGGACCAGAAAGAGAAGTGTGAGCCGCGGACCAGGCAGATCAAGATTGTCACTCACTGTTTTGATATCGTCCTTGAGTTCTCGCAGTGTGTCCTCCAGTTTATGTTCCCGGCTGGACAGTTCCTCCTGGGACTGCAGCTGGAGGGAAGAGACGGATGGGATGAGAGGACAACAGGGACAGACAGGTACATCGGGTCGTTAGGTGGACCACAACCAGCGGTGTCAGGATGTCATGGATTTGTGTGTGTGTGTGTGTGTGTGTGTGTGTGTGTGTGTGTGTGTGGTGCGTGCGTGTGTGTGTGTGTCTGTGTTGTTGTGTGTGTGTTTACATGTATGTGTGTGTTTGTCTGTGTGTGTGTGTGAGCGAGCGAGCGAGGTTGCGTGCGTGCGTGCGTGTGTGTAGCACCGCTCTACCCACTGGCACCGTTCTACCCACTAGCACTGCTTTACCGACTGGCACCGCTCTACCCACCGGCACCTATCTACCCACTGGCACCGTTCTACCCACTGGCACCGCTCTACCCACTGGCACCACTTTACCCACCGGCACCGCTCTACCCACTGGCACCGTTCCCCCCTACCCACTGGCACCGCTCTACCCACTGGCACTCTTACCCACCAGCATCACTCTACCACTGGCACCGCTCTACCCACCAGCATCCTCACCACTGGCACCGCTCTACCCACTGCGCTTACCCACCAGCATCACTCTACCCACTGGCACCACTCTACCCACCGGCACCACTCTACCCACCAGCACCGCTCTACCCACCAGCACCGCTCTACCCACCAGCATCACTCTACCCACTGGCACCGCTCTACCCACCAGCACCGCTCTACCCACCAGCACCACTCTACCCACCGGCACCACTCTACCCACCAGCACCGCTCTACCCACTGGCTTGGTGTAGGAATAAGAGGTAACATACCCGCCGCACTATTTCCAAGTGTTCCGCTCTCAGATAGTTGAGTTCGTCTCCAAGCCGATTGGCTCGGCTGTAGTGCGCCTGGGCGATGCCTTCAAGGTCTGCAATCTCGGCAGCAGACTTCTCTCTAATCTGATGGACCTCCTGGTGAGTAAACAATGAATCATGAAGGCGTATCAAAATAATACCTAATAGAAACAGCATTGTTTGAATTTCTGTGAGGAATGTTTTAGACTTTTAGTGTTGAGTGATTTGGGCTGCGTGATATCTAAGATGTCAAATTATGACCAATGTCAGTCAGTGTTTTTCTGCGTACAGATACAAGTAAAATTTTGATTGCGATCCCAGCAAATCAGTGTCTGGTTTTAGCAGGGTGTCAGGTGAGAGACTTAGAGACTGGATTGTGGAAAAATGAGGTATCAGAATTTCACAATTTTTTATAGCACCTATGTGAATGAACGTCTGAAAATTTTAATACCCTAGTAGAAAAAAACCTGGCAGGCAATGAAGGTAACGTTATAATGGCTGCCTATGGGGAACTCAATTGTGTT
The DNA here is from genome assembly GCA_025642075.2 of Ridgeia piscesae. Lineage (NCBI taxonomy): Eukaryota > Metazoa > Annelida > Polychaeta > Sabellida > Siboglinidae > Ridgeia > Ridgeia piscesae. The sequence continues at coordinate 23,116 of JAODUO010000614.1, forward strand.
CTTATGTCTACAAACATGTTTACAGGACGTGTTTCAGTGTCTCAGTCTCACCTGGTCTCTACACTATTATCTACAAACATGTTTAGAGGATGTGTCTCAGTCTCTGTGTAGGTCTCATCTGGTCTCTATACTACACTATTACAAACATGTTTAGAGGATGTGTCTCAGTCTCTGTGTAGGTCTCATCTGGTCTCTATACTACACAATACAAACATGTTTAGAGGATGTTCTCGTCTCTGTGAGGTCTCATCTGGTCCATACTGCACTAATACAAACATGTTTAGAGGATGTGTCTCAGTCTCTTGTAGTCTCACGGTCTCTAACTACACTATTACAAACATGTTAGGATGTGTCTCAGTCTCTGTGTAGGTCTCATCTGGTCTCTATACTACACTATTACAAAATGTTAGAGGATGGTCTCAGTACTGTGTAGGTTCTCATCTGGTCTCTATACTGCACTATTACAAAATGTTTAGGATGTCTAGTCTCTGTGTAGGTCTCATCTGGTCTCTATACTACACAATTCAATCATGTTTAGAGGATGTGTCTCAGTCTCTAAAAGTAGGTCTCATCTGGTCTTATACTGCATTACAAAATGTTTAGAGATGTGTCTCAGTCTCCATGTAGATCTCATCGATCACTAACTGGATTAAACATGTTTAGAGGATGTGTCTCAGTTCTTGTAGGTCTCATTGGTCTCTATACTGCACTATTACAATCATGTTTAGAGGATGTGTCTCAGTCTCTGTGTAGGTCTCATCTGGTCTCTATGCTACACTATTACAAACATGTTTAGAGGATGAGTCTCAGTCTCTGTGTAGGTCTCATCTGGTCTCTATACTACACTATTACAAACATGTTTAGAGGATGTGCTCAGTCTCTGTGTAGGTCTCATTCTGTCTCAGCTACACTAATACAAACATGTTTAGAGGATGTGTCTCAGTCTCTGTGTAGGTCTCATCTGAATCTCTTATACTACACTAATACAAACATGTTTAAGGATGCCTGTCTCAGTCTCTGTGTAGGTCTCATCTGGTCTCTTACACTATTACAAACATGTTTAGAGGATGAGTCTCAGTCTCTGTGTAGGTCTCATCTGGTCTCTATACTACACTATTACAAACATGTTTAGAGGATGAGTCTCAGTCTCTGTGTAGGTCTCATCTGGTCTCTATACTGCACTATTACAAATATGTTTAGAGGATGTGTCTCAGTCTCTGTGTAGGTCTCATCTGGTCTCTATACTACACTATTACAATCATGTTTAGAGGATGTGTCTCAGTCTCTGTGTAGGTCTCATAAAGTCTAATACTGCACTATTACAAACATGTTTAGAGGATGTGTCTCAGTCTCTGTGTAGGTCTCATCTGGTCTCTATACTGCACTATTACAATCATGTTTAGAGGATGTGTCTCAGTCTCTGTGTAGGTCTCATTGGTCTCTATACTGCACTATTACAATCATGTTTAGAGGATGTGTCTCAGTCTCTGTGTAGGTCTCATCTGGTCTCTATACTACACTATTACAAACATGTTTAGAGGATGAGTCTCAGTCTCTGTGTAGGTCTCATCTGGTCCTATACTACACTATTACAAACATTTTAGAGGATGTGTCTCATCATGTGTAGGTCTCATCTGGTCTCTATACTACACTATTACAATACATGTTTAGAGGATGTGTTCGTTCTGTGTAGGTCTCATCTGGTCTCTATGCTGACTATTACAAACATGTTTAGAGGATGTGTCTCAGTCTCTGTGTAGGTCTCATCTGGTCTCTATACTGCACTATTACAAACATGTTTAGAGGATGTGTCTCAGTCTCTGTGTAGGTCTCATCTGGTCTCTATACTACACTATTACAAACATGTTTAGAGGATGTGTCTCAGTCGCAGTCTCATCTGGTCTCTATACTGAGCTATCTACAAACGCATTTAGAAGACACGTCTCAGTCTCACCTGGTCTCTATACTATACTACCTACAAACGTGTTTAGAAGACATGTCTAGTCGCAGTCTCACCTGGTCTCTATACTATACTACCTACAAACGTGTTTAGAAGACATGTCTCAGTCGCAGTCTCACCTGGTCTCTATACTATACTACCTACAAACGTGTTTAGAAGACATGTCTCAGTCGCAGTCTCACCTGGTCTCTACACTATACTGCCTACAAACGTGTTTAGAAGATGTGTCTCAGTCTCACCTGGTCTCTGTCCTCCAGGTCGTGTCTGAGACTCATCACTTCATCCTCCAGTTGTTGTATCCTCAGAGCCCTCTCAGACGACTCCTGCGACACAGAACATGAAGTATTCACACAGATCATGGGCAGACTGTCAGGACCAGTGTGACATTGGTGACATGAGTATCATGATGTCATGCACAGTGCTTCTTAACCGTAGGTAAATTCTGTGATAGAAAATGTAGTTTTCTAAGAAATTAAAATTACTTTGGCACATACTGTGTGAAGCTGATTGATCAAAATTTTTATGTTTCACATCATAGTCTCCAAAGTAAGATCATTTATTACAAAACAACCAAATGTTGGATCCTTGAACACTTTGTTCCACAAATAAAATGTAATTTTAGATATTCCTGTCAAACAAAATATACACCCCAAATTGTCCTCAGTGTTGCTTTTTATTTCAGTTCAATTCTATTCTTGAGTTCTGTAATTGCATATATTAAGTGTATATCACATTGTAGCTAAGTCTAGGATATCTTTGCATTAGTACATTTTCCTAATGCGTTAGAAACAGCTTCCAAGTAACATTTTAAAGTTACTCTGGCTCTTATTGTAAGCTTTCAGCTCAACTAATGTATATGGTTACTAAGCAGTCAACGTTTTGTTACCATGGAGACATGAACTAATGTATGTGGTTTACTAAGCAGTCAACGTTTTGTTACCATGGAGACCTGAACTAATGTATGTGGTTTACTAAGCAGTCAACGTTTTGTTACCATAGAGACCTGAAATAATGTATGTGGTTTACTAAGCAGTCAATGTTTTGTTGCCATAGAGACCTGAACTAATGTATGTGGTTTACTAAGCAGTCAATGTTTTGTTACCATAGAGACCTGAACTAATGTATGTGGTTTACTAAGCAGTCAACGTTTTGTTACCATAGAGACCTGAACTAATGTATATGGTTTACTAAGCAGTCAACATTTTGTTACCATAGAGACCTGAAATAATGTATGTGGTTTACTAAGCAGTCAACGTTTTGTTACCATGGAGACATGAACTAATGTATGTGGTTACTAAGCAGTCAACGTTTTGTTACCATGGAGACATGAACTAATGTATGTGGTTTACTAAGCAGTCAACGTTTTGTTACCATGGAGACCTGAACTAATGTATGTGGTTTACTAAGCAGTCAACGTTTTGTTACCATGGAGACCTGAACTAATGTATGTGGTTTACTAAGCAGTCAACGTTTTGTTACCATGGAGACCTGAACTAATGTCTGTGGTTTACTAAGCAGTCAACATTTTGTTACCATGGAGACATGAACTAATGTATGTGGTTACTAAGTGGTCAACAGTTCGTTACCATGGAAACCTGTGTCCGTAAACTGGTGAGTTCCTCGCATGACCTTGACAAGGCTGTCATTAATTCATCCTTCTCAGCATCCCTCTTGGCAATCTCTCGCGCTGAGAACATAACAGACAAACCCGTCTTTACAAGACTGTCAGCAAATAACCCAAAGTGACAATAAATTGATGACCAAGCAGTCAATCTCAGTGCCCCCCCCACATTTCCCTCCCATTCACAATTACATGGTCTAGTGACTGGAGTCTAACTGAAAAAAGAGGAAACAGCTCGATATCATAGATGCAGAATGTATGATATTTAAAAACAATAAATTTTAAATATGCACCTAACTGAGAGTTGATCATGAATTTAAATTTAATCACATTAAATTGTTGTATAAAGTTAATTACCGGGTAATTAAATTACATTAATTGCGTTACTCAAGTTAATAAATAAACAAGTGAATTGAACGCGTGCCTGGTGTTAACCCACCAAGATTCTGGACTTTCTCGTCGAGTCCAACAAAGTTCTCCTGAGTCTTCTGTTGTCTCTCAGCCTCCATCTGAAACACACCAGTGATGCACAGGTCATGTGACATGTAGTAACACTCCACACAGTGTTACTATATTGAAATAACAGCAATAAAAGCAAACAAATAGAGCAAAATCAGATATAAATTATAGAATACATAATTATCATGAGTTGTGTATGTATGTTGTGTGTGTGTGTGTGTGTGTGTGTGGTGTGTGTGTGTGGTGTGTGTGTGGTGGTGTGTGATGGTGTGTGTGGTGTGTGTGTGTGTGGCGTGTGTGTGTGATGTGTGTGTGTGTGCGTGTGCGTGTGCATGTGTGTGTGTGGTGCTTGTGTGTGGTGTGTGTGTGTGTGTGCGTGCGTGCGTGTGTGTGTGTGTGCTTGCATGCATGCACACATGTGTGTATATGAGCAAGGCATAAATTATGTAAACTACCCACTGTAGTTATAAAACGTGTTTGTAAGCTCTAATCACCACCTGCCTTCGTATAAGCCTGGGACATGAGTGAGTGGTTTCCCTAGCCACCAGGGGGACACAGGGAGAGGAGTGGGGACCAGTGTCCATGACACCAGACAGACAGGAGCCAGGGCCACGAGAAGGCAGACAGGTTCCTCAGGAAACTGACAGTGATTCCATACGAATATAATAATAAATTAAAAAATTATTTTAGTACCTTACTTTATTATTAATTATTTACTTATTAAGCTATTTTATTATTCATTTATTATTTTATCGATTACTTTTTGGTGATAAGTTAAGTTTTATGTGATAAGTTCAGTCTATACATTTCGATTTTTAGAAGCTTTATTTGTTAATATTTAACATGTTATCTATGTAAGCTTAATGTATTGCATACATTTGATATACTCATGTTTTATCAATGTTGTATTTTATGTGCCTCTGAGCGAAAGTATATTCTGGATATAATGGTGCTTTATAAATAAAATTATTATTATTTTATAGACAATTCAAAGCCAACATCTTTATTAAAGTGTCAAATTGAACTTCATATTTTAATAATAATAAATTTTTGTATAAAATAAACATTATGTCATATATATTTACAGATTAAATCTCTCCATAAAGCTATGATACCAGTGTGTGTTGGTAGCACAAGGGCTAAATGCGTATTAATATCCAACGAATGCGGAAGAATAAAGCGATTAACAACATATAAGCTGAACAGAAACAAGTACAGATGAAGTTAATTCAACGTGTATTTAAACATAATTATTTGGTAAACAATGCTGACATGTTATAGAGAAAGCGTATGTCTTAATGTATCAACTACGAAGTACCGAAGTACGCTGCAGCTTGTGTAAAAGACGGAGAAAGAAACAGGTTGTGAAAGACGGCAATCAAAGGTGCATTCGAGGCGGGAGGGAGCATCGCCACAGATCATTTTCAAAACAGAAATTCTATGTTTGATGACAATGGAATCACAAAACCAGTTTCATAGCAGTGCTAAAATCATCGAGTAAAGTGAACAAACTTTGTTGTTAGGCCACATAACTTGCGTGTTGATATTTGTTATGCTGTTATATATAGAGCCACTCCACTTTTACCATTGCATGATCGCCAAACCTTGACTATACCCAGTTAAAAATAGGTGTTTGTCCAATTGTTTCACCAAAGTCAAATGACTTAGTTGATCAAATTACTCAGCTCACCATTAATCTGAAATGCAATAGGTTTAAAGATGAAATTTAGGAGGGATCTTTAATTATGGCTAGTATCCCTGCTCTTATGTGCTTCCTTGTCGTTACACTTGGTGAAAACAAACACAAATATCTGTTTTGAAAATGATTAATAATCGGAGACAATGTGAATTACTATCACCACTAGGGGGCGCCAAAGATTGTGGTAAACGACATGGCAGGCATGCATAGGATTAGTACGGACAAGCTACCTTTGCACGTTCAACATTGTCAGTAGCATAACGCAATTCACACTCTTTCGCAGCAAGTTCTCTGGATACTTGACAAAACCTCGAGTTAACTGTCGTTAACATCTGAAAGAAGTTGGTTCGCGTCACACAAATTAATGACTGAATCAACGTCATTATCTAAACCAATCACATGACCTAGCAACCAGATCCATGAAAAATGGCCACCACAAATGTGCAGCTATGAGACATTCTGTTGTATATTTTATTAATAATTTTGGCATTATAAAAACGTCTATTTTACAGAAATATCTGTACGATAGTTTCAAATGCTTATTATGCAAGACTCTAATTTTTTTGTAATGACAAAATAAATGTTGTAACAAAAAGTGAATTTTAGGAATCAGAAATGAAGTATTCCCAGAAAAAAGTTTGTATTAGTTATGAGTGACATTAGTACTAAATGTATAGCATGCATTAGTAGTTTAACATATATTAGTGATTAGAGATAATAATTGTTATTAGTAACACATATTAGTGACTAAACAAATTGATAAAAATGTGCAGGTTTGTTTTTTGCATCGTCAGACAATTTCTTTTCCTCCTTACGTCTGGTAAGTAGCCAGAGGCCAATTGTAGGCCGACATTTCGCCTTCAACCCATTTATTTTATAGATCACCTGTGTTTTATTAAAGTCGTCAACACCACACAGAAACTCATGCATAATTGTATTGTGCTTTAATGCAAAAAATCCACTTTTGACAGTCAATTAAATTATTTTGGGATATAACAATTAACTAAGCTGATGAAAATGAATTGACGAGACATCGCTAAGATACATTTAGTAGCATTGTCAAAGTTGAGAAGAACGCAGCTGAATTGGTGCAAAGAAGAATTAGTTGCTGTCAATGTGTTATGACGTGTAAAGAGCATCGCATTGCTGGAGTCGACTTACCTGCTCCAGCAGCTCCACTTGGCCCTCAGCTTCCCGCAGACTAGTGTGGAGCTCCTCCAGCTCACCAGTGTGCTCTGAAATGTTTCGCCACAAAAACTCACGAGTCTGTTTGGAAATATTCAAGCTGAACTGTCAAACTGTCAAAGTCACAAATCTATAATAACAATCATATATATAGCAAAATATAAAAAAATATGTATATTATGCACCAATTTGCAGATTACAAGATAAAAAATAATACAGTGCATAGCTACTAATAGTCAATAATAATGATGGGTTTTAATATCAGTGAAGATATCTCACCTAAATTTTGTTTTACAATATCAGTGAAAATATCTCACCTCCAACTTGTTTTACAATATCAGTGAAGATATCTCACATACACATTATTTTATAATATCAGTGAAGATATCTCACATATTGTTTTTACAATATGTTCATTGAAGATATCTCACATACATTTAGTTTTATAATATCAGTGAAGATATCTCACATATATTTAGTTTCACAATATCAGTGAAGATATCTCACATATATTTAGTTTCCAATATCAGTGAAGATATCTCACATACATTTAGTTTTATAATATCAGTGAAGATATCTCACATATATTTAGTTTCACAATATCAGTGAAGATATCTCACATATATTTAGTTTTACAATATCAGTGAAGATATCTCACATACATTTAGTTTTACAATATCAGTGAAGATATCTCACATACATTTAGTTTTACAATATCAGTGAAGATATCTCACATACATTTAGTGTTATGATATAAGTGAAGATATCTCACATACATGTAGTTTTACAATATCAGTGAAGATATCTCACCATGCACACTGGCTCTGACTGTTGACAGGTCCCTATCCACAGCCCCCTTCCTGTCCTTTCCCTCATCCAGGGCAGCCTCAATCTGCCGCAGCTCCCCGTCAAGACGCTCCAACTTTAACCTCCTGTTCTTCACTCTCTCCTCAATCTGCTGCTCTGTTCTGCAAACACAGAAGCAAGGGTTAAGAGATGTGGTTAAAATTGATCGTTATTGTTCAATTTGACTGAATAATCTCAAGTTGAATTTGAAGTTTCACAGTAAGTGTTAATATGACTGAGATCACCCTCGCATGCCAGGGAGATCACCCTCGCTAACGGGAAGATCACCCTCGCATGCTGGGGAGATCACCCTCGCATGCCGGGGGGATCACCCTCACATGCCGGGTCGCTGGGGGTGATCACCAGCTCCTCTCTACCCCTGGCCCTTTCAGAAACTGCTCTTTTAACATCAGCCCATGAAATCGCCCACAAAGAGTCTGGTCAGCCTCTGGTGTTGTGAGATAATATTTTGGGTGATTTCAGCCACATCTACTCGTGTTATATGCAACATTTAGGATGTAAAATGGGTCATGGGTATGTGTGTCCATCTTCAAATTGGGACAAGTATTTACACTGTGCCCACGGCTGACACAGTAGTGACTGATGAAGTCAATTGCCATAATTGCCCCTGCTTGTGAGGAGGACTGAGATGTAAAAAAACTTGTAATCAGTTTGGAGTACCCTTTTCCCATGTGCATCTTTCTCACTGGTTGATATATTAAATGGCAATATTTTGGTGTTATTCAGATAATAAGATATAAACTAACCATTTGCAACTACAGTGTAATAAAAATGTTAACTTCTATGGTTCACTAAGAAAGTGGTTTCAAAGTGGAAGATTCTTATCTGGAGAAACCTCCAACTGGAACAAAATATAAAATGTGGCAGTTAAGTGGACTCAGTAGAGAACTACATTTATGATCACAATATGCAAATGAGCCTACCGATAAGTTAAATAGGTAAGTTAAATACAGACTAATGAATTTGAGACGTCACGTTGAAAGTTTCTGTTAAAAATCAGACAAACACTCTAAGATCAACGTTATGATCTTATCATGAGGTCTCAGTTTCAGAACATTTACACCAAGTCGACCTTTCTGTGCTGGCTCTGAGGGTGGTCACTGCCAGGGTGCTTGTCGTCCTCAATGTTTCTTTTACGTCCCAAATTGAGACGGGACCAACATTAATGTGATTTTCCAATTCAAGAGGGATACACAGTCCCCAGTGTTGAGAGCCAGGTTTTAACACCAAATACACCATGCCTGCCGTGACCAGGTATTTAACCCAGCCCACCGCCATGCCAGGTGGATGAGCTAACCACTACACTATCCCGTCTCTAAAGTCACAAGACATCACCTTTTCAGTTGATGGACCTGACTGTGCAGACCGCGGTGGGCTTCATCCAGCTGAACCTTCTCTCGCTTCAGTTTCGCAACAGCCGTCTCAGCTGTCGTCCTCTCGACTCCGAGCTCCAGCAACTTGGCTCTAGCCTGCTCCACTTGTCGCTTCAGATGCTGCAGTTCTGTCGTCCACTCCTGGACTTCGCTGGTGTCACCCTGCAGCTCGCTATCATCCTGTCGCGAAAGACAACAATGTTTGGTCTGTATGTGTTTGTTTTCCTCGTGTGTTTCTAGTGAAATGCTCCACTTACTGCTCCACTTACTGCTTCTCGGGAGCAATATTTTAAAATGAATCTCTCTGTTTCTCGTTGACTAGTTAAATATTTTTAATATAAGAATAAACATTTTGATGATAGATCTGCAGAAATATATTTAATCAACCTGAGAAAGCATTCTCAGTTTTAATATTCTGACCATACAATGTTCACATTGTAAACCAAATATTCATATTTTAAACATGGTTTATTGACAATATTGCAGAAAAAATGCATGTATGCATGCAGAGCCATGAACACAGGACTACCGACACATGTATAACACAGTTTTGGAGACTAATTTAATGTAAAACAAATTAAGCAATGCAATACCAACGCACAAACTTTACGTACATTTATTAACAAAATTATGACATTACTTCTAACACTAACATTAGTCATGATAAAAAACAATTCATACATTAGAGGCTACCATAAAAAAGAGCAAATGTCTTCTTGCACTGCACCATGGGATTGTTCTAGATATCATTACTTTGATGTTACTTTCTATTAATGCTTTCAACCAAACGTTGATATTAAATGCATCAGAATTAGCATAAATGACTGGTCAGAGATATCTAGATGACCACTCACCCAGCTAACGTCCTGCTCCTTCAGTTTCCTTTTTGTCTTCAAATCGGTCAGTTTGTCTTCGACCACCTGAAGAACACATATGGAGAAATCAACACAACGGTGGGCGCAGTGGTCGCGTGGTAGAGCGCCGGACTGTCAATCGAGAGGACTGTGGTTTAATCCCACCCACCGCCGTTTCGAATCTTAGGCAATTTTGTTCACCCCACATTTGCCTGTGTCTTTCGCAAGAGACACTAAAAGCCAGTGGTCCCTTCTGTCTGGTGTCTATGCCAGGGTAAGTAAAAGATCCACACGGGGTAAATGTGTAACCTGTAGTGGATTCACTAATTCTAGAGAAACCAATCGAAAAGACTTTCAACGAAATAGTGTAGTCAAAAATTGAGTTAGTCACACCATTGGAAAGAAGATGTATTAATCTTTCCAATGGTGTAAAAATTATGGAGATATCTCACACACAGCCAAAGTTATTGGACGCTGAACATGCCTAGGGTAGAAAGTTTCAAACGGAGAAAAACGCATTTGAAGTTCGCGGTCACATAAGCACACAGTCGAGTACATTGTCGATCCAAAATCGGCCGTTTTGCTTCTATTACTCCATTTGATGCATTCGAAATAAACTCCCAAGGCATGTTCGCTGTCGAAGATATATCATGCTAACTGTTTACTGAAATTATTACAACATAATCCGAGTATTTAGCAATGTTTTGTAGCAGCGACCCGATCAATTCCACGTTGTTTATGGCTAGCGAGAGCGCACTGCGCCTGCGCGCACAGCTCTAAGCCAATCAGGGCCCGCTGTCAGCTCCTCACGGCGTCTAGTGACGTTTATTCACAGATAGGCCTCTCGCATTTAGCGCTGCTATTGGCTTACACTGACGTCAGTGGGGATTTCTACTACAAGAATCCGAAAGAGGGCGTCCAGGGCTTTCCTGTAGTACCAAATAAGTCCGCCATGCGTTGAGGGAAACCCCAAAGAATGCGACATGAACTAGTGCGATTTATCGGTTCTGTTTTACAAAATTCATGCGTGAAATGTTACGTAGTGTGTCTAAAAAGGCTATAAAATGTACTAAATAATAATATAAACGAGAAATAAGCATTGCCAATTGACAAAAAAGATACCAAAGTATACTTTGGTGACAATAAGGCAAAATCGTCGAAATTCATCGTTGCATGTTTATGCGGTGTTTTCTCGAAATCAAGTTCGCTGACATACGACTCATTTCGTTAGAACACGTCACATATGGTCAGTATGTTGACCTGGTGGCCATTAATGGAAGAAGAAGAAAAATTATAAGATTTCTACACTTTTTATTATGTACTAATATTAAAAATTGAGGTAAAATTATGAAATACCTTTAAGAAGATGTCTTACCTTAATTTCGAGCCTGCGACTTGCTATTTCCTGTTCAAGCTGTGTGTCAAGAGAGTCGAGTTGTCGCCGTCGTTTCTCCGTTGATTCCTGGAGCAACTGGAGCTCCGACTTGCTCCCCCTGCAGCTCTCTATGGAGCTGCTCTAGTTCCTCCTGACTTTTAGTTACCTGTAGAAATTGCACAGGTGAAAAGCAAAGGTAGGTTCTTATATAGTGTGGTATTCAGTTTGTAAGACTGTTCAAGGCGCTCTATGCTTCCCTGGCAGAACATTCATCTGCACAGCATTTGGTCTTCTCAAGGGAGTATTCAGCCACATTAAAGTTAGTGCGAAAAGATTGACCATTCACAATTGCCAATGTCTATAGCCAGGTATTCTTTTATAAAAATAAGTGAATTAAGGCAATGTGGATTACACAAAATTGTAAAAAAGCAGTAGAAGGATTATCTGATAGTCAAGCCCCTATATGCCTTAATACAACAGGATAACATATCACCTAATGATTAAAGCAGCTTCTTCTAAAGATTTTTATAAAGATGATTTTTTAAACCGGACATACTGAAGTTATTAACATACTACAGATGATTTAATCTAACTTACGGATAACCTAATTGACAACAGTATTATCCATGGTCACATTTGACCTTATTTGGTATGTCATGTGACACAAGTGTCTCCTACCCTCTGTGTCAACAAGGTCAGCTCGTGTCGCTTCGTTGACATGATGTCATCACTCTCCTGTGCTAGAGATAGCTTTCTCTCTGCGCTCGTTCTCTGCTCGGGAAATTGACGCTTCCATATCCGACAATCTGCAACAAGATCAGCTACTTTCCCACTGGCCTTGGCTAAAGGGAGGCCAGCTCCTCTGCCCAGAATTGGCCGAACAGTAATTTGTAACAGGAAGTCTGCTGTCTTAGAACGTGGGAAAGTCAAACATCAAAGGGTATTGCGGCTAACTCTGTTCACCTCTGCATTATTGGCAGTAAGTTTTTTTTGAAACTTGATGTTTTGTTTACCATTTATCCATGTTGCAGGTGGAATCTTTCAAATTGCGAGCATTGTTCCAGCTTAATAAAGTCACCAAACACGAATTAGCAGGCAGTAAACCTGCAACATGCCTGTTCTAGTCATAAGAACGTAATACTAAATGACAAAAATATAACCTGGGCGCTGGCACCCTAGCTATAAGCAACAAAAATCAACATAATTGATATTAAAGGTATATGTTTCTATGACATTTACGGGTATGATTAGATTGTTATGACATGTATCTTAATTAAATGGATGTTAACTCTTTGTTAAGACTAAGCTTCTCACTTGAATTGTGTGAGATTTCTTTCTCTAAATGACTCTGTGTCCAATATCAGAAGGCCAGAATACAGGATTGGTGTCAGCTTTGTTGACATACCTGTCACCTGCATGACTTGGTGACAGTCGTCTAAACATACAGTGACAACAGTCTTAGACTAATCCACCCACCTTTGTGTGGCTAATCTCAGTTTGACGTCTGCTTGTTGGAACTCATTGTCTTTTTGTGCGATCACCTGCAAGCCCGAGAGGTGAACTGAGACATAATATAGACAGTGCTTAGTATGCACAAGAAATGTACCGTTAACAGTACAATATCTTTTATGACTATGTATAACATTTTACTGGAAAGTAACGCAATTGTGTAGTGATGAATTTCGTTAATCCAAAAATATTTGTCATCTGTACGTTTTTGGATTAGCAAGTGATTCAGATATAGGTCTCATGCATATAGCAGGATGTACTAATGTTTGGAAATTTCATTCCTTCAAAAACATCTGTGAGCCATGTGTTCTGGATTATTGGGATAAGACTTATCGGGGTCAGGATTAGCTCGCTGCTATGACCACTGCATTTCTGAGTTATCAATCACAACATTGCACACAGCAAACAATGACAGACTTCAACAGTGATGCCACCTGGTGGGAAGAATTATAACTAAATGTGTCAACTGAAAAAAATTCCCCCTTTTTTTCCAAATGTATTACCAATCAGATGACCACTCACCCAGAAGCGAGTGAACCACAACACAAGGAGGTGATGCTATTACAATTCCAAAATCAGCCTATTAATTAGAAGGCAAAGACATTTACCGCCTCGATCTCGTTCAGCATTCTCTCGCTGTCCTTCCGTCTCATTGTGAGGTCGTTGTTCTGCCTCTGCATCAATCGCAGCTGGTCCTCAGCCCTCACGAGGTTCACCCCTGCCTCATGTGCCCGCCTCTCCAGCTCCTCACTGTCTGTGAGGGCAGATGTGAGGGATGCTCGCGCCTCCTCAAACTGACGCAGTGTCGCCTTTGCCTGAAAACAAACGGCATATGGCTAAGGATGGGAGAGTGGTGGTTTGTTTATTAATATCCAGAGGCACTTAACACTATCCTCTAGTAGTGTGTGTGTGTGTGTGTGTGTGTGTGTGTGTGTGTGTGTGCGTGTGCGTGTGCGGTGCGTGTGCGTGTGCGTGTGTGTGCATGTGTGTGTGTGTGACATCACTGTCACTGCACAGTACACCACACTCGACGCAGATCACATGACTGCTGTGAGTGACCTCTCACCTCTTTGCGAACATCAATCAGATCTGCCTCACACTCCAGAAGCAGTCGGTCAGCCTCTCGGAGTTCCGCCCTTCGTTTTGCGAGCGTTGCCTCGAGACACTTGATCTCATCGCTGAGATAGTCTGGTCGAGGTCGCCGTGACCTCGGTTCATACTCATAGATGTAGTCCGACTCATTAACATCGTAGATGGTGGTGCCATCTAGGAACTCTCTGTGGGGAAGATTGAAATAGCACATTTTGTTTTTATTGATAATGGAAAATACCATGTTCATTAGAAAGTGGATCAATTAGGTAGTCCATTCATAAAGTGTTAAGACTATATGTGTCAGTTGCGAGGGATATAGAGAAATACAAATTAAATATTATTACTACGCACGAGTATTATATTATTATGGTTCTTATATTAGGAATATATGTATGGTGCCTAACAAATTATTTACTGTACTAGCAATGGGATTAATAGAATTAGAATAATTATAAATATTTAACAAAATATCAAACTTTCAGTTCTACCCATAAAATGACACTAATTCAGGTAAAATAATAACAAATGCTTGCAAAACATAAACTTTCCCTTTTTCAGATTTGTAGTAATGTTCAATAAAAAGGCAAACTTCATTCCTTCCACCTCCCTCTCTGTCCCTCCCACCTCCCTCTCTGTCCCTAACACCTCCCTCTCTGTCCCTCCCACCCCCTCTCTCTGTCCCTCCCACCGCCTCTCTCTGTCCTTCCCACCTCCCTCTCCATTCCTCCCACCTCCCTCTCTGTTCCTCCCACATCCCTCCCCATTCCTCCGTCCTTGTTCCTCCCACCTCCCTCTCCGTCCCACCTCCTTCTCTGTGGGCGTGTCTTCATGTTGCTCCTCTTCAGCTCCTTGAGTTCCCTTGCTGCGTCCTCCCTCTTCCCCAGTAAGTCCCTCTCCACCTCCCTCATGTGGTGGAGCTGTGACTTCTGCCGTCCCACAGCCAGGTCAAGGGCTTCCAACTCAGCCCGGCGGTCCTACAACACACGGTCCATGGTCCACTGGAGGGTGACTTAGAGACCTAGAGACCCAGAGAGCAGTCACCGGTCTCACTGGAGGGTGACTTAGAGACCCAGAGAGCAGTCACTGGTCCCCCTTTGGGGTACTTAGGACCCAGAGAGCCATCACCAGTCTCACTGGTGGGTGACTTGAGACCCAGAGACCAGTCAAGGCTCAACTGGAGGGTACTACAAGAGCAGTCACGGTCCACTGGAGGGTGACTTAGAGACCCAGAAGAGCAGTCACTGGTCTCACTGGAGGGTGACTTAGACACCAAGAGAACAGTCACCAGTCTCACTGGAGGGTGACTTAGAGACCCAGAGAGCAGTCACCGGTCTCACTGGAGGGTGACTTAGAGACCCAGAGAGCAGTCACCGGTCTCACTGGAGGGTGACTTAGAGACCCAGAGAACAGTCACCAGTCTCACTGGAGGGTGGCTTAGAGACCCAGAGAACAGTCACCAGTCTCACTGGAGGGTGGCCTAGAGACCCAGAGAGCAGTCACCGGTCTCACTGGAGGGTGACTTAGAGACCCAGAGAACAGTCACCGGTCTCACTGGAGGGTGACTTAGAGACCCAGAGAGCAGTCACCGGTCTCACTGGAGGGTGACTTAGAGACCCAGAGAGCAGTCACCAGTCTCACTGGAGGGTGACTTAGAGACCCAGAGAGCAGTCACCAGTCTCACTGGAGGGTGACTTAGAGACCCAGAGAGCAGTCCCCTGGTCTCACTGGAGGGTGACTTAGAGACCCAGAGAGCAGTCACTGGTCTCACTGGAGGGTGACTTAGAGACCCAGAGAGCAGTCACCGGTCTCACTGGAGGGTGACTTAGAGACCCAGAGAGCAGTCACTGGTCTCACTGGAGGGTGACTTAGAGACCCAGAGAGCAGTCACGGTCTCACTGGAGGGTGACTTAGAGACCCAGAGAGCAGTCACCGGTCTCACTGGAGGGTGACTTAGAGACCCAGAGAGCAGTCACCAGTCTCACTGGAGGGTGACTTAGACACCAAGAGAGCAGTCACTGGTCTCACTGGAGGGTGACTTAGAGACCCAGAGAGCAGTCACCGGTCTCACTGGAGGGTGACTTAGACACCAAGAGAGCAGTCACTGGTCCCACTGGAGGGTGACTTAGAGACCCAGAGAGCAGTCACCGGTCCTCACTGGAGGGTGACTTAGAGACCCAGAAAAGCAGTCACTGGCCTCACTGGAGGGTGACTTAGAGACCCAGAGAGCAGTCACCGGTCTCACTGGAGGGTGACTTTTATGTATTTATATTGTTAAATTTTTCTTATTTTCCTGTATGTGTCTTATGTTAAGTGCGATGAATTATTTTCTAGATATGGCACTATACAAAATAAACATTATTAAATTCAAGGAAGATTTTCGAAACAGAAACAGCCGTTGCAATATCACTGGGACATCATTACCGTGACACGTTATGAAGTATCCTTTTGGCACATCCCGGTGTTGACAGGTTTCACTATATATAATGCAAAGATCAGTTTTGTTTTTAGATCATATGAATGTGCAAAAGTGCGGAAATTTACCGCAAACAGAATTTATTTATTACTTGAGATTTTATCTCAGGTGTTTGATTTTAAAAAGATGTCTGCAACCACTTAGCCTAACTGCTACATTGCCAAATAAAACATTTAGGTTCAAACTCTTACTTTTATGTTTTGTGTCTTCAGAAAAGGAAAATATTTCTCTATATACGTGTAGAATGTATCGATAAAATAAAATGTTCTAAATTTGTCAGAAACTGTAGCTCCAGCAATCCAGCATTTCTTTCACATTGTCACATACCTTTAGTTCCACTTTCAGTTTCTTTAGAGCTCTTCTTTCAATATCGTCAACAAAGAGAACGTGACGACTGTCTTCACTGCTGGATGCAGACAGCTCCTACGGTAACAATAACATTAACATTTTAATATATTTACTATATATTCCACTACATTTCATTACATTTTAATCAAAGCAATCTTACTGTGAAGCAACACTTTCACAAAGAAATATAGTAAATGCAATACAGTAATGGTATCAAAGCAATGGTGCCAGCTTCCAGGTTGTAATTGATTCATTTAATATTATGTTCTTATGACAGCACCATGTTGAAGGTTTACTGCCTGTCAATTTGTGTTTGGGTAATTTATTATTTCAGAACAATGTTTGCAATTTGAAAGATTCCGTCTGCAACAAGTTCAAATTGTAAATAAAACATCCAGTTTCAAAACAAAATTGATTAGCAATAGCACCAAGGCGAGTAGAGTCAACTGCAATACCCTTTGATGTTTCACTTTCCCACGTTCTAGACAGCAGACTTCCTGTTACAAAATACTGCTCGGCTAATTTTGAGTAGAGAAGCTGGCACCCTACCCTTAAGATATAGACTTAGCACATAATATTGTATGTTATAAACAGTATCTGGAATAGGAAAGCACATAATTGAGTGGCACTTACCCCATATTGGACCAGCTGAGACTTGAGAGAGCGAATTGTCTCCTGTAGTTTATTCGCATAATCCTCCTGAAGAAAAACATGTCATCAACAATGTGACTTACTCACTCATTGACACTGGTAGTGTCCTTTTGAAAGGTACAAATCACACATGCAATCACACAACACACACATACGCACACACACAGATACACATTCACACAGACATGTACATATTCACACACATACACCCACACACAGACAGGTGTACACACACACACGCGCACGTGCACGCGCACGCGCACGCGCACACGCACGCACGCACGCACACAAGCACAAGCACAAGCACACGCACACGCAAACACACACACACACACACACACACACACACATGCACACAACACAGTCACACATGCACACATTTTTGTTAGCAGTCATTCAATAATGCAATGATAATCACCATCCACATCCTTTAAAAATCATGGTTAAGTCTACATGAAAAGTATTCAGAACTATCTAAGCTAAAAGCATGGCAAAGGCAAACATATAAACTTTGTATAATTACGAGGTTGTGGTGTTCCGGCACGTTACACACGAGAGCCTCCTCCATGTCCTCCTCCGTCTCATTCTGCTGCCCTCTCTCACTCCGACCCTTCTTCAGTATCCCCTTCACTGGCCTTGACCCTGACCCAAGGTCTGTAGGTCAACAGTTCATTGTGTCAGCATGTCACCATGTCAGCAAGTTGCCTCATAATCAAGCTATCTGGTCAGCAAGTTGTGCTGTCAGCAAACGATCTCATTGGCTGATTATCTCACCAGGAATATATTTTGTCAGCATCTTAATTTTGGCAGTTTTTTGGCATTTGACTGAAAGCAGCACCTAATGGTTGCAAGGTTTACAGACTGGTGGATATAAGGCACTTTTTAGCATATGATGTCTGATCGTATTTCATAATATAAATATACATCTTGTGATAATAAAACTGTATCTTGTAATGCTGATAGCAGTGAGCAGAAGACTATTTAACTGAATAATAACTGAATAATTTTTACTGAACATCGAGTGAATTTGCACAATCTGCAGTGGGGGAAATCTGCGCATTTTCACATATCCGCAAAACTGCACAGCACAATCTGAGATTGCACAAGTCGAAAATTGCACAGATTATGACTCGGTGTATATCGAGGTTGACAATGACGCTTACCTGCAGCGGGGCTGAGCGGAGTGCTGAACATCACCGGGTGAGTGGTCCTGCCATCTGGTGTCGCCTGCAGGAACACCTGTCCCGGCCCTGCGATGGGGGTGGTGGTCGTGGGGGTGGACACTATGTACTGGCCTCCTGGAGTGCCAGGGGGCATGAATGTCACCCCAGCCCCCTGGGGAACAGTCCCCTGCTGGACGACTTGCCCTGGAGCGGGGGTCGCCCCCTGGGCTGTGGGAATCACGAACCCACCAGGCGCCTGAACGAACACAGGTTGTTGATTCTGCGGTGGATTCTGTGTGAATTGTTGTCGATTCTGTGGGAATTGTTGTTGATTCAGCTGGTATTGTTGTTGATTCGGTTGGAATGGATCACCACCAGGTGGCGCAGTGTCGCTCTGGGCTGCAAACAATGCAAGAAAAGAAGAGGTAAGTCCTCGTTGTCTCCCGCACTCGGCAGGTGCTATTAACTGACTAGTCTGTATATGTTGTGGTCACAATGTCACGATCCTGTGAGGTCTCGTTGAACTAGTCAGTCTTTTTCAGAATATTTACGCCTTTCTATGTTGGCACTGAGGGTGGTCACTGCCAGGGTACTTGTCGTCCTTAGTGGTTTATGTCCAAAATTGAGACAGGACCGACATTAACATGATTATCATATTCACGATGGATACATAGTCGTCAATGTTGAGAGCCAGGTTTTAACACCAAATATACCATGCCTGTGCGGCTGTGCTAACCACTACACTAGCTGCACCTCTCAAAGCTACTTCGCCAGGTCCTCTTTTACAAAGCTACAACTGTGGTACAATTCCATTCTCATAATTACCAAAACCTGCGGGCAAACTACTGCACCCACCTGTAATTTTGACACAATGTAAAACAATTGAAATCCAATTATATCATGAAAATATCATAATGACAATAATATGAACATCTATATAGGGCCCTTTTCAGCCAAAGCTGCTCAAAGGTGGTTTGCAGGTACAATCATTAAAAAACCAAATCACAAATACTAATAGAAAAATATACAAGATCATTAAAATCGTCATAGACACTAAAACTGAAGTTTTTTTAAACTACGCAAAATGTATACATATTTATAAGCAGTATCAAGAAATACCCCTACCTCCATTAGACATGAGTCCATACTGGGTCCCAGCTGTTGTGCCTCGAGGGATTGTTTGGTCATACCCTGGGGCAGCGATAACTCCTGGCTGGTCAAACCCGAGTTGACCAGCATCAGTCATGTCCATGCCATAGTGTTGGTCAGCCAGGGGAGGGGCGACTACCTGCCCCCCTGCCCCATAGAAAGTGGGCACTGGTCTCCCGGAGGTAGAACTGGGAGGGGGCAGATGGCTGGGCTGGTCCAGGTAGGGAGGAGCTCCCTGAAGTAAACAACGCATGCAAAGAACAGGTAAGTTCTGCACTCAGCAGGGTGGTCTATTCACAGGCCGGTCTGTCTACAGGTAGATTGTGGTTACAATGTTATGATCTTATAAGGTCTCACTCAACTAGTCAGCCTTTTTCAGAACATTTATGGAAAGGAATACAGGAATTTTGTGACAATATGGGAACCTTGTGACAATATGGGAACCTTGTGACAATATGGGAAACTTGTGACAATATGGGAACCTTGTGACAACATGGGAACCTTGTGAAAACATGGGAACCTTGTGACAACATGGGAACCTTGTGACAACATGGGAACCTTGTGACATATGGGAACCTCGTGACAACATGGGAACCTCGTGATCAACATGGGAACCTCGTGACAATATGGGAACCTTGTGACAACATGGGAACCTTGTGACAATATGGGAACCTTGTGACAATATGGGAACCTTGTGACATATGGGAACCTGTGACAACATGGGAACCTGTGACAACATGGGAACCTTGTGACAACATGGGAACCTTGTGACAACATGGGAACCTTGTGACAACATGGGAACCTTGTGACAACATGGGAACCTTGTGACAACATGGGAACCTTGTGACAACATGGGAACCTTGTGACAACATGGGAACCTTGTGACATTGATGTGTTGCTGGCTCATAACTGAATATACTGCAGAGACGTTGATGCAATGTGTAACAAATGATATATGTATTTACATAAAATAGTATATAATATATATATATATATATATATATATATATATATATATATACACATATAAAATATAAAATGTCCAAGCCACAACATAGATGATGTTCTGCTCAGCAACACACATGTATGCAAATATGTCTACCACATCTAGGCGGATTCTCGCGTTAAAAATCCCCCCTTAAAACAAAAACAGTGAAATTACATGAATGCTTCTCATGTCAGGTTACCAGCGACACGTGAACGTCAAGCTGACATACCTCAACCTGATGGTAGGCGGCACTGTTGAAGTATCCTTCAAATGGTGGCGCCACCTGGTGGCCACGAATATTCTGAAAGTGAGGCTGTTGTTGGGTGAGTCGGTCTCTCATGATGACGTTGTCTCTTTCTAGTTCTGCGAGCTTGTCTTCATTGCCACCCGGCTCACCTGGTTATGACAGAAACAGTTTTCACTTTGAACGATAAATTTGAATATTTTAGTACCTACAATTTATCAACTATTTTGTCATTATTTATTTATTTTTAACTCATATGCATTAGTAGCTTAGTACTGCTATGACAAATATTATTTATTTACATTTATAAATTTATACTGATAAATTTATTTTACAAATGCACTTCTATTTCAAGGAAATCTTTATGTTGCTGAAATGTGCCTCTGAATGGTTATAATTGTTCAATTTATGGCGCAGAAAAAATGTGTTACATTACTATTATTAGCCAGATCTCACAGCATCGGAGACAATGAGTATAAACTCACGCTGTAATTTGTTTCAGTGCATATTGCTGAGGTCCAAGATATTGTCACAGTACGCCCATCATTTTATCCTTAAATACACTGACTCAATACAAACCATAACATCCCATACACAGCACCAATTTTGAACAGGCTGACTCGGAGATCTTCCATGGCACAGCGTTGCACTCAAAGTTTGGTATTTGTGCAGAACAAATTATTAATAACTTCTTCATAAATTCCATAGGGTGACAGAACAAGAGGTGTTGCTTGAAGTGTACAGTCGCATACCCTCCTGCAAAACACCTTGCACACCCCCAGGGGTATGCTACTATGCGTACCCCAGTTTGGGAACCATTGACCTACTGGAGGCATTGTGCAACTGACATTTTCTCAACACTGCCTCTAGATGTGGAAATATACCACACAGCACACTACTGAAAAGATGCTAGATTAATGTCAGTTTTAGAGCATCGTAAGATTGGTCAAACTCCTCCTAGGACGACCTTGTTGAAACTCTCTCATAGCCGGCGAATGCTGTCTTCAATGCCTTACTTTGTTGAAATCCTCAAGGCCTTGCATTGCTGAAACTCGGCACAATGTGGCACTTATGAAACTCCAGTTTCAGTGGGGAGCGATGGTCGCTCGGTAGAGCGCCAGACTGTCAATCGAGGGGACGGTGGTTTCATCCCACCTATCACCATTTCGAAACTTAGGCAATTTCGTTCACCCCACATTTGCCTGTGTCTTCGGAAGAGACAATAAAAGCCGGTGGTCCCTTCTATCTGGTGTCTATGCCAGGGGAAGTAAAAGATCCTACACAGGGGGGAAATGTGTAACCTGTAGTGGACTCACCAATTCTAGAGAAGGACAACTCCTGCGTTAGCCCAAGTTTGGGCTGTTTGGAGGTAACCACCTGAGACCTGAGACCACACTGCCATACATTATAGAAATCCTTCACAGTCTGCGGTTGATGAAACTCCCATATCCCTCATAAGTTGTCATAGTCGACACTCCCCAAAACCTGAGATTGTTAAAAGTCCTCAAAATTACCAGACTTCTTCACAGGTCCTGAGACTCTGTGTGACCCTCAGTCCGTTCACTTACATTTGACTGACCAGACGCTGACGACAAAAAGCAGAAATCCACCTACGTGTTGCACTGTGTGTACCGGAATTCCAACACTAGCCACGAAACCAAATACATTGATCTATTGGTATTTAATTACCTGCGCCACATGGGACACGTCTTGGCTAATTTGAAGCAGAAACAGATGTTGCAAGACAGCCAATCAATAGTTAGCATCATATATAATTTACAGCTGATGACTTAATTGGCCTCAACCTGGATTCTTGTCTGGATCAAGTGCATCAGTGGCTCACTGTCCTGGGCGTGTGAAAGAGTAAGAACTATTAATGTTTAGACAGTGCAGCTAACCGTACAAACAGTTTAGGTCAATAACCAAATTCCGTGATGATAACCGACAGTATACAACTGCATGTGTGTGTACAACTATTTCAGTTTGTTTATAGAAGTGACACACAAAGAGACAACTACTAACAGGTCGTGGAACACATGAAGCATTGAAGAAGGCTAATCTATCAAATATTCATCAACTAAATATGATTGTTGCTGTAAAAGACAGTTTGGCAGACTTCCTGGTCATAAAACAGTGGGCTGCAGTTATCAAAGTCAAGACTGATCGACTTATTAACATCTACGTTGTGTCAAGTATACGTGCCAGATGCCCAGCTCAATAAATTAAATATGCAAATATGCAAAATTATTGCCATTTATGTTACTGTTACACGTTTTGTCTATGTTTGAATATAGTTCAGATTAATTACTATTTAAAATGTGCTTTCTACCAGGCTCCGTGGTGTATTAATGTATTGTTGGTGACTGGATTATTGTTTATGGAATGCGAGATTGAGTAACCCTTTTGTTTTAATGCTCCTTTGAGTTTGGGGTCTAAGGATTTAGGCCCAATAGTTACACAAAATTATCATAAAAAGACAACAAATATAAATCTTGTGACATTATAACTGTATCACACTAACAGCGGTGAGCAGATAAATATTTAACAGAATAAAAATATTTTAAGATAATTATATTCAACATTTTATAACAATTATATCAGGTCTTTGATGACACTAATGGCTTACCTGGTAACTGTGAGGCCTCCAGTGTCACTATTGGCCTACCTAGTAGCTGTGAGCCTTACAGTGACACTAATGGCCTACAGTGACACTAACGGCCTGCAGTGACACTAACAGCCTACCTGGTAGTTGTGAGTCTGACAGTGACACTAATGGCCTACAGTGACACTAATGGCCTACAGTGACACTAACAGTCTACTTGGTAGCTGTGAACCTGACAATGACACTAATGGCTTACAGTGACACTAATGGCATATAGTGACACTAATGGCCTGCACTGACACTAATGGCCTGCACTGACACTAACGACCTGCACTGTCACTAACAGCCTGCACTGACACTAACGGCCTACCTGGTAGCTGTGAGTCTGACAATGACACTAACGGCCTACCTGGTAGCTGTGAGTCTGACAATGACACTAACAGCCTACCTGGTAGCTGTGAGTCTGACAATGACACTAACGGCCTACCTGGTAGCTGTGAGTCTGACAATGACACTAACGGCCTACCTGGTAGCTGTGAGTCTGACAATGACACTAACAGCCTACCTGGTAGCTGTGAGTCTGACAATGACACTAACGGCCTACCTGGTAGCTGTGAGTCTGACAATGACACTAACGGCCTACCTGGTAGCTGTGAGTCTGACAATGACACTAATGGCCTACCTGGTAGCTGTGAGTCTGACAATGACACTAATGGCCTACCTGGTAGCTGTGAGTCTGACAATGACACTAATGGCCTACCTGGTAGCTGTGAGTCTGACAATGACACTAACAGCCTACCTGGTAGCTGTGAGTCTGACAATGACACTAACAGCCTACCTGGTAGCTGTGAGTCTGACAATGACACTAATGGCCTACCTGGTAGCTGTGAGTCTGACAATGACACTAACGGCCTACCTGGTAGCTGAGAGGCCAGATCTCCAACAACGTCATTCAGATGAAGTATCTCCGAGCGTTGTTCTTCGAGTACGTCATAAAGTTTGTTGATCTCATCACGAGCAGCTGGAAATAAAATCACACAATCTTAACAGTGCAATCAAGTCAAGTCAAAATAAAAAATACCTTTATTCAGGTGTGTTTGTCATACACATTAATCCACAGATGTGGCGACGTTAATCCACAGATGAGGTGACATTAATCCACAGATGAGGCGACGTTAATCCATAGATGAGGTGACGTTAATCCACAGATGAGGCGACATTAATCCACAGATGAGGTGACGTTAATCCACAGATGAGGTGACGATAATCCACAGATAAGGTGACGTTAATCCACAGATGAGGTGATGTTAATCCACAGATGAGATGATGTTAATCAACAGATGAGATGATGTTAATCCACAAATGAGGTGACGTTAATCCACAGATGAGGTGACGTTAATCCACAGATGAGGTGACGTTAATCCACAGATGAGGTGACGTTAATCCACAGATGAGGTGACGTTAATCCACAGATGAGGTGACGTTAATCCACAGATGAGGTGACGTGGACAGGGTACCAAGGCACCACATCACGACTTCCATTTTTGTTAATGTTGTTTAAATTGTAAGGCAACTCTGACATTATTAGTTCATGCCCATGGAAAAAAACTGGAATGTTATTCTGTTATGTTTATGAATTTAAATTGCCCAAAAAAATTTCTTAATATTAACGAATTTATCATTTAATGTCTTTTGTAGTTTTATACTTGTTAGATAATAATTATATATATATATATATTATTACTTAGACTATGTTGGTTGTTTGTACTTAATGTTTTTTATTATTTATTTAAATGTTTTTTAAATTATTAAATAATATATTTATCTATTTATTTATGTAACTTATTTTACTCCTTTACATTATATCAATAAATGTGTATTATGTTGAATTTATATATAAACTTCCGTTGAGGATTTTCTTGTATTGTACAGCACCATAGAATATTACTGTATAGATAATCAATAAACATTGACCATGTCTGACCACCACTCACCAGCAGCAGGTTGTGACCCCTCGTGTCTCGCCACCAGGGCGTGGTTGTGGTCTCTGAGTCTCGACTGAAGGAACTCGATGTGTTCCTGGGCACGGGCGAGATCTTTTGCCGCCTGGTGCAGTCTCGGGTCAACCTCCCGCCCCTACAACAGATGGCACCACTGGTGTCAGTTGTCGGAAGAAATGCTGCTTCTTCAATGCAGTGTTTTTGTTTGGTATGAAAGTTTATTCAGGACATTGTACTCAGAACATTGTTAACAACAATAAAACACACTACAAACAGGCAAATTTAACTACAAAATAACAATGTTTGAAAGGGTAAACTGTTAATTGTGCTAAAAGGCTGCCTCCTCAATTAAAGGTTTTAATTCTACAAAACTTGCAAAATTTGAACCTTTCTAGAATCTCTTATGATATATCACACAATACTAGTCATTTGATATTTAGTTTTCATAAATTCATTGGAAAAACTACCAAATTAGTTCAAGTTTGGATAAAAAAAATATGTGATTTAAAAAATGGGCCCAATGACCCTGTAGTCCTTTGGACTATACTGTGAGTTTGTAATTATGAATGAATTGTTATTTTGTGTCGCTGCCGAGTCTCTTCACCATAATCAAGTAGTTTACGTTTTGTGTGTGTGAGAGAGAGAGAGAGAGAGAGAGAGAGATAGAGAGAGAGGGAGAGAGGGAGAGAGAGAGAGAGTAGAGAGAGGAGAGAGGGAGAGAGGGAGAGAGGGAGAGAGGGAGAGACAGAGAGAGGGGAGAGAGAGAGAGAGAGAGAGAGAGGGAGAGAGATGGGAGAGAGAGAGAGAGAGAGGAGGGAGAGAGAGAGAGAGAGAGAGGAGAGAGAGAGAGAGGAGAGAGAGAGAGAGAGAGAGGAGGGAGAGAGAGAGAGAGAGAGAGGAGGAGAGAGAGAGAGAGGAGGGAGAGAGAGAGAGAGAGGAGGAGAGAGAGAGAGAGAGAGAGAGAGAGAGAGAGAGAGAGAGAGGGAGAGAGAGAGGAGAGAGGAGAGAGGGAGAGAGAGAGAGGGAGAGAGAGAGATGGAGAGAGGGAGAGAGGAGAGAGAGGAGAGAGAGAGGATAGGGAGAGAGAGAGAGAGAGGAGGGAGAGAGAGAGAGAAGGAGAGAGAGAGAGAGGAGGAGGGAGAGAGAGAGAGGAGGGAGAGAGAGAGAGAGGAGAGAGAGAGAGGAGAGGAGGGAGAGAGAGAGAGGAGAGAGAGAGAGAGAGAGGGAGAGAGAGAGAGAAGGAGAGAGAGAGAGAGAGAGAGAGAGGAGGGAGAGAGAGAGAGAGAGAGAGAGAGAGGGAGGGAGAGAGAGAGATAGAGAGAGAGAGAGAGGGGAGAGAGAGAGAGGAGAGAGAGAGAGAGAGAGAGAGAGAGGGAGAGAGAGAGAGAGAGAGAGAGAGAGAGAGAGGAGAGAGAGAGAGAGAGAGAGAGAGAGAGAGAGAGAGAGAGAGAGAGACACACCAATGACATTTGCCTGCTGTGTGGGATCTTGTACTTTCCCTGGAATTGAACAACCATCTCTTCAATTGATCCCACTCTACACTATAACAATGTTTATATGACGGCTCCTGCTGACACATTTCCCCATTTTGAGGGTGAATTCTTTGGATTACTTTCTAATTATGGCCTCTGACCTGTCGTCCATTGGACCCACTGCCGGACACTTGACCCATGCCAGTTCCCTGGCTGCTTCGAGTCTTCTCGCTGGCCCGGCGACTGGCAATCATGTCCAGTAGTCTCTCTGCTGTCTTCTCAGCCTGAGTCACCTGACGTCACACAATATCATGATCAGTTGTCAACTGGACTATTGTAACTTACTTCCAAGAAACATAGCCCAAAATGACTTAAACTGCAATATATACAGAATTGTTTAACATGCGTGGTACTTAACCCCCCCCCCGTTTCTCACCATCGCTACAGCTACTTAAGCAGTTAAATTGGCTTCCAGTTGTACATCAAATTAAATTTAAATTAGCTACTGTTACATGCTATACTCTTTCTACTCAACAACATTTGCCTGATATCTCTAGGACCTTAGATCACCCGTTTCCAAACAATGTTTTGTTCCTAAACCTAAGCTCAATATTGGCAAACATGCTGTCTCTGTAGCTGTGCCAATCGTCTGGAATCAACGCAGTGTTTTTATTTGGTATGAAACGACGACTCTTGACGTCCCTGTTAATGATTACGCCAAATGATTTTGTTTGTTGCGCCTCTGAGCTTGAATGTTCAAGGATATAGGTGCTACAGAAGAGTTACAAAGACATTGTACTAAGGCCCACCTTTGAGGCCAGCCTCACCCTCAGCTTAAGGAAATAAGAGGCTAGCTACAACATCACCTTTTGTAGAAGGACTGGTCTTATGATGGGATCTACTGTGATAAACAACATTCATTTATGATGTTACGTCTCATAGAAATTGTAAAAATGCAAATGGCCATTACCCCAGTAGTCATAACTGCCTGAAGGGTCATAACAAATAAAAATTGAGTTTCACCAGTCAAATATCAGTGACATCGTTTTTTTTAATATCATATGTCAGCACCGTTTTATTTTTATAATTTCAGTAATACCACATGACTGGAGGCCAACCACACTCCTCATGAGCAATTTCATTGGCTGAAGTAAAACGAGGAATTGTGCGGTGGGATGTGGGGGGTACTGGAGGCGGGGACTCACGTAATCAGTAGCAGTGACCCCTGGCGAGTGATAATGACTAATTAATAAAATACTAAATAACTACAAACTATTAATATGTGATTAAACATAACTGAACTAAGACACAGAGAAACTGAATAAGTTCAATGTACAAGTGTTCATCAGTTTAAAGTTGCACTCAAGAAACACCTTTTTACAGATTATTGTTTGGCATTCGACGATCATGTGGTTAATTAATTAACTATTCATCTATTTAATTAATTTATTATTTCAGTCAATATATTCTAATTTCTTCAATACACAACATACTTGTGCTTATTTATGTATGTATTTTACGGGAATACAATTGTTTTTATTAGCAGGAATGATTGCATATTTCACCAAAGTAGTATTGTATAAGCGTGTTTTATTTTGCTTTAATTTAAATGGAATAACCATTTGAAAGACCAACAATAATTATTTGGACAAGGCGCTGGTTAAGAACTATATAATTAATGAAAATGAAAAACCAACCTTATCAACTGCATGCTGGTTCTTCTTTCCCCCAAGAAGTTTGCGTAGTTCCTCGATCTCCCGCTGTAGTTCATCAAACAAATCCTGTTCATCCGGGGTCATTAACTGATACATCTGGTGACGCTTCTCCGACCACTGCGATGACAGCACCGTCGACGTGTCATCAGTAGATGACGCCACTGTCGACAATGACGTGGCGCTGCCAGAACTTGTCGTCTTACTCGGCTGAAGCAGTCGCACCGGGATCGGTCTCTCTTGTGCTGCCATCTGAGGGCCAGAAATGTACACAGATACGTAAAATACAGAACCAAAAACAATACAATAAAACGTTTTATCCCGAGAGGGAAATTCATCAGGAATCACGTCATTATTGTGATTGTAGTATAAATATGTGTGTGTTTTGTATCACGTTGCCAGTGTTTGAATAAAGGCACCAGTAGTATCTCTATAGTTGACTGTTTACATTCCTCCTAGTTCATCTGTGGGCTAATGTCTTCAATAGCCAAAAACAGAAATTGATAACAATTCTGCTTTGAATAATGTTTTAATCACTGTTGAAGTTGAATACTTTTCCAAGTGTGTTTTGTAATGACACATTAAATAATAAAAAAATATTTTACTGATCTAAGCTTATGGCCAGGATATGCACCAAAACAGATGCATAAAAAGGTCTAGGTGCCTTGTCTATTCCAGGCATTGGTGATGATGGTCCTCCAAACCAAACTAAGGTGTCATAAGTAATGATGACTGTTTGCAAGGCAGCACTCACATGTTCACGTTGTAGTTGTGAGCGCAGTCTGTCAATCTCTGTCTTCATCCGGCCCGTCTCCCTCCGCTCCTCCTCAATCTACACACAGTACAGTCAACACACGTCAGTACAGTTAACACACCTCAGTACAGTTAACACACCTCAGTACAGTAAACCCACCTAAGGACAGTAAACACACCACAGTACAGTAAACACACCTCAGTACAATAAACACACATCAGTACAGTTAACACCCTCAGTACAGTAAACACCCATCAGTACAGTACACACACCTCAGTACAGTTCACACACCTCAGTACAGTAAACACACATCAGTGCAGTAAGCACACCTCAGTACAGTAAACACACCTCAGTACAGTAAACACACCTCAATACAGTAAACATGTTACAGTATATTACATACATCACAGTACAGTAAAACCATCATGGTACAGTAAACATACCACAGTACAGTACACATACCACAGTACAGTGAACACACCACAGTACAGTGAACACACCACAGTACAGTAAAGACAATACAGTACAGTGAACACACCACAGTACAGTGAACACACCACAGTACAGTACAATGAACACACCAAAGTACAATGAACACACCACAGTACAGTGAACACACCACAGTACAGTGAACACACCACCGTATAGTAGACACTACAGTACAGTGAACACACCACAGTACAGTGAACACACCACGGTATAGTAGACACTACAGTACAGTGAACACACCACAGTAAACTCAACACAGGACATTACATACACCACGGTACAGTAAACACATCATGGTATAATAAACATACCATAGTATAATAAAAACATATCACAATACAACAAACATACCACAGTACAGTAAACACACCATAGTACACTAAACACACCTAAGTATGGTAAACACACCTCAGTACAGTAAGCAATACAGTACTACGAGCTGTCATCATATATCAACTTACATAATAACTGTTCTGTTCAGTTAAGTATGTTCTGGTCTTCTTAAACGAAATAAAACAAACCCTGACAACTAAAGAAATCCCTTCAAGATTCACCAGCGTACACACAAGTCCTTGTGGGACTGACACAATCTCACTTTTGCATTTAATAGGAATGGTGGAGGGTAAAGCTTAGGCAGTCCAAGCACAGAACCCTCAATCCTTAGTTGTATTTGGGAACCCGGGGCAAAAACACATAGCATTAACAGAATGAATTTCACTGCTCTCTCAGTAGCGTAAACCCAACCACACTGGAGCTACCCTCCCTACGGACGAAGCGTCCACCTACCAGGGCCTGTATGACGCCTTCAGCCATCAACCTCTCCTGCGTGCGCGACTCTGTGAACTTGTCCTGCATCGCATGAACGGCTGCTTCTGCCTACAACACAAGGTCATCTCAAGGTCAATGGTAATACGTTAATCTATCCACCGCCAAGGCAACTGGGGGAAATCGTGATATGTAGACTAGTGTGTACAGTAACTATTTACTATTTTGAGGCACTGAGCAGCGTCGAGAAAGCGTGCTGTGGCGACTACACAAACAGAACACCAGGATGTGTTGATGACAGGCTAAAGGTGCTACACTGGGAAAGTCTGGAAGTGAGGAGGAAGATCAACTGCCTAAGTCTCCTTCACAAAATCAACACCGGTCATGTTGACATCACCATAGACGAATACCTCCAACGGAGTGACCCTGAGAACTCAGGGAGACCAGCGTTTGCATCATGCGAGGGCAAACCTCCATGCCATTTTCACTGCGACACTCAGAGAACGGAATAGGCCCACACAAGTCTATCGGCCACCTAATGCCCGGAAGTTTTCAGAGCCCCTTGATCCCTCAATATCTGCCACCAGATAACTTCTTCATGGACATCTAAGTACTAATGTATACCTTTTGAAACTCTCCAGTTTTTATTATCCTTTAACATATATTACTTTAACATATTAACCATTTTTTAAGACAGTCCATATGCATCGTTGGATTTTTAACCCCCTATCAGGGCCCACTCCAGTATCTAGAAAAAGAAGAGTCTTCCATAGTTATGTATATTATTAGTTTGAAGCTACATTATATAGATATGAGGAAGAAGTATAGGTTTGGGCAGGTAAAATTTATAGCGGACAGGTAGATACAATTTTAGGAGCAAGCCTTGGGAAGAAGAGAATCACACATTTCCAAAAGAATGAAGTAAGTGTAGTTTGTTGACATGTCTGAATGGTCGAGATTTTACACAAACACATAATAGTTTGTTTCTCTCTGGGACTGAAGCTAGTATACAAAATATGACAAGTACATTTGTTAAACTAAAATGAAATAGTAGATATTTCAAGACATTAGCATACAATATAAATAATTATACTTTAGACAATATGTATATACATAAATAATTTAAATAATTTAAGACCTTAAAACATTTTATCTGTGATTATTTAACTAAACTTATTATAAAATAATAAATTATTTAAGACATTACAATAAATTAATATTATTTTTATAATTGTTAAATTAATTTTTTAAATATTAATTAATATGTGTAAAAATTGTAATTCAAGGCATTAAGGCTTTATAGGTTATATATAATTTTATTTATATTATTAAGTCGCAATAAAAACTATTTAGTGACGTCACAATGAAAACTCAGATTGCGTGACCCATGACACTGCCTAGAGCTGACACACGTGACATAAGAAAGACACCACTTACGTTGTCACGCTTCGGTGTGAGCCCGGTCAACCTCCCTCACACTCTTGTCCAGCTCCCGCTGCACCTTCCCCTGCAGCTCAACCAGGGCTTCCCCTACAGGATCGTCTTCCCCAACCTGAATCCCCAGCTCCCCCGTCTGAAACACCCGACGTCATGTGATCAGTCCCAGGGTCACATGTCACGGTCTAATTTATTATTGGTACAGTAAATACTTTTTTATTTTACACAAATGTATGCATCTGTTTAACTAATTTAATGTATATTTATCATGATGGATAGTATTAATTTTTATTAACTATTTAATTAGCTGTTATGTTTTATATATATTTTTCTGTGTATTTCTTGTTTTAAACTATCCTCTACAACTTATAGTAATAGTTGTTACTATTTATGTCATCCGTTCATTCTATTTGTAAAACACATCAATCCACCAGGCAGAAATTTGCATTCTAATATATGCTATCGTTGCTATCATTAATGTTCACCCCTTTGATTAGATTCTGTTTTATATGGTAGCTTATGTAGCAATTCCATAAATACAGCTGCTGTGAAAATAGTAGTTCTTGTGGTTTCCAGCATTCGGCAGGGTTCTATTAACTGACAGGTTTGTATATATTGTGCTTAACATGTTATGATCTTATGAGGTCTCACTGAACTACCTAGTCAGTATTTTTCATAACATTTACACCAAGCCGACCTTTCTGTGCTGGCACTGAGGGTGGTCACTGCCAGGGTGCTCGTCGTCCTCAGTGGTTCTTTTACGTCTCAAATTGAGACAGGATCGACATGAATGTGATTCTCCAATTCACGAGGAATACACAATCCCCAATGTTGAGAGCCACCTAATATACTATGCGTGCCGTGACCGGGTTTTGAACCCAGGCCACTGGGGTGCTAGCATCGGTAACCAAGACTCCGTGAGGTGGCACCACTTTTAAGCCCCTCAACACCGCCTGGGGATTTAATGGGTTGCCGATGTAACCACCAGGGTGGCCTTACCCCAGATTAGAGTAAAGCCACTGTTCTCAGGCCGAATTTGAAATAAATTAAATAACAAACTTTTTTTATCAGATAATGCTATATTATAAAAATATTCAATCATACTTATATAAACAACTGGAAATTTGAAGTACAAATTTCCAGTTGTTTATAAAATAGGAATTACAGCAGGATTAACCAGTATCCATGAGGTGGCAGCACTGTTTAGCCTCACACAGATAATATTCAAAAGCCAGCAAAGTCACCACACTGTCTTCTCGGCGTAGTTCCGCAACCGACCGACAGTCGGTTAAGTGAGACTGCCAGGTGGATGTGCTAATCATTGCGCCATACATGCAATGTTAAAGTGTACGCTGACCAAGTGCCTGGTCAACTCTGTAGAGGTCACTACTGGTCCGTCTGCTTACCTGTCCTGTGCACAGGGCACGGGTAAATGCCCCCAGTCGCTGTTTCAGGTCCTCGGGGTTCACACTCGTGTCAGTCTGGTCCTTGAGTTTCTGTTGTAGACCATACACCTGGTCCTGTAGTCTGGCATTGGCTCTCTGAAACAGACCTCGCCGCGTCATGGTGGGTGGTCCAGCACTTTGATAATTTGTTAATGATATAGTACACGATTCCCGGTTGACAACGGAGCCAATTAAGGCTGTAGCCAGTAATATATTATGAGGATAATACAATATGATGAATGCTTCAAAAGAAGAAACTGGCCGCTGTCAACCAAGCAATAATTGTATAAACTATGTAATAGTAATTTAGCGTGTTGAATAAGAATTACATTTAAAATTTAGAGCCGATTTGATTTCACAACAGTAATAGGTTGACTCATTAAAAATAGTACAGATGTAAGGTTACACCAACCGCAATTACAATCTGAACCAGTTACATGTGTGAATAAATATTTCATAATATGTGTGATTTAAAATAAGTAAGGATAGGCTACATGTGCTTCAAAATGTAATTAAGGTGCTTAATAAATGATAATAATTGCTACACACAGCAGGTGTCATTGGTACTCCACTGTTTATATCAGTCAGCCATAGTAGAAGAGGTGAGCAGTGGTCCCAACCCGATCTCACACCAGTTTTATGGGTCAGTATTATAAACAATTTGACAGGGTTTCTGTATCTTATTAATGACCCCTCTAGAAATTAGCACTGATAGTGTGTGGTGTAGTACCTGTATGCCAGTCAGTGTGTGGTGTAGTTACCTGTATGTCAGTCAGTGTGTGGTGTAGTTACCTGTATGTCAACCAGTGTTTGGTGTAGTTACCTGTATGTCAGTCAGTGTGGTGTAGTTACCTGTATGTCAGTCAGTGTGTGGTGTAGTTACCTGTATGTCAGTCAGTGTGTGGTGTAGTTACCTGTATGTCAGTCAGTGTGTGGTGTAGTTACCTGTATGTCAGTCAGTGTGTGATGTAGTTACCTGTATGTCAGTCAGTGTGTGGTGTAGTTACCTGTATGTCAGTCATTGTGTGGTGTAGTTACCTGTATGTCAGTCAGTGTGTGGTGTAGTTACCTGTATGTCAGCCAGTGTGTGGTGTAGTTACCTGTATGTCAGTCAGTGTGTGGTGTAGTTACCTGTATGTCAGCCAGTGTGTGTGTAGTTACCTGTATGTCAGCCAGTGTGTGGTGTAGTTACCTGTATGTCAGCCAGTGTGTGGTGTAGTTATCTGTATATCAAATCAGGTGTGGTAGCCCGTGCAGTGTGAGTTACCTAGTCATCGTGGGGGTAGTTACCTGTATGTCAGTAGTGTGTGGTGTAGTTACCTGTATGTCAGCCAGTGTGTGGTGTAGTTACCTGTATGTCAGTCAGTGTGTGGTGTAGTTACCTGTATGTCGGTCAGTGTGTGGTGTAGTTACCTGTATGTCAGTCAGTGTGTGGTGTAGTTACCTGTATGTCAGTCAGTGTGTGGTGTAGTTACCTGTATGTCAGTCAGTGTGTGGTGTAGTTACCTGTATGTCAGCCAGTGTGTGGTGTAGTTACCTGTATGTCAGTCAGTGTGTGGTGTAGTTACCTGTATGTCAGTCAGTGTGTGGTGTAGTTACCTGTATGTCAGTCAGTGTGTGGTGTAGTTACCTGTATGTCAGTCCAGTGTGTGGTGTAGTTACCTGTATGTCAGTCAGTGTGTGATGTAGTTACCTGTATGTCAGTCAGTGTGTGGTGTAGTTACCTGTATGTCAGTCAGTGTGTGGTGTAGTTACCTGTATGTCAGTCAGTGTGTGGTGTAGTTACCTGTATGTCAGTCAGTGTGTGGTGTAGTTACCTGTATGTCAGTCAGTGTGTGGTGTAGTTACCTGTATGTCAGCCAGTGTGTGGTGTAGTTACCTGTATGTCAGCCAGTGTGTGGTGTAGTTACCTGTATGTCAGCCAGTGTGTGGTGTAGTTACCTGTATGTCAGTCAGTGTGTGGTGTAGTTACCTGTATGTCAGTCAGTGTGTGGTGTAGTTACCTGTATGTCAGTCAGTGTGTGGTGTAGTTACCTGTATGTCAGTCAGTGTGTGGTGTAGTTACCTGTATGTCAGCCAGTGTGTGGTGTAGTTACCTGTATGTCAGTCAGTGTGTGGTGTAGTTACCTGTATGTCAGCCAGTGTTTGGTGTAGTTACCTGTATGTCAGTCAGTGTGTGGTGTAGTTACCTGTATGTCAGCCAGTGTTTGGTGTAGTTACCTGTATGTCAGTCAGTGTGTGGTGTAGTTACCTGTATGTCAGCCAGTGTGTGGTGTAGTTACCTGTATGTCAGTCAGTGTGTGGTGTAGTTACCTGTATGTCAGTCAGTGTGTGGTGTAGTTACCTGTATGTCAGTCAGTGTGTGGTGTAGTTACCTGTATGTCAGTCAGTGTGTGGTGTAGTTACCTGTATGTCAGCCAGTGTGTGGTGTAGTTACCTGTATGTCAGTCAGTGTGTGGTGTAGTTACCTGTATGTCAGTCAGTGTGTGGTATAGTTACCTGTATGTCAGTCAGTGTGTGGTGTAGTTACCTGTATGTCAGTCAGTGTGTGGTATAGTTACCTGTATGTCAGTCAGTGTGTGGTATAGTTACCTGTATGTCAGTCAGTGTGTGGTATAGTTACCTGTATGTCAGTCAGTGTGTGGTATAGTTACCTGTATGTCAGTCAGTGTGTGGTGTAGTTACCTGTATGTCAGTCAGTGTGTGGTGTAGTTACCTGTATGTCAGTCAGTGTGTGGTGTAGTTACCTGTATGTCAGCCAGTGTGTGGTGTAGTTACCTGTATGTCAGCCAGTGTGTGGTGGAGGTTGTGGATCTCATCTTCCCGTGAGTTGGCCTGCCTCGCTCTGTCTTTAGCCTGCTTCAGCTGTTGGTCCTGGTCCTGCAGTTCCCTCTCATAATTGTCCCGCTCGGCCTGGGAGGAGGGAAGAGGGTGGGATCAAGGTGGGATAATGGGAACAACTATGAAATGTAGTAATACATTAAAAACACTTGTAGTGCATCGTATTGCAATGTCCTGTAGTGTTGGTTATTAACTGTGTGTATCCAGTATCTCGTACATGGGGGCCAACTGCCTGGGTAAGTCGTCCACTGGGGTTACTATTGGTTATAGCAGAATAAAATGCTCTGTGGACCCAATATCTTCTCAAATATTTTAGCTTAAGAAAATGTTTTATTCCAATATCTCAAGAAAATAACAAGTGCTGGCTAGAAATCATAAACCTATAATCTTTAACATACACACTGTAATATAGATATAAAGATGTACACACGTTTACCTGCATAAGCACGTACACACAACACACACAAACAAAAACAAACATACACACACACTCACATACACTCACATACACCCACACACACACACACCACGCACGCACGCACGCACGCACGCACGCACGCACGCACGCACGCACGCACACACACACACACACACACACACACACACTCACCTGACTCCTGTTTGCTGTCTCATTGAGGGCGGACTTGAGTCTCTCCACCTCTGTGACTGCATCCTGCAGCCTCCGTAGCATCTCATCCTCTTCCTCTTCCCGCAGCTGGCTGTCGTTCAACTGTTGCCGTAGCGACACATTCTGCTGCCGTTCGCCGTCCAGAGATAGCTCCACTTCAACAAGGCGCTGTTGTAATGACAATCAAAGTCACTTAGTTTGTTGCAAGATGAATTTAGTCACTTCATTTGTTGCAAGATGAATTTAGTCACTTCATTTGTAGCAAGATGAATTTAGTCACTTCATTTGTTGCAAGATGAATTTAGTCACTTCATTTGTTGCAAGATGAATTTAGTCACTTCATTTGTTGCAAGATGAATTTAGTCACCTTCACAGAATGATGGATATAAGAGGTTTGGTGATGTGTTAACGTGTGCACAATAAACTGCTTGGCTGAATACTTCCCTGATGGAATCAACACTACAAATGAGTTTATAAATTCATAGAAGTGTGGCGACATACTTCTGAGAATTTTTTTTAAACTGCTCGAAATGACCGAAACATGACTGAATATTTCTAAGTAATGAAGACCGAATCGACTGAAACTTGGCTATTTTTTATCAAACATCAAACTACGAAGATTATTTGATTTGGCTGAAAATATGGCTGAATACATCTCAGAAGTAAGACCCACTTTAACTGTTAAAACATGACTGGAAACTATGTTAAAACAAGATAACTTATTACACAACTAATAACTTTCAACTCACATTGACGTTTAGACTGCCATCGTTGGCCTTCATTAGGATCCATATCTTCACTGCTCGCCAGATGGCGGACGAAACATTGACGTGAGTTGAAATGTATTAGTTGTGTAATAAGAGTTTTAATCCAGTATTCTTCCAACCTGATGAACATTTTCACGAATACGACTGGAAACTATCGGAAGTAACTGGCTGAATAAATCATGACTGCTTTACTCGAGCAATTATTTGTACAACTGTCACCCAACGAATCAATCAGGTAAACAGATCTTTTCTACTGACCTCCCTGAGCAGCGCCGCCTGAGCAGCCTGAGCCTCAGCGACTGCTTTCTGTTTGTTTGTCTCCCTCAATTGCTCTAGAATGTCCTCGTGTTCCCGCACAAGTCCCGCATACTCGTCTCTCTGGCCCTCCGACTTGTGCCTCACCGTCGTGAGGTACGACTGGAGGCCACCAATGATACTCTCCAGCTCCTGCTTCATCTCCTCATTCTGGACCACTTGAGCTGTGGAGACAGAGGTCATGGTGAAGGTCATGTCACTTTCACTTTCTTTATGTCACTTTCACTTTCTTTATGACACTTTCACTTTCTTTGTGTCACTTTCACTTTCTTTATGGCACTTTCACTTTTATGTCACTTTCACTTTCTTTATGTCACTTTCACTTTCTTTATGACACTTTCACTTTCTTTATGGCACTTTCACTTTCTTTGTGTCACTTTCACTTTCTTTATGTCACTTTCTTTATTGACGTAAGACCAGAATAAGGGGTTCGTCCGCCCTTACCCGGTGAAATTTCCCAATAGAAATGGTGTTATGCAGGTTATTTGAATTTATGAGTGGGTAGGTTTAGTATTGAGTGAGTAGACATTTTGACTGGTGATGGTATTCCGGCAAATCGGTGTCTGGTTTTAGCAGAAACTGATGGGTGACAGAGTAAAATTGGATTGTGGGAAAATGAGGTATTTGAATTTCATGAATTTTATACAGCATGTGTGTTGATGAAGGCTAAATAATGTCTGACAATATGAATACCCTAGTAAGAAACACCTGGCAGGCAATGTAGAAAATGTTATCACGGCTGTTTACAGGGAACTTTAAATGTGGTTTACGTCTATTGGATGCTTGGATGGAATTAAGCGTAAAGTCCTGTTACGGCACATTTACACAAACAACTTTTTAAGTGCTTTGATAGCCTTTGAAACTTGTTACAAATCAGGAGTTGTTTTTGAAACAGTTGCAATTTTTGAATGGACAGAAGCTCTGGTTTCTTGGTGGCTATTATCCTTGTGCATAATTACCTCCCAAGAACCACTCCCTGAGAGTTTCTTGAGAGGTAATTATGTATGGGAAGTTGGGAAGTGGGAACAGTTGTTAATTGTGTTGTAATATAACACCTAAATACTGGGTACCGGTTATCACCAGTACAAAATTTATAGACTGTTAATTTTTCATCAACTACATCAAACCATTACATATGTATTTGCCACTAAAATATGTGCCAATTTTTATTCATCAACATTTTACATGTCATATAGTGAAATGTTTCGCTATATGGTCCATAATTTTGAGATTGTTATGAATCTAAATTGTTCTTAACTATTGCTGCAAAACATTCCAGGTGGCACCACATGCCAAACAATTTTAGTTATAAATTCAATGTTAAATATAGGCCCTGAATTGTTTAGTTAATCCTCTCCTAAGCCGATATATGACTCTTTTTAGTTAGGGATCCTCTGGCATTAATTCTACAAGGACCACTCAAAATCATTATGCAATTTCTTCTATTCTTATCAACATTATCTATTAAAAAGGACTCCAGTAAACTTAATATATACAGGTCACACCGATAGTTGTCATATACAACTCGGGAGAATCACAACTACACACTTACTCATTTGGAAACCCAATTGTTATTGTCACAGTATTTTAGAAACTGTCCTATTGACATGAAACTCCCCATAACTCTCATACTTATTCATTTGGAAACCCCACTCGTAATGTAACAACATTTTAGAAACTGTCCTGTTGACATGAAAATCCTTATAACTTGCACAATTGTTCATTTGATTTGGAAACTCCACTGGTAATGTCACAATATTTTAAAAACCGTACGGTTGACAACTTATTCATTGACATGAAAGTCCCTACAATTCGCATACCTTCACGAAGCTCTTGTTCCAGTTTCTTGATTTCCATGGTCTCACGTGCAATGGTGGCAAGCATGTGTTCTAACTGAGACTGTAGAGCCTGGTACTCCTGGGTGCTGAGGTCAAGTTGAGTCTCTCTGTCTGCCACCTCTCTCTTCACTTCATTCTATCACACATAGACACACAATAGACAAAGTCTCTCTGCCCACCTCCCTCTTCACTTCATTCTATCACACACAGACACACAATAGACAAAGTCTCTCTGTCCACCACCTCCCTCTTCACTTCATTCTATCACACACACACACAGACACACAATAGACAAAGTCTCTCTGTCTGCCACCTCCCTCTTCACTTCATTCTATCACACATAGACACACAATAGACAAAGTCTCTCTGTCTGCCACCTCCCTCTTCACTTCATTCTAACACACACAGACACACAATAGACAAAGTCTCTCTGTCCGCCACCTCCGTCTTCACTTCATTCTATCACACACAGACACACAATAGACAAAGTCTCTCTGTCCGCCACCTCCCTCTTCATCTTCATTCTATCACACACAGACACACAATAGACAAAGTCTCTCTGTCTGCCACCTCCCTCTTCACTTCATTCTATCACACACAGACACACAATAGACAAAGTCTCTCTGTCCGCCACCTCCCTCTTCACTTCATTCTAACACACACAGACACACAATAGACAAAGTCTCTCTGTCCGCCACCTCCCTCTTCACTTCATTCTATCACACACAGACACACAATAGACAAAGTCTCTCTGTCCGCCACCTCCCTCTTCACTTCATTCTATCACACACACACACAGACACACAATAGACAAAGTCTCTCTGTCTGCCACCTCCCTCTTCACTTCATTCTATCACACACAGACACACAATAGATTTAACATTGTCCTCATTAAGATAAAATTAATTAAACACAGATAAAATAAAAATGCCACATTTTAAGATGTAAACAAACATGGTAAATTGCAGATTTAAGATGATCCTCAATGCATAGTTTTTGCTTACGTATAGTGAGTCCTTGCTGCCCATACGACGCAGTCTTCCTCTCAGCTGCCCTATGCCCTTTTCATGGGACACAATTTCATCTTCTGTCCTCTGCATCTCTGCCTCTGTTCTGTCAGCCTCTGCTTTCAACTGATGCACCTATAACAGCAGCGTGGAAAAAAGTTGAAAATTTGAAATTACTGATTACTAAACAATTACAGAACATGCCGAGTTCCACACTGGCCTTGGCCCGGTGGTCCTGTGTGTTTTGAAGCTGTCAGGCTAGTTCTGTCCTTCAGCTTTCAAATTCCACTGGCCCAATGGGCCACCATCAACATTTCCATAACCCAACCCAGGGCAACCCTTCATAGAAAAATACGAAGACCCTAATACCTAGCCTATTGATATGTCAGTCAACATTGGTTTTACATTTTATTTAAATTAATTAAACAACAGTGTCTAAAATGCAGCCATGCGTTTACAAAGACTTTCAACGCCTACGCAATGTTGAACTCATATTTTGCGTCCCCCCAGCGAAGTGCAGGGATCATTAATTATTCACCCAATATGCGATCAGGCCGACAGGCACGCGGGTGGATTATATTATGTCGGCAGGTGATTGTATTACTTTGGGGAAGCAGGTTCTTTTAACACACACAGTATGCAATTATTCACTAGTAATGCTCCTGTATGTTGCTTGTGTTGGTGGACGTCTTGTAAAGTTATGGGCACGTCGGTGGTGCTATCAACATGCCTATCACTTTACAAGACGTCCAAATATTGTAAACAAAATATGCTGCTGAGCATATTTTGTTTACAATATTCGGGCTAGTAACTTTTTGGGCGGGCCAGTAACTTTTCAAATCTACTGCTCCCTAGACCAGTGAATAGGTCCGACATGAGTTTAACGTCAACATACACAGACCAGACCGGGTATTATTTTGAGAACAACTGACAGCCAAATCTAATCCACAAACACACACCATGCTTATCTTCGTCTTGAGTCGGTTTCTCATTTCCTGTTTGTCGTCCTCCGTGAACATGACAGACATCTTCTGTAGTTCCTCCGTCGCGTCAGCGATGTTGTCCCGGGTCATGGCTAACTCCTGTTGTAGGTGCTGCAGGTGTTGCTGCGCTGAAGTTAGAGCAGGTCACATGACAGAGCTGGTCACATGACAGAGCTGGTCACATGACAGAGCTGGTCACATGACAGAGCTGGTCACATGACAGAGCTGGTCACATGACAGAGCTGGTCACATGACAGAGCTGGTCACATGACAGAGCAGGTCACATGACAGTGCAGATCACATGATATTGCAGGTCACATGACAGAGCAGGTCACATGACAGAGCAGGTTACACTATATTGCATGTCACATGACAGTGCAGGTCACATGACATTGCTGGTCACATGACAGAGCAACACAGATACCATGCATTAATTATATTTATACATGCAACAAGCACACAATGTAAATAACACATGCAAGAATGAAGATCTCATTGTGCTTCAGAAATGTATGCAAATTACCCAAGCCTTCTAGTGGCACTAAACAATTCTATATAAACTCATGGTCAGTTGCTTCGATGTGAATATTCTGCCACATGAGAGCTTGGTGAATGCACACATACCTGTGTTTGCAACCACATAAAAACATATATGCAAGGTCATACACACATGTACATACAAACATACAAAGCTAATATACACATACATCCATGCATACAACAAGCACACTCTTACAAATTTTCAAAAGCAATTTTATTAGAATTTTTTCTCAACAAGGTCTGCATTATCAAATAATAAAATATCCGGAGCATGAAACAAAAGAGGGTCAATAACTACTGGAAATAATCATTGTTTTACTTCGATACAATCTTAACTACTTTCCCTTACCTTGTTCAATGGCACACCGTTTCTCAGCTAGCTCTTTGTCCAGCACTGCATGCATGGCCTCGAGCTCGGCCGTTGCACGAGGAGCCGTCCTAGCCCCATTCATGGAGCCATATGTAAGGGGCACAGCATGCCCGTTGCTATTGGCAACCGATTCACGGGCATACATGTTCTGCTGGAATCGGCCCTTCCCAAAGTAAGGGCTTTCTCCTCCAATTAGCCCATCATCTGCACTCTGGCGGAAAAATTGAATGAAAAGTTTCACAGTTTAAAATACCAACCAGACACAAACGTTCGCAGTGAGTATATTCAGTTGCCATATCTCAAATGTTTGAAGATGGTATAAAGAAAACAAGACATCACTATGCAAAATAAGTTATGTGGTACTAAATATTTGAGTCTTTCTGGTGGAAAGAATAAGTAATCACAT
Source organism: Ridgeia piscesae (assembly GCA_025642075.2). Taxonomy (NCBI): domain Eukaryota; kingdom Metazoa; phylum Annelida; class Polychaeta; order Sabellida; family Siboglinidae; genus Ridgeia; species Ridgeia piscesae. The sequence continues at coordinate 66,497 of JAODUO010000614.1, forward strand.
CAGTCTTGAATGTGTGTGTCAGCACAGAATAAACAACATATATGGAGAGTTAGTGGTTGTATATGTTATAACAAGCAATTTAAATGACCGTGACCATTTAAGCTTAGAGAACTTCACCTCTGAATTGCAAAGCAGCCAGACTATTGTGAAGGCTGATGCTATTGTAGTAATACTGTACATAAGTAACAAACCAGTCATTTTGGATAACTAATTGTAAAAAATAATACTTATTTTTCCAGATTACTTCAATGCACAAATGTGTATACTATTTACCTATTTATTATTTAGAGTAAAAAATACACATGTAAATGTATTTTTCCATGGGACACACAAGTTGTTTTTATGGGAAAAGTCACCATACTGGCATACAAATTCTTGAGTAAACGCCAAAGGGGTAGTATCATATTTGATGACCATGCCTAGCACTGACAGTCAACAATAATCGGTTGACGTAAGTGAGCAGAATTTGGCACTAGTAGGCGGAAGTAATTGACATTTAGCACTGACTGCCTCTGAGCTCCCTCCCCCCTCCCTTCCTCCCTCCCCCCTCCCTTCCTCCCTCCCTGTTGGTCGGGGTGTGACTAGCATAAACATGTTGTCAGATCTGCAGCCCAGTGTACTTACATCCCCACTGTCAGGGGTTGGTGGCTTGGGCCGGGCCAGACTGTCAAACTTGTGATCAATCTTGTAGAAGGCCACTTCCTGTTCCAACTCATAATGCTTCTGACACGCGGCCGTCAGCTGAGATGTCTTTTTCTTCAGCTGAAGCAAAACTTATCATGAAAAATATGTTTCTTTCTAATGCACTGGTGTAATACATTTTCTGTTGTTCTTGACAATGTGCACTGGTCCAATATAGCCCACTGGTCAAGGTTTGCAGAAGGTTGGTGTGTTTGGCATCGAAGAAGCATCAAAGTCTGCTTTTGTGAATTAAATAATATTTTAACATATTAAATGTTACTTTTTAGGAAATATGTCCCCATATTTTAAATGTTAGTTATTCTTATACATGTATTCACAGCATTATTAAACAAATTGCAGTCCTAAACAATACCACAGAAAGACAAAGATTTATCTATTGGATTGCAATGTTTATTCACACACACCTCTAAATAATTATGCAGTGTTTATATACACACCTTCATATAATTATGCAGTGTTTATGTACACACCTCCATATAATTATGCAGTGTTTATGCACACACCTCCATATAATTATGCAGTGTTTATGTACACACCTCCATATAATTATGCAGTGTTTATGCACACACCTCCATATAATTATGCAGTGTTTATGCACACACCTCCATATAATTATGCAGTGTTTATGCACACACCTCCATATAATTATGCAGTGTTTATGCACACATCTCCATATAATTATGCAGTGTGTATATACACACCTCCATATAATTATGCAGTGTTTATGCACACACCTCCATATAATTATGCAGTGTTTATGCACACACCTCCATATAATTATGCAGTGTTTATGCACACACCTCCATATAATTATGAAGTGTTTATGCACACACCTCCATATAATTATGCAGTGTTTATGCACACACCTCCATATAATTATGAAGTGTTTATGCACACACCTCCATACGAAGATTTTTTGACAGTGTTCCATGTCAAAACCCCCTTTCCATTAATTTGTGCAGTGACTTAGGGTCACATGCCCTTCCATTAATTATGATGTTTATGCACACACCTCCATTTTGAGTGTTTATGCACACACCTCCATATAATTATGCAGTGTTTATGCACACACCTCCATATAATTAGCAGTGTTTATGCACACACCTCCATATAATTATGCAGTGTTTATGCACACACCTCCATATAATTATGCAGTGTATATACACACCTCCATATAATTATGCAGTGTTTATGCACACACCTCCATATAATTATGAAGTGTTTATGCACACACCTCCATATAATTATGCAGTGTTTATGCACACACCTCCATATAATTATGCAGTGTGTATATACACACCTCCATATAATTATGAAGTGTTTATGCACACACACACAGACATACGCACCAGATCATTCTTTGTATCCAGCTCCAGTTCCAGGTCAGCAACCTTGTTGACAAACTTCTTCAGTTGCACATTTGTGTCACGTGACTTATGGTCACATGACTTCAACTCCTGCAGGGACTTGTTATGACTCTCCTCCAACTGCTCGTAGGCCACCTCCTGCTCCTGGAGCTGCTCCGTTAGGGCCTCTAGCTCCTCTGTGGAGCACAACAGTCTAGGTTACTAGGGCCTGGGTCTGGGCAAGAATAATTAATGTAACCAGGGCCTGGTTATGACCAGTTTGTTATGCAATGTAGTAGTTTGGGCGAATAAACATTTTTGATACAAATATATTTATTATTTGTCTATATACATGTTAAAACATATGATAATGAAAATATATTTTAAGTCTTAACAGGTATTCTTTTTCAGCCAAACTAGATGTAATACATCATGACTTTGTATAGAATGAGTAGTTTTTTAATGACATGATTGAGATTAATTAAAATATGCTATTCCATGATGAATGTGACCAATTAATATGGCATAGGTAATTAGATTTGGTAGACACCTAATATATAACTTTTATAATAATACATCTTTTCTAGTGTAAGTTTATACGTTTTATTGCAATAGATTAATATAATAATACATATATGATATAATAATACTGAAAAACATAAAACACATGAGCAATGCTTTTACCTTAATTCGTAACAGATTTCTATTCTGATAATTGTATTAATACACACTTCGCTAGCGATATAAACAATGCAAAAAAGTGCCAAGGACCTTACCTAGAGCAAATCGTGAATGAGCGGCGTTTCTTTCGTCCTCTGTCACTTCCTGTCCGTCGAGAACGCTGACTGTGCGTAGGTGAAAGATGAGGAAGGCTCGACAATGTGACAGTTGCGTGACAGGATTCTCAGCCACGGTCAGTTGGGTCAAGTCTCTGAGTGGACGCAACTTGGAGAACTCTTGAAGCTGCAATGTCACAGGTAATAATTATTTGCATCCCTACCTTTTTAATATTTATTCTGTGCCACAAAATGTTAAATCCGTTGAATATTTTGGCAAAAATAGTTATGGTATTTTAAGGGAATAACATCTGGGTTCACGATGTCAAAATATTATTTAAAATATACCATGACTCCGTGCTCGTTAAATCATGGTCATGTATCCCCTAAATGGTGTGTTCTTATGTTTGGGAAATGGTTGTTAGTGTTTCAGCCCCCCCCTTAAGTACAATGTTATGAAGCACAGTACAAAACCGCTAAATATAATAATAATTTTTATTTGTAAAGCGCTGTATATCCGGACAAATTTCCACTCAGAGGCGCATAAAATACATTGTAACACATACACATTTTCATATTCATAATTAGTTTAAACTTGCACGTAAAACAAAATGTTAAATTATAATAAATAGATAATTAAATAAAGCTTCTAAAAGTCATAGTTCATAAGATAAACTTATCAGCAATAAATAGATAAAATAAAATAATAAATAAATACAAAAATATAGTAATAATTTAATAATAAAGTAAGTAAAAACAAAAAAATTGCAAAACTATAATTACAGTTAAAATAAATTCATCATAAAATACCCTACAAGTAGTTTACAAATGCGGCCTTAAAAAGATGGGCTTTTAAGTTGGACTTAAAAAGTTCAAGTGAGTCTATTAGGGACAGACGGTCTGGTAGATCGTTCCATGGGCGCGGAGCCGTCACTGAAAAGCCACGCCGATCATAGCGTTCTAAATTGTGGCGTGGTACTCTTGATGCGTCTATATGTTGTCCATGTGCTGCATATACTCATAGCATGTTTCACCAAATGACGTGAGTCGTATATGGTTAATACATAGACCTCTAATAAAAATCTCTACCTACCGACTGAATGTTGTTCTTGGCGATCCTGAGGGTGCGTAAGGCCTTGAGTTTCTTCGGCAGCCAGTTGGGGATGTGCTCGATTTGGTTGCCGCTAAGGTTGAGCGTCTGTAGACTGGTCAATGTCTGCAGGTTCTCGATCTTTGTGAGTGAGTTGAACGACACGTTGAGTTCTCTCAGTTGAGTCAACTTCTCCAACTTCTCAATCTTCTCAATCATGTTACAACTCAGACTGAGAGTCTGGAGCTTCTTCAGACACTCAAGATTCTCAATGTACTGTCAAAGTAGGAAAATTAAATATTATTTATACAATTTCCAATACAAGAATTTCAGTGTACTGTAAAAGTAGGAAAATTAAATATTATTTATACAATTTCCAATACAAGATTCTCAGTGTACTGTAAAAGTAGGAAAATTCACTATTATTTATATAAGTTTCCAATACAAGATTCTCAGTGTATTGTAAAAGTATGAAAATTCACTATTATGTATACAATTTCCAAATACAAGATTCTCAGTGTACTGTAAAAGTATGAAAATTCACTATTATTTATATAATTTTCTAATATAAGATTCTCAATGTAGTGTAAAAGTAGAAAAATTCACTATTATTTATACAATTTTCCAATACAAGATTCTCAGTGTACTGTAAAAGTACAATTTTCTAATATAAGATTCTCAGTGTACTGTCAAAGTAGGAAAATTCAATATTATTTATACAACTTTCCAATATAAGATTCTTAATGTACTGTAAAAGTAAGGAAATTCCATATTATTTATACAATTTTCAAATACAACTTTCCAATACAACATTCTCAATGTACTGTAAAAGTAGGAAAATTCACTAAATTGTTTATACAACTTTCCAATACAAGATTCGCAATGTACTGTAATATAAAAGTAGGAAAATTCAATATTATTTTATAAAATGTTCTAATACAAGATGTATATTCCATTTGTTGACAACTATGTTTTATTGACCCCGAGATTGGTCAACATGTTCGTGTTGATGTGGCTCTGAGCTTGTTTTCCAATGCTTTAGGCCAAATGACATTTATTATTAACATACAGTCTGTATTATAGTTTGTGGATTATAAATAATTATTTACTAGGACATATCATGAAATCAATCTAATTGTTATTAATTCATAATACAGGTGGCACTCTTAATTGAATTAAATTTTGGCCAGAGTAAAGTGACTACATTAAATATATACTGGGCTATTTAATACAGCAAAATATGTACCTTGATTTTCTTCCCATTATTTTTGGACAGTGTAAGGTTAAGTGATGTGATCTGTGCCAAATGTTCCTGTTTTGTCAACTTGCGAATCAGATCCTCAGTGATATACCGAACACCAACATGGCTGCCACCCGCACCTACAAAATGTAAGCAATTGTATACCAGTGCTCAAATATAACAATAATAATTATTATTATTAAAATATTGCTACATATAAATAAGAATATAATAATAATAATAAATAAATAACAGTATTTGTCTACGCCATATCTCTAGCAATAAAACCATTCAGAGGCGCATTACACTTTACATGAATATACAGATTACCTTAAAATAATAAATAGAGACGTAGTTGTAAAATAAATAGATCAGTAAAAATGTCAATATAAATAAATAATATTAGTCTTAATAATACTAAAATACTAATATTGATCAATAATAGTTAATTATATTACAATTTAAAAATAAATAAATAAAGAAGTATATTACAAGTGTACTGCTTATCTAACAATAATCTAGATACAGTACTTGATTGATCACTTAAATAAAAAATATCCTCCTAACAAAACTTACACATGTTCATGGTTTATTTGTCAACATAACAACTGAATCAAATTTGTTTATATGTATCAACATTATGCTACTTTAGCATATTGTATTTAGGTTATTAGTATGTACATTAATGAGTATAAATTACCTTTCCTCTGCTTCATCGCCGATTCATTGCTGTCTATGTCCCCATTCATGGTGAAGCTACTAGTGTGTATCAACTGGAGATATCTAGTTGATGATTTCTCTTCCAGTACTCATATCCCTGCAAGTTTTATGACAATGTTCATAAATAAAAAGCATCAGCATCCTCATTTAATAGTTAACACTATTGGGGACCACAATGGAAATAAGTGCTTGCACTTTTTTGTGTCATCCTTTTATTTAATGTACTTTGTATTTATATCTTATGTATATATGTACAATGTTTTACATTTTATATTAAATAAATCCAAATTCAAACACGCACAACTGAAATACATCGGTCATTGTTTATTCAATTAAATTTCAACTTAATTCCTGAATATTACTAGAAACCAGTAAATATACAGCATGTTTCTCCAGTGATGATATAGGTGTGATTATTATTCCTGATACCTTGTAATACATATAGCATTGCCTGACTTTGCATGCTATACACATCATAAACCTATATAATATTATATTCGAAGGCCATATTATATATATTTGTCTGATTCTAATTTTGCAGGAGGGTAAACCCTGTCTAACAAACATGAAACTAGCACTGCAATCCCTCGGTTCATCGCACAATAATCTGAAAACATTATCGTATGCTAAACATAATTTTCTAACCGATTCAGATATATAATTACACCATGGCATAGGCACAGCTGACGTACAGTATGACTGAACAAAGTTACATTTCAACATTTAGTACACATACAGAATTTCTTACATGCATACTGTGCTTGTCGACAATGTCAACAATCACAAGAAGTTTGGCCAAAATTCAACAATATCATGACATTATTATGACTATGATCAGCACTCCTCCATAAAAGTTCATTCCGGTTAGATCGAGACGACGTCAAAACGACAACAGAACACGTAACTGACCACGAAGTCTTTTCCGAACTTGAAGCAGTCTTGTAGTAATGTCAAACTTCGCCCATTCCTTAGCACTACATGTCACGGAAAATGTAACTTTACTACTGAAAATGGAGACGATTGCCCTGGCAAACAGCGCAGCTGTCAACGAGTAGGCATGATTGTTGCGACTGGAACGCAAACAACAGAACGTGCCCGGACATGCGCCCACTGTGGCATGTTTCGGCCCAATTAGCTTCTTTTGTTATGCAATTAAAGATCCTATAAGGTACTGAGAAGCGTTGTTTACCACATACTTTCACCATTATCTCATTGTTGTATAAGGAAGGTGGGTGGAATCAAGAAAAGGACAACATTGCTTATTGTTTTTCGAAATTTCCCTCCGCTGACGGCCATGTTGTTTACCATAACGCAGGACCACAGCTAGCATTTGATTGGGTAATATTTTATACGATGATAACCCGTACACCGAAATCAGCATAATGCCGCCTTCTATATAGCCTCGATTACTCAGGCTCCGTGCGATGGCAGCACTTTTTAGCCTCTCAACTGCACCTGGTATTCATGGTGTATGCTTTACTACCAGGGCGGCATTAACCCAGAATACAGTATCTTATTCGGCGAGGGTTTCTTCTGTTAATTTTCTACTATGCCTAGACTATCTTAACATTACAGTTTGGTCCTAGTTTTAGTTGTTTCCAGCACTCGGCAGGGTTCTATTAACTGACTAGTCTGTATATATTGTGGTTACAAGGTTATGATCTTAGCTGTAGCCTCAATGAACTAGTCAGTCTTTTTCGAAATATTTACGCCAAGCCGACCTTTCTATGCTGGCACTGAATGTGGTCACTGTCATAGTGTTTGTCGTCCTCAGTGTGTTTTACGTTCCAATTTGAGATGGGACCGCCATTAACATGATTCTCTTATTCACGAGGGATACGTAACATTCCCCAGAGTTTAGAGCCAGGCTTTAATTAACACCAGATATACCATGTCTGCCGTGACCGGGTATTGAATCTGGGCCACCGGCGTGCCAGGCTAACCACTAAACCACCCGCGCTAACTAACTGAACATTAAAGTTTAGGTACGATCACCAATGAAATAATGATTATAATATAATATTCATATTTCGTGGTCAAAATACAATTGCTGACATGTTTTCTCCTTCCCTGCTATATGTTCGTGTATGCCAGGTACATCTTTCTTTCTATACAGTTTTATATCCACGATCACCTTCCAACCCCAATCAGTATTCTGATATTCTTCCTGAGGTAGTCTTCCCTTCTCGATCGTGCATTCCCCCTTATCTGCGTTTTTATTTCCCGTCTTTGTAGGCCGCGTACATCGGCATCCATTCTTACCAGGTGGTTTGATAACATATTGCCAAACTATCGTTAGGCTGCATGCATCGCATCTTAGGTCTACGTATAGTAATGATGTGTAACGATCACAGATTAGCTAGCTTTTGTATTTTTCTCAAAGCAATACATTATAGTGTTTATGGCCTCAGCAAAAACGATATATTTTTTTCGTAGAATATTCAACAGATTTTTACGATTAGTTTATTAGTATTTTTATACTTGTTTTCTGTAGAGTTTTTGTGTTGTCTTTAAAACGTTCTTAAACAAGTCCTATATATTTTCTGTAGACAATAGATGTTCACATTAAAAATGTCTATTGAATATCTCCTACATTTTAAAAAGAAATTATTAAAGAAAAAAATAGGACATTCCATATTGTATTAATTAAAATATATTAAAATGTAGAAATATGTCAATACTGGCAAACGGTGCAACTCTAAAAAATGTGTAATAATATTATTAGTCGAGGAAACAGGTTTATGTAAATTAAACCTTTTATTATTAGATTCGGCATTGATCCAACCAATTCGCAAAATGTTCGGTTTTATGTCATGCGGTTTATGTAATTTTAAATATTATTTGTGTGCATCTCTTTGATGACCATTTTGGCTAATCGTCATAATTGATCAAAGTTGATAGTTATGTCTAGAAACCCGTTTGTCTTGCAGCACATTAAGCTCTGGTAATAATATTAAAACAAAATACATAGGGCCTAGTAGTGTGCCTACCACTGGTAGATATGAATATTATGTATAACTAAACAGTTTCACCGCCGGAAAGACAGCTCTAGACACGGAAAACCAAAGAGGAAAAAGGCTGATATGTTTGCCTGAAAATACTAATGACCATGGTTGAGAAACTAGGTATTAATTTATTTTAGTTTGTTTCGCTTTAAAAGTGTGTTGTTGCCTATAGTAACAAGAATAAAACGAGGCACAATGAAGTAAAATGTTGCAACCATATACAAATAGTATTTAGTAAGAACTAACAAGAAATGAACTTTATATCGGTTGCTGTGGCATACTTGATATATCCCTTCGGTGTCGGTAAGTGTTGGACACAAATTTAACAGTTGCTAAGATATGCAACACGCAATATGTGTGTTATTTATTTTACGACAATCAAAAATAGCAAACAACGGTTATATAAAATTCCTCAATAAATTATGTGTCTACATTTTACACTGTGTCAACGCTGTGCATATCGATCAAAAATTACACTAATGCAATCACGTTGCGTTCATTTGGCATTGCTTTGTCAATGTATAAGATCGAATTCCAATCCAAGAAACGTGCAGTTTTCAATAGCAATTTAATTTTAGGATTTGTACCGTCGTTATATGTAGAAAGTTATTTCTCTTGGATCGTGTTGTTGGTCGTTTTCTAACGAAAAGTAACACATTCGTATCCTGGAGAAGGCAATATCCGGACAAACACATACCACAGAGACAACAATGACACTGTTTCAGGTGCCCTCTCTAGATCAGAAAACATCGCTGTTCATGAAACAGAAACAGCAAAATTTGGTTGCAGACTTGGCATCCGTCACAACACCATTGTGTGGAAGGTACTGTCAGTTTGGCCACCTGATGATAATATAATTATGTTCAATTAATATGAGCCCACTGACATTCGTTTTAACAAGTTTGATTGGAGTGAGTTAAAACAAAAAGATCAGAACACCATGTCTGTTGCGCCAGCTGCGTGCGTGCGTGCGTGCGTGCGTGCGTGCGTGCGTGCGTGCGTGCGTGTATGTGTGAAAGCACCTGGCGCAGCAAGCATGGTGTTCTGTTCTTTTAGTTTTTTCTAACTCCAATCGCATAGCACACACACACACACACACACACACACACACACACACACACACACACACACACACACACACACACACACACACACACACACACACACACACACACACACACACACACACACACACCACACCCCACACACACACACACACACACACACACACGTGTGTGTTGAGTGAGCTTCCAAAATAGGAGCATAACTATGTTGTATACGTGTTATCATTTCCTTAAGCTGGTATGCTGTGTTAATAAACAAATTATGTTTTACCGGAAGGAACATGTGACGACAGATCAAGCCGTTATTGCAGTGAATGGGTCACTGATTAAGCACAGGTACGGTGAAAGTCTTCCTATTGCACAATACCAATAATCGCAATCATACATCCGTAGCAAATTATAAATGGCAGTGGAGTTGTTTCAACCGTCTAACAAGACCGATTTTAACGTACAAAATAACGTTTTACATGTATGCGAAACAAACCCCGATATGCCACAAACCAATATGCATACATTATAGAGGTTGGTTTAGGCAATCTGTATTAGACTGCATGTTCACTGACTGTAAACAATTATGCATGCCCTTATAAAAAAGAGCCAATGGTATACCACTGATTACCACTGAATACCATTCAGTATCATTCAGTACCATTGGACTATTCAATATTTCAGTAGGACTCAGTGGTACTCTCAACGGTAATTTAAAATACCATTCAATACCACTGAATGGTACAAAGAATCCAAAATATCATTCAATATATCATTCAAAAAACCATTCAAATGTCCTTGGCCATAATACCCCCTAGGACCAGTCAAGTACCATTCAATTGTATCAATGATATTTGAATGGTATTTGAATGGTCTTTTTGTAAGAGCAGCTAGTTATGGTAGGCCTCGGTGTTTATTGTGCTCGCTGCCTGCAGTCGGCGCGCTAAATACGCTGTGGTGTATGACATCTCGAATGAGACGTATGAGCTGACAATCAATTCGACGAGCTTCGAGGATGCCGGACGCTACAGCTGTCTGGACACGACCACGCGTCGCGCCGTCTACATGGAGTT
>JAODUO010000614.1:82500-112500 GCA_025642075.2 Ridgeia piscesae
GTACGGGGGTACTGTCCTAGAATCTATGTTAACATAGATAACAGTTTCTTTTTTACGTTTTGGAAATAAGACTTGGGTAGTAATGGCAATAAATGCTTTTTATACGTTTGTAAGCCTGTCAAATTTACTTGCTAACCACAATTCCTTTATATAATACTGACGCAAGCGGCTCAAATTTATACGTTTCGGATATCCACGCTATGCCAAAATCTACAGCTATATATTGATTTGTAACACAAAGACTATTAAACTCGTACAACCGGTGAAAATGTGTCTGCTCATAGCTGAATAACGTACGAAGTTGGCCCTACGCACCAAATAGGATGGAGCCGTTTGATGTTGTTCGTTTGATTTATCGTCCCACAAAAACTCCAAATAACAATTACAGGCTCAAATCTAAGCAGAACTGTTGTTAAGTAAATGATCCTGTTACATAGTATGTCTATCTATATACCGCATATTGAATTCACAATCTTTTTTCTGTAGAGAATAAGCCAAAATGTGACGTCAGCAGTCCCCACCTCATAAACGACACCGTTCTGTTTGGCGAAGCCGTCACCTACGCATGCAGCGCCACCTACCGTGGTCGATGGGCGCCAGCGATGAAATGGCGCGTCGTCAGTACACATGCCGATGAGACGGGAAGGAAAAAAAGACCGGAAGTACGGATTTTTGTCGCCGACGAGTCAACAAAACACAACGCCGCCTACACGTTTTCGATCGCCGCCAGCAGGCACAATGTCAACCGCAGCTTCAAATGTATCGTGCACTTTGATCGACCCACAAAAAGCCCCGGATGGAGAAGAGCCAGGAATATACCCGACTATCGTTTCGACTGCGTCGTGGAGCCGTTGATCGTGTTGTGTGAGCTGACTCGTTCACGTCATTGACGCGTGGTCGCGCTTACGTTTTTCCGGGCGTTAAATAACATCCGGGTTACGTTTCTGCCCATACGCGATAAATGTAGTAAAATCATCAAAGTGCAGCGAAACGTAAAACATTTATCGTATAAATACCACAGGTTGTTCGTTAACTTTCATGTGGTGATTATTGTGAATAGTTGCTTAAAAATTCGTTCAATGCATTAAAATATTACGTTCGTTTAAATCACTGTCCCGTGATTCGTGCAGCTATCAAAACATGCCTCAAAACCTGTTTGCCTCGTGTTAATTTGTGACAAGTAACTTTGCTGATAGGTTATATGTGTCCTTTTGCTCATAGTGGTCGATTTAATATCAGAGTAAAGATGTTTTTAATATGATATTCCGCAGGAAGCGTGAATGTCCTTAATGGTAACTAATCACAACGATTAACTCGCGCATGCGCAGAAACGTCACTTGGATACTTTTTAACGCCCGGAAAAATGTAATCGCTACAGCGGTTCTGGTCAAAAAAGCGGTCGACCCATATCTCGTTTGTTTGCTAAATGCAAAATGCGGGATCTTGTTGACGTAATTTAAGCTTCCAATGAAATACGGGAGACTGGGCCGGTTTAAACATAATTTTTATTAAAAAATAACTGTTTTGAAATGTAATGTTTATTTATCGAAATAAACTGTACACGGACGATGGCGTTGGCGTTGGCGTTAATGGTTAGTTATACATAAATAATAAATTAACAAAGAGTAATAAGTAATATAACATTTGAGTATATCTAACATTTAACGCCAACGTCCGTGTATAGTTTGTTGCGATAACAAAATTATATATATTTATGTTTTAATGTGTTTAAACCCCAAACTTTGGTTTATGGTATTAAATAATGTTAAGATTTGTCCTTTTTACAATCAATGTTTATCAACTCCCCAATATATATATATATATATATATATATATATATATATATATATATATATATATATATATATATACACATATATCATACACCCGGTCTCCCCTATACACACACGCACACGCACACGCACACAGCACACGCACGCACACGCACACGCACGCACGCACACGCGCACGCCACGCCACGCCACGCGCACGCACACGCACACCCCACGCACACACACCACACACACACACACACACACACACACACACACATTAATATTGCACTAGTGGCATAATATTCTTGATTGCGGCTAGTGGGTTTTTGTGTAATTTTCTTAAATGCCAAGGTCAAAAGAAACAACTACATTTGTTTCCCATTGAACACAGTTGAATAGTGTTGTTGCCACATGCCTATAACGTACGATGTTTGGTCGTAGCTGCCCCGAGGAATCTCGCAATCGACCCGGTCAGGCGAACCTACGGAGCAGGTTAGTTTGACCAATTTAGTGAACTTGACCTCAAAGTCCGCGATCAAACGAAGCACGCGAATAGAAAGCCCTATACGTTGCCATGTGACAGTTTTAACTCAGATGTCAGTCAATACCAACCAAAGGTACATGATTAACTTGGTTGCGATACCCCTTCACTGTTAAGCATTGAGATTGAGCTATCTGGTGCGTTTATACGCATGCGCACAGTTCCACATTGAGAAACAGGGATCGTAGAGACATCACTTTTCCACGATGATAGATTTTTTAAACAATGTCTAAAAACGCTAACTTATACATTATTTCGCTGCATTTTACAGAAAATGTCAAATGTTGTCAAGTTAAGTTCAAATGATATTAGTATGCAATTTTGTCGCTATAGTTACCAAAAATATGAGTCCTTGTTAAAAAATAAAACAAGACTGAAAATGAAGGAATTTGACAACATTGACACAACAATCGCAAAGTCCTTCCCCAACCTCTTGTGGAACCTCTTGTACAAGCTGCACTCCAGGCCAACAACAATACGTCACAATAATTCACTCGTACAGTAAATTAAATGGATATTTTTGGACCCGAACGGGATTCTTTCGTATACCCAAATTAGAATGAAAATGTATTCTTTGATAAACAGTTTGTAATGTACACAATCCTGTTAATATAATTATTTCATGTAATTAAATGCCTTTATTTCATCATAATTATGTGTTGTTAATCACCTATAACCATGCCATATACGGATAACATAGGCGGAGCCAAAATTAGAAAGTTCTTTGGGACACGAAACAGGTTCTTTTTCGATATATTATCACGGTCATTATTAATTAATAAAACAGTTACATATAATTCTAATGAAATGTAGGCATATAGCCACACGGAATAGCTGTAATAATAAAACGTTACATTAACAAAGAGTTTTATATTATCAATGAATCCTTTTTCATTATAATTTGAGATACGAAAAATCCCTTTTGTGTCCCAAAGAATCCCTTTAAGTCCGTCACAAGGATGTAGTCACAGAACTAGCGTTCATAATTGTAGCCGGTGTCCTCCGCTCTACACGCGGTAGATACCACCATTGATTTCGCCATCGGCGGCCATTGTAACGTTTGTTTAATTTCCTAATAGGTTTCTGAAGTTATGTATTGACAATTTCATACATTAATTGGCCTCCATTGACACATGTAACGCATAGAAATCGTGACATAGTCATATATCTTTCTCCTACAATCCAATCTCTAACCTGACATCCCTTCATTTCATCTCTAATCAGCTGGCGATTGTCCATGCAGGTTGACACCTCTAGGTCGAATGACACCTGTATGCATACGCACCTCGACAGTGTTCGACACATGTCACCATTTCACAGCTCTGATGACATGGTACACAGACATGTCACATACACTCAATCAGTCCTACATTCAGTACTTCCAGAAATTTACACAAACGGAACAATGCAGCTCTTTTGAGCAGGACTTCAATGAAGGACGGATATCATAGCTGTAACGACGTTGGCGGTTTTAAGAGTAAATTAAAGACTCACTATTTTGGTGTAGCCTACAACTAACTTATGGTTGCACATTTGATTAGTTTTATAGTTGTTAGATAACTACTTAGTCTACGTCGGATGTATTAAAAATCATTTTATTTTATATTATTTTTGTATTATTATTATTATTATTTTATATTAAATAAACAATGTATTTATATATTTAGCTAATTTATTTTACTATTTTATATTATATCAATATATGTGCATTACGTTGAATGTTTATACTGACTCGTATATTGTGCAGCACCATAGAATATTACTGTATAAATACGGTGCTACAGAAATTAATAAACATTTACATTTGCATCATTTGGTGGTATACCCCCGCAGGTGACGAATTGGAAGCGAAGGCCGACGCCTACCCCCCGGCAAGCTTCGTGTGGGTGCTGGCCGGCGAACACAAGATCTTGTCGGAGACGTCGCATCTGCTCGTCACGGAGGAAATGACGCACGACTGGGCGCTGGAAGTGCGCGCCTACAACGAATTCCGGAACGAGACCCACTCGGTGTCCATGAAGATTCTCGTTACTCGACGTAAGCCGGGGACACTTTCACTGCTCTTTACTCTACATCAACGAGCCTGGATCATCACACATACACAAATGTTTGCTCAAAATGTGAAGACTTATTTGGCTGTGAAAAATTGTTGGCACAATTTTGCGAAAAATCGTATACCATATGACGCAGTAAGCAGTTAGTTGACTTTGAGAGTCTATGATGGGCAGGTTTTGATTATGAGCGGTCTAATAATATCGTTAATAATGAGCGTTTATAGAGCGTTGCTATGAACATTTCTATGTGAATCGCAACTTTGTTTACTGGTCGCTGTTAAGGAGTAACATTTATCTTAATGTGCCTTTCGGGTTTATCATTTATGCGACTGAAATGATAACCTGGTCAGAGTGCAATCCGAGGCCCTATTGTGGAAAATGTAACCGTGCAAATTGATAAATTACAGTAAATACAAAAGGTAAGTTCTTATAATATCAAATCCTCAGCATTGGTCAAAGCGCTTTACATTTACTCCCTACAAAACCTATTCAATCGAACTCTATCTCGGCTTCACTGGGAAGCATCCAGCCACGCTGCAATTAATGCGCAAAGACTATTCGTACACAAATATCAACCACCGTCTATAGCCAGGTACTCATTCATACAGCTGCGTGAACTGGAGCAATGTAGAGTGAAAACAACTTGCCTAACATTTGACACAGCAGCACAGTGTTCGCACCCGGGTCCTCCTAGTCGACAGCCCGATGTTCTACCCACTGCGCCACTGCACTACCACAAATAGAAGCCTTGTTTAAAGAGGTTAGTTCTTCGGTCTTCTAACAGTCGCCTCCTTCTTGTGCTCAGGGCTGCGAGGGATCGAGGTCGCCAAGTGGGTGGCTCTGGGCACTGGTGTCTTCATCCTGGCCGCCCTGCTCCACTACCTCCGTAGTCGGCCCGACCTCATCGTACCCGGGCCACGACCAGTGGGAGACTCGGTCGCCTACATGACTATAGGTAGTCACTCAGTCGTTCACTCACTCCCTCACTCACTCACTCAGTCACTGACTCACTGACTCACTGACTCACTGACTCACTCATTCACTCATTCACTCATTCACTCATTCACTCATTCACTCATTCACTCATTCACTCATTCACTCATTCACTCACTCACTCACCACCCACCCACCCACCCACTCACTCACTCACTCACTCACTCACTCACTCACTCACTCACTCACTCACTCACTCACTCACTCACTCACTCACTCACACACACACTCACCCATCCACCCATCCACCCATCCATCCATTCACCCACCCACCCACCCACCCACTCATCACCCACCCACCCACCCACCCACCCACCCACACCCACACACCCACACACCCACACCCACACCACACACACACCCACACACCCACACCCCACACACACACACACACACCACACACACACACCCACACCCACACCACACACCACACACCACACACCCACACACCACACACCACACCACACACACACACACACACACACACACCACACACACACACACACACACACACACACACACACACACACACACACACACACACACACACACACACACACACACACACACACACACACACACACACACACACACACACACACACACACCCACACACCCTGGGCAGGTTACTGGGGGTGACAGACAGACGTGTGTTGTGCAGTGCGCTCTGGTCTGGTGCAGATAGGCGAGCTCTCGGAACGCCTTGCCGAGCTCTCGGCACACGACCGCTCCGACCGCGCCGAACGCTCCGTACGTTCCGAACGTGCCGAACACTTCAAACGCGCCGAACACCTCAAACACGCCGAACACCCCAAACACGCCGAACACGCCCAACACGCCATGCCAGAGCACGACCTAAAGCCGGACATCGTAGAGAAAAAGACATAGAGAACCCAGCCCGATCTCTCCACCCCCTGTCTCCCCATCACCGGGTCTCTCCTCCACGCGGTCTCTCCACCCAGGCCCAGTCATAACCAACCAGCGTGTGAACCACGTGTCAATGTTTTGCCTCAACGGCCACAACAACTAATGAACAAAGTACATGGCTTCAGTAGACAGGAGAGAAAGGGTGTTGTGTTGAAGCTTTCAGCGGAATGAGGAGGTGAGGGGGTGAAGGGTGAGGGGGTGAGGGGTGGGGTAGTATTGCATATTTTCGCGGTGTAGAGGGGAATGTTGTGATGTAGATGCTTTGCGGTGCCGTTCAATTTCATTCTACATACAGTACACAAATGTTATATACATTTTACGTCACAAATAATTCAAATTAAAACTTCAAGCAGAACGAATTATTTTATTGTGAAATTAGTTCCCCAATGCGGAACTTGCTGACCGTGTTGGACATGGGTATGCACCCTGCTGGTATGTATGTGTCCAAGCTGATGACTGCAGGGTCCCAATGATGACATTGCTCTGGACTTTTTTTAACAACGACGACGGACATCTTGTAGGGCCAACATCGAATAATTATGTGCATATTATATATATATATATATATATATATATATATATATATATATATATATATATATATATATATATATTATTTTTACATAATTATTATTTTCATTTCAGTAGATTTAAAATAGGAAATTAGTTGATAGTAATCATAGTATTGCGGATAGAAAATAAACTAATATAATAATAAGACAGTGGTCCGCCATGTGCCAACCCGTTCGTCGATACTCGCCTGTCGTCGCACTGATTTCAACAGGCAGTGCATACACGCCGCGTGACGAACACGTGCAAGCCGTCATAACCTGCGCGTGCACGCACCGATCACGCGCCGAGCAAACTCGCGGCAGCAGTCGGCCACGAGACTGACGCGCTACCGGCCTGACTTGCGAGCGGCAGTGAGCACTACGCTACCCGTGTGGACTTGTTTATAGACTTCTCGGTACAGCGCATAGCACTGGAGGTTTACTGGATCAGTTATCTCTGACATTCACTCGAGGAGTAATGCGGAAGTACGGAGAGCATTTGTGAGATAATTAACGCATTTAGTATCTAATACAGGCTTATACAGCCGATGGAGTGGGATATTTTCGACGGTGCGTCCACAGAGAATGTGTTTAGTAAATGTGGAAATCTCAGTTGGGTGACCTTACATCGACGGGGTGTATCTTCCCGGGTATATACCATTCTTCCAATTCTAGCGGGGTGTAGGAAAGTAGTATGGTGTTTTGTTGGGATTACTATAATGTATGTATGCGGATTTTCAACTCAGGTAGTTGATGAATTTGTGATAGTAACACCTATCTATTAGGCACAACGCACAACACACAAGCTATTATTTTAGTAAGTCATAAGTTTTACCCCGGCGTGTCCCAACTGGACCGCCATAACTACAGTTACCGAAGACGATCAACAATTGGGATCTTGGTTTGGTGTACTGGAATATTGAGGCAAGTTCGGGTTTTAAACAACGGCAAAAAGAACATTGAAACGACCTGCGAACATTCGCAAAACAATAACAACTATGTTGAAATAATTTATTACAAAGATAACATTCACCGGGCTATGCAACACGGACATACAAAACCAAACGGCCTCACTTCAACAGCAAGGCCAATACGCACTGGATGTTTAGCGGACAACTCTGCCGCTGATAAAGACAACGTCAGTGTAACAACCAACTGAATGTAGTTCTTGTTAATGCGTGTAAACATTATACAAGTTGACAGAAACCACCTGACGGATTCCGGTTCAGCGACTAGTGTTTACAACTGGAATGAGTGCTATTAAAGTTATACAACAGCGGCACTTGTGGTGTTGCGATGTCCCCGACTTAATCACAAAGTCAGAGGACGCACTCAAAGCGTGAAGACATCAACAGTGCAGCGACATCCCGTTGCTCTTGTATACTACGCTAACGTATGTCCCTAACGCCCCAGTTTACGCACGTAGTCGTTACGAAACCACACACATATATTGCAAGAAAACGGGTCACATCACCGGCTAGAACGCGTCCAAAATATGGTCCACGCGTTCTAGTGTGAGTACGTCTTTCATCAGCAATGACAGTTCAGTGGTTGCTATGTGACCAATAGTACTTGTCCCGCGAGTCCAGTGAGCAGTCCCTTGGTTCGATCCCCGTGAATCAGTCGTCCAAACACAAACACAGTCTCTTACAGATGCGGTCCGGACCTGCGAGGTGTCCACGGTTCTCCGTGAAGACCGAGGTACAAGAGAAATGAGAAGATCAGATCCACACGGACACGCATCGTTTCGAAGCTAGGCACACAAGCGACGCTTCTACGACCAAAAGGCGGTCTGTTGCCTACTCAGTTCCAAGTGCTACTGCCCGACGGCTGTCATGGCGTAGACACGTTGACGGCAACGCATTACCTAATACATTAACAAACATTACAACTAATCAGCCACATCCCCACCTCCACCTCCACACATGCGCCAGTGTCACTTCCGGTCGGTCGACGCCATTGCTCCTGGTCGACAAATCAATGGCACCGGCGATTGTGGTCAAGTCAAAACGCTCGACCAATCAACGTTGTTGGTCCATCTGGTCAGTTCGACCAATTATATTGCGAACCCTGAGTGTCCACGAAACGTTGTCCATTGGCCCCGGAGTTGAGGGGCGGCGACTTGTCCGACCAGGTCACCACTTGAGGGTCTCGGAGACGGCCGTGAAGTCAGAGTCGATGATCTTGAGGAGATCGGGCAGACCCCGCATGACGCAGCACGGCCGCATGGCGACGTTGGCACTGGTCGCCTGGCGCGCCGCGTCACCATTCCGGTCCAAGAGGAAGGCGTGCATGCCGACGTTACGGGCCCCAAAGTAATCGTTGATGATGTCATCGCCCACGTGACCGGCGTCGTCCGGGTTCACCTGGTGACGTAATCACACAAATATTTAATTCATGCAATGTGCCTCTTCACGGATCACAGCAACCCCTTTTATAAGTAAAAATCACACAAATGATAGCCTCTTATTTTCGTAGGAAACCTGTCTTTCTCTACAACGACAACCACACCACACTCTATACAACGGCAAACGTACCTATGTATAAACAACTTTCGTGCAAAATGACAATTTTGACGTGCAAAATGGGACAATTGTTAAAGGTAAATAAACATTTTTTTATTAGTGACCAAACTTCAACAATAAATAAGAAACAAATTCGTGTGGTCGTGGCATCACACAAGATACAATAATTATTTATACACAAACACTATCATACGATTTAACACTAAAACCAGTAACATTCTAAGATTTTAAACAGCACACCGACAAGACAGGATACAAAATGTCTCACTTAGCCATCTCGAGGGCCGTGTGGAATACACATTCTATACGATCTTAAAACTTTATATACAGGATGCCGACAAGACACAATGCCTCCCCATAGCCATATCGAGGGCCGTGTGGAATACACATTCTATACGATCTTAAAACTTTATATACAGGATGCCGACAAGACACAATGCCTCCCCATAGCCATCTCGAGGGCCATGTGGAATACACAATCTATATAATCTAAAAACTTTATATACAGGATGCCGACAAGACACAATGCCTCCCCTTAGCCATATCGAGGGCCGTGTGGAATACACAATCTATATAATCTAAAAACTTTATATACAGGATGCCGACAAGACACAATGCCTCCCCTTAGCCATATCGAGGGCCGTGTGGAATACACAATCTATATAATCTTAAAACTTTATATACAGGATGCCGACAAGACACAATAGCTTAGCCATATCGAGGGCCGTGTGGAATACACAATCTATATAATCTTAAAACTTTATATACAGGATGCCGACAAGACACAATGCCTCACCTTAGCCATATCGAGGGCCTTGTGGAATACACAATCTATATAATCTTAAAACTTTATATACAGGATGCCGACAAGACACAATAGCTTAGCCATATCGAGGGCCGTGTGGAATACACAATCTATATAATCTTAAAACTTTATATACAGGATGCCGACAAGACACAATAGCTTAGCCATATCGAGGGCCGTGTGGAATACACAATCTATATAATCTTAAAACTTTATATACAGGATGCCGACAAGACACAATGCCTCAACCTTAGCCATATCGAGGGCCGTGTGGAATACACAATCTATATAATCTTAAAACTTTATATACAGGATGCCGACAAGACACAAAATGCTCACTTAGCCATCTCGAGGGCCGTGTGGAATACACAATCTATATAATCTTAAAACTTTATATACAGGATGCCGACAAGACACAATGCCTCACCTTAGCCATATCGAGGGCCGTGTGGAATACACAATCTATATAATCTTAAAACTTTATATACAGGATGCCGACAAGACACAATGCCTCCCCTTAGCCATATCGAGGGCCGTGTGGAATACACATTCTATATAATCTTAAAACTTTATATACAGGATGCCGACAAGACACAATGCCTCACCTTAGCCATATCGAGGGCCGTGTGGAATACACAATCTATATAATCTTAAAACTTTATATACAGGATGCCGACAAGACACAATGCCTCACCTTAGCCATATCGAGGGCCTGTGGAATACACAATCTATATAATCTTAAAACTTTATATACAGGATGCCGACAAGACACAATGCCTCACCTTAGCCATATCGAGGGCCGTGTGGAATACACAATCTATATAATCTTAAAACTTTATATACAGGATGCCGACAAGACACAATGCCTCACCTTAGCCATCTCGAGGGCCATGTGGAATACACATTCTATATGATCTTAAAACTTTATATACAGGATGCCGACAAGACACAATGCCTCACCTTAGCCATATCGAGGGCCGTGTGGAATACACAATCTATATAATCTTAAAACTTTATATACAGGATGCCGACAAGACACAATGCCTCACCTTAGCCATATCGAGGGCCATGTGGAATACACAATCTATATAATCTTAAAACTTTATATACAGGATGCCGACAAGACACAATGCCTCCCCTTAGCCATATCGAGGGCCGTGTGGAATACACAATCTATATAATCTTAAAACTTTATATACAGGATGCCGACAAGACACAATGCCTCCCCTTAGCCATATCGAGGGCCGTGTGGAATACACAATCTATATAATCTTAAAACTTTATATACAGGATGCCGACAAGACACAATGCCTCACCTTAGCCATATCGAGGGCCGTGTGGAATACACAATCTATATAATCTTAAAACTTTATATACAGGATGCCGACAAGACACAATGTTAGCCATCAGCCGTGAATACCACTATAATCTTAAAGGTTTATTGACGATGCCGCGAAGTCCTACCACGAGGGTAATCAAATCATATAATCTTAAAACTTTATATACAGGATGCCGACAAGACACAATGCCTCACCTTAGCCATATCGAGGGCCGTGTGGAATACACAATCTATATAATCTTAAAACTTTATATACAGGATGCCGACAAGACACAATGCCTCACCTTAGCCATATCGAGGGCCGTGTGGAATACACAATCTATATAATCTTAAAACTTTATATACAGGATGCCGACAAGACACAATGCCTCCCCTTAGCCATATCGAGGGCCGTGTGGAATACACAATCTATATAATCTTAAAACTTTATATACAGGATGCCGACAAGACACAATGCCTCACCTTAGCCATATCGAGGGCCATGTGGAATACACAATCTATACGATCTTAAAACTTTATATACAGGATGCCGACAAGACACAATGCCTCACCTTAGCCATATCGAGGGCCGTGTGGAATACACAATCTATATAATCTTAAAACTTTATATACAGGATGCCGACAAGACACAATGCCTCACCTTAGCCATATCGAGGGCCTTGTGGAATACACAATCTATATAATCTTAAAACTTTATATACAGGATGCCGACAAGACACAATGCCTCCCCTTAGCCATATCGAGGGCCGTGTGGAATACACAATCTATATAATCTTAAAACTTTATATACAGGATGCCGACAAGACACAATGCCTCACCTTAGCCATATCGAGGGCCGTGTGGAATACACAATCTATATAATCTTAAAACTTTATATACAGGATGCCGACAAGACACAATGCCTCACCTTAGCCATATCGAGGGCCGTGTGGAATACACAATCTATAAATCTTAAAACTTTATATACAGGATGCCGACAAGACACAATGCCTCCCCTTAGCCATATCGAGGGCCTGTGGAATACACATCTATACGATCTTAAAACTTTATATACAGGATGCCGACAAGACACAATGCCTCACCTTAGCCATATCGAGGGCCGTGTGGAATACGCATTCTATACGATCTTAAAACTTTATATACAGGATGCCGACAAGACACAATGCCTCACCTTAGCCATATCGAGGGCCGTGTGGAATACACAATCTATATAATCTTAAAACTTTATATACAGGATGCCGACAAGACACAATGCCTCACCTTAGCCATATCGAGGGCCGTGTGGAATATTTTCGGGTCCGGTTTCTCGCTGCGGGCACTCACGGTCGTCACGACGAAGTCGAAGTAGTGCAGGAGCCGGTGCGTGAGAAGGGTCCGCTCCAGTCGCTCGTCGAAGTTGGACACGATGCCGAGCTTGATGCCTCGGTCACACAGCGCCTGCCGGGGACAAACCAGAGCATCATTGGCGGGCCCGTGCGCAATGTGTTGCTGGCGATAAAGCCGCGAGGTGCTATTTCGTACTGATATACAAACGAATTGCCGTATTTAAAAATATATAAAAACAAATCTTATTGCAGTTCTAGGGTTCTAGTTCTAGCGTTTAAATGTTGTTTCCAGCACTCGACCGAGTTCTATTAACTGGCTAGTCTTTATATATTGTGGTTAGAACGTTATTGCTTATGATCTTATGAGGTCTCATTGATCTAGTAAATGTTTTGCAGAACATTTACGCCAAGCCGACCTTTCTATGCTGGCACTGAGGGTGGTCACTACCAGGGTGCTTACACCCCAAACTGAGACATTAACGTGGTGCCACGATTCACGAAGGATACACAGTCCCCAATGTTAAGAGCCGGGGTTTAACACCAAATATACAATGCCTGCCGTGACTAAGAAAGAATAAATATATTAATGTTACCGTTTCTTACAAAAATACCATAAAATGTTAAATAGCTTGAGAAAACGGGACCAATTCCTACTCCCCGTACGCCTACCTTGAGCACGTCGGACGCGAACGGCATCGTCTCCCAGTTCTTGCCCTCGCTAAACTTCTCGTGCAGCTTCTCGGCGACCACCTCGAGGATGACGGGACTTCCGGTGTAGCCGGCGCGGCAGAAGACACGCCGCACGAAGTCGGCCCACCACTGCTTCGTCGTGAGTCCGTCCGAGAGCCCGTATATCGGGTGCTCGGACTTCTTCTCGGCCCACACGTCCAGGTAGACGCGGTCCAGCTCGTCGTGACCGATGTTGACGCCGAACATCTTCGCCACGTTCGCGTACTCGCGGCCCGGCGAGCCGCGCAGGCGCAGTAGCGTGTTCGTCACGTCGAACGTGATCAGCCTGAGGCGCGACATCTGGTGGGAGACAAAAGCGAATGACATTGAGAGAAGAAGAAGCGTTAAAGTCGATAGTGTGTAAATAATCGCTGATCAAACCTCTCATCGGAACACAAATAAGACAAACACCAATAGTAATTGTATTAACGCGGCGATATCCACAAAACTAAATGGATCATCGCCGCATGACTGCCAGTTCTTAAAGCCAGTTAATACTATGGATTATTAGTTGTTCGACTGTCCGGCAGTACATTGTCACCCGACCAATCGGAAGTGCCGCCTGCGATCGGGATTATCGTCCGTGCGAACATGCACCTTGTACGATGGTTTATATCCTCCTAAGAAATATAGATTTTCTGAAATGTGAGGGTCATCCCATTCGGGTTTTCGGAACCTCCAATATGCGTTTCAAACATTTTATTTGTTTTATGGGTTGCGATACGAGTTTACAAAAACGACTATTTTGTTTAAAAAAAACCCAGCACGACCAATTAGAGCTGCTGGCCAATGAATTCTTCGTGTAAACAGGCATTTTAAGGTTTATCGTCAATTCCAATCAAACGTTCATTTCCACAGGGGTCTACCTACATTTGATGCCAAATTACGACAACTGCGTTTGTAGATTACAGAGACGGTATTTTACTGAAGTTACATATCAAACCGTAGTTCCGTTTAGCTGTCACGCCTATGGCGGTAAACTAGCGTTCCGTCGGGTAACCGATAACCCAATTACAGCGTAAACTGCCCTATTTCGGTTTCTTTGTTGCTATACCGACAAAACAACACTTCATTCTATTTGTAAATACAGTGCTGTAAATTCTGCTCAGAGGTTTACAAAAGAGGCTTGTATACATAACTACCTATATTATACGCACCCGATATACGGTCTGGATATTTCACTATTGGCCTTCACTATTAATAATCAACCGGTTGTCGATCGTTTGAATGCACTATATAATTGTTGGCTGCTATATTTGGACGTAACCGGATAGTCAATCCACCAGCTATCAGCGTCGACTTGACGACGATCGCGTTCAACGCGATAAACAAGTCGACAATGTCTGAAACCTGCCGACGTGTTAAAATAGCAAACCAGGTAATTACCATTTACCATCGCTATCGACACATCACACGACATTTGACTCCGCTCAATTCACCGTAGCGCGCAACTGATGATTCAGAGAAATCTGCAGACGTTTATTTTCCACGACGTCTACCTGCGCGATCGCGGCTTCAGATTACCTCACTATGGTCGGTGCGTCAACATGCACAAGACACGGAGCATAGCCACACCAGAAACCCGAATCAAGTATGCAAACGCTGACACATAACTATTTTGTTCCATCCCGTCAACAGCCAATGTAGTCAACATAAACATCAATATTTACGAGTGAGGCAAGGACCAGATGTTTTTTTTGTTACATGAAATACTTGTAAACAGTAAACATACATTTATAAGTATGTTACTACGGTTGCATCGCTAAATATACTGTACTTATCAACGCCGGCCTTCCAATGCGGCTCGAAGTCCGTGGATAAAAAGTACGTGTGTATTCTATTAACAACACTCAGCGCCTCACTGTTTACGATGTTTTCAAATGTGGTCGACGTGCCTGTCGTGCTTCGATAAGAGTTATGCGTGTGACACGCACCGACTCTACACAAGTAATCATAAATACACATCAAGCAAAAGGAATAAGTAGTTTAACTCGCGCTGCCATAAACGACTATCTGCAAACCACGGCTCGAAATAGACCCAAAAAACCCGCTGATTATTTAGTAAACACAATTATAAATGTGTCGTTCAATATAACAACGTTGTTCCCTCGCCGATACCCGTTTAGCACTTACGTACCGCGTTTCTCGAGCGATGCAGTATTGCGAGACCGGGGGTGAAAGTAGAACTCAGCAGGATGCCTGCGCACGCTACTCTATACCACGGCGCGAGATCAAGTCTCTCTTATAGAGTTATAAGCCGACACCCACAATGTTTGACGACGATATCTCTGCCCAGTGCGTCCAGTTCATGGCCCACTTTAACCGTTGCCATAAAACTTTGCAAGAAAACCCGCTCAACTGGTGCATTAACTGCCATTGAAACCGGACGCGCACGCGCCACAAAGGCACCGATAATATATCGGGTTCGCCGTGATGGCAAACAACTATTCATAGCCTCTGTTCTAAACCTGCCATCAATTTGCTGACGACGAAAATCTGACAACGCCCAGTGTCTATGACCTACTCGAGTGAGGTGACGAGATGCACTTAATCTAATCGAGTTCAATAGTCTCTAGTCGATCGTGGCCCGACTTAACCGCGTCTTAAACGCGGCATTACTCCGACGGCCATTACTCCGGACAGCCGTTGGTTGGTTTGTTCACCAGCACTGCATTATTCATGAGCGCCAACCAGGGCAGTCGATGCTCTCGAAAGCGGACGAACTCGGCAACGCGAGCCGAGCTTGGTGAACGTGGTGACTGGTATGTGACAAACGTGCCACACGGAGAGCTAATACAATGCAAATATGAACTTATCTGAATTGATCGCCGGTTCGTGGATACTGGTCTTCTGTAATAATTTAATTTCCTCGCAAATATCTAAAAATTAGGCTCCTGCACGAAGAGTGATTGATAATATTATGAGTTATTAAACACAACTTGGAAATATGTTTTGCTTCTAGGTAGATGTTTTTATCGTATTGTATCGACAATTTGTGGTCAGTTCCGTCGGAACTGATTTGCACAACAATGTCGTGGTGTTAATGTAAGCAACATCCGCCTTACCGCCTAACATGTTATTGGTAATCATAAGTAAGATCTGTCACGCTTCGTGACGTGAAAATATCGGCGATATTCATCTTCGCCCGTTGGCTGAATAACAATGCCACCTGGTGGTTCTGCGTGAACCAGGGACGCCGTGAAGCTTCCCACGGTTGTGTGCTACAAACGTAGACACGGTTCAATTGACACATACCCGCCCCGTTGGGCGGATAACTCAGGTCACGTGACCACCGGTACTGCAAGCCATTCGTTCATAGACCGGTCACCAGTTCTTGTAAATATTTTTGGAACAGCTGTTTTGAATTACCTTACCATTTCGGGCAATGCATTAGCTGTCAAACTGTGTCACATACCACATATATTAAGCAATCTCTTAATCAGAGTGACCACGAACATTAATTTATCATTATCTCTTACGCCTACAATATAGGCTACATTGTTGCTTTGATCAAAACTTCCTAATATTTGTGTTCGACTTATGCATTATTACAACGGACACTAGGCCACACGGATTAACTGCTTAACTGCCAACTAGCGTACATGGGCAAGAACATACAAGAACGTTTAGGTGATTACCCGACATCTTACCTCTGTCGCACGAAATTGTCCCCAGCCGACGAAAAGAGAATGGCACTAACTAAGTGCCACACGACACCTCCTCCGTCCGACCTCGGTGGATACCAACGAAGATCCCCTATACCTACAGGGCGCTATATAGCTCACTTGGATAAACCTACATACACTAGCGTGTGCAACACACGCCCGAGTTTAACAATACTGTACGCCAACGTAAATCTAGCGCGGTCTGTGTCGTTCGGATGCGGCTACGCGAACTGACTACAAGGTCGCTCGTCCGCCGCTGTTATAGCCAGCGGCCCTGGATTTGTTTACCAGATGCGCTCGCGCGGCGCGCGGCGCACACGCACGCACGCACGCGTTCACGAAGTTCGCAGAGCCGTAGTAAACATTTTAAAGTTGTGTAATCAATCGTCAGCGTTCAGGTGCGCGCGCGCTGGCGGCAACAGAAGTGTTTTGTTCACGTGTAAATACTATCTGGCCGGTAGTTCTCGACCTTTCGAACCCGGTGAATACATCGGGCCGTACTGGGGAAGTCAACATGGGCCAATGCGGTGTTCGCAGAAACAGGACTGCGCCAAGCTCTGTTTTTTTGCAGATTTCACCTTTACGTTCCAAAGCACTGTCACTAACACGAACGCCTAAATTTAGAGGTTTACATGTACCTCGTGTACACACGGTCAAATGTAAATAGTCACATATCCGCAATAACGATTATAGACATAAAATACGTTATTTACTCTGTGTGTGTGTGTGTGTGTGTGTGTGTGCGTGCGTGTGTGCGCGCGTGCCGGCGCCAGCGTGTGCGCGTGTGCGCGCGTGCGCGTGGGCGTGTGCGGCGTGTTTGGTGAGTATGTGTGTTTGGTGAGTTGTGTTGTGCGTGCATGCGAGTGAGTGCGTGCACACGTGCGGGGTGCACACGTGCGTGTATTTGTTTTTCTCGGCCATCATATATTCCGGTTTCACCATACACAACATGATTCGATGGGCAAACTAACTGAACAAACAGCTTGGTTTACCCTCGCTATGAGAAAACGGGTCAACGGGTGGCGAGTGAAAACTGCAGTCTGCCCCCACGTTACGGCTGCGGAGAAGATCGTGGCTTTCTCCCACGACCGCCGGTAACAAGAATGCCACTGTTATCTCTCTCACCCGTTTTAGACCCTGCTACACTCACGAGCACCCCATGCTGGTTGTAAGGCGACCTCACCCGTCAGATCAGATCAACTGTGACCCGGCGTCGTGTTCGTTGGCGTGATGTATGGGCCATTCACTTTACCAGAAAACTAAACAGTACTGCTTTCGAGTGGGAACTACTGGTTTCCTCCTTGGTTCCGAGCTTTTCTGGGATGAAACTTACTTTTGAGTAATTAAAAAATTCGATCTCTTTGTTGCAATTTGCACACGAAGCCAATCTACAATTAATCTACATACTTCTCCGGTTTATATTTGTTTTACATTGTTTTTCGCGTATGCATCAATCACAAACGACAACTGCACATACAGTGATGAACCATAACACTTGCAAGCTAAAAATGGTAAACATAAACAAAACACATTTCCGCGGAGGACAAAGTTTCCCGGTTTTATTTCGCATTTCTCGTTTTTTTTCGCGAAAATTTTCCCGCCATTTTTCACGAGCAGACGTCGACTCCTGCGCTGAGAAAAAAATTTGCCAGTTCGCCTTGTTTGCTGTGGGCGATAAATCACCCCATTTAACCCTACCCCTGGCGTGCGCGAACGATATATGGACGCCAGTGGTTTGAGGACATAACCTAGTTTCAGGCCGGGAGCGAGTTTGACGATTCGGGTTAGTATCTGCAGCGCCGCAGCTGGTAGAGCGGACTCGGAGCACTCGACTTGTCAACAATCTGACACGCACGCGATCGTGTTTTTATGATTATTCATCAGGCCGAGGTCGGCGGTCACGTGCATCCGGCACCGAATGAATGACTCACGTGGCTAATAATAGAACCGGCAGCTGGATACAGCGCCACGAGCAAGGCTCGCGGCCCAGGCCGGTCGGCGATGTGTCACCTCGAGTGGTGTTGTCGCTGTGCTCTGGTGACGTACGAGCCTGTCACAGGCCGCGAACATTCATCGGTTGCGCAGCGAGCGGTAACGACTGTATTGTATTGTCAACATAACCGAAGTGTGTCAAGGCAGCGCGAGATGAAATATTGCACGCGCTGACCCAACAACAAGCGACAGCGGAGATACCGCTTCTGGCAAATTTCGCATTGTCTCAAACGCGTTCTACATATGAACGTAACTTGGTTACTGGCCTTCATAAATGAGCACAATTTAAAATGCTATAGAAACCACGCAGGATTAAAGTCACAAACATAGCCGTGATAGATTTCTTGATGCAGCAATAACGAACGAGTACATTGTGGAGATGGGTGTCGAAGACGGCG
Organism: Ridgeia piscesae; assembly: GCA_025642075.2. Lineage (NCBI taxonomy): Eukaryota > Metazoa > Annelida > Polychaeta > Sabellida > Siboglinidae > Ridgeia > Ridgeia piscesae. Next base: position 102,120 of record JAODUO010000614.1, read on the forward strand.
AGAAAAGCATAAACACTTTCCCAGAACTTATAGGACACCAACACGTACGACACTTCGGTTGGAATGCTTCGCGCCATTTCGGTGAGGCTTGCTGGAATGAGCAAGACGACACTCACTCAATAGTTAATAAACATGCGCGGCGAGCTGCGCTCGAAAGGGACAACAGTTCAGGTTACACGGCTTCATTAATTTTTATGTGGTATTTGTTTATACAAGGCGCGTATGTTCGGTAATGTTTACACGCAATCACAACAAGCGTCAACAAGTTATCGGCAGCTGGCACTGGTTCTGTTAACGACGACACGTTCCTCGGCACCGGAAACAACTGCGAATATAAACAACAATAAAATAAAGTTTTTTTATTTCCCCGCCGGAATGGCCGGGTGGACGTGATATGACACTGCGCATGTGTGCCAAATGAATTGAAGGTAATCTACCCGAGCAACATTTCACGGAATTCGCTCGACCGTGACTGCCGCTAAGATGGAGGGCGTGTCATCAATTTGTCAACAACTTGTTTGCATATAACTACAAGTAGGAGTTTCGTGTTTATCGTAAGATGTCATACAATAGACGAACAGCCATTTGTCCTAAGCGCATTGTAAACAAGGCTGTTGATGAGGTCGTGAGGACACTCTGTATGGACAGCGCCTCTCGGTGAAGCAAACATCGGCCAGCGATCGGTCAAGAACCCCACCCCATGGCCATACGTGTGATGCCGCTGGCGCGCCAAGGCCTTGGCAAATCAACACAAACACTGCGGTATTATAATCATCAGCATTACCTTGACACGCCGCTCTACGCTTCCTGTACACACGTGTACACGTGACCACGCCAATATCCACACATCTGCCGGTAAACAGGCGATAACGCGTGCATTAACCGGCCCCTGGGCTTGGCTTGGCCGAGGAATGATCTGCCGTCCAGGCCGTGATCCGGTATTTAGAACATAACAGTCAACATTTCCGCGAACCGTTCGATTTATTTTTTGACGCGGTGATGTCCGCACAGATCACAGCATACGCGCCGTGCCGTTGGACTTCCAGCTGTTCTGGCGCCGCGCACATCGGAATCCTTTTCCGAGATTAGCGTATCTCCAACAACGCTAATTTTAGGGACATCTTATCGAAACCGACCATGTTACAATTTGCACACCATTGCACGTGCCATTCACGTGCAAGCAGTACGCACAATGCATAACAAAGGGGCTTGACTCCATAATTTCACTGGCGCACGTCCGTTGTATGTGCAGTTCTTGTTTGCTATTAACGCACGCACGACAAAAAAGTTTTACACAATTACACAAACATGTCATCCGAAAAGCAAGAACTCGGAACCGAGGGGGGGGTTGTTGGCATTGCGATGCAGTCATCGCGTGTAAGGGACCTTTCGAAAAAGTCACAGATGACAATTAATTAACTTTCCAGCTGCCCTCGTCCAGGCCTTACACCCTTTGACATTCTCGATTGCGCCCGGTGATTTTGGACTTTATTAGTTTTGGAGACGTTTTTGCAAGTTTGTTTCTCGATCCCGGTGGTGAAAATTTTCTTATTTAAGGCCTACTCAATAATTTCAATTAGCTATACAAACATTAGGCTCATGAATGTGACGTAGATGTCAACTTTTACTTTAGCACCCCGCAGTAACTGTCCCCGTCACTTGACGGGTCGCGGGCGATATACTCAAGGTAAATATTAGATATGATTGCACTGGTAAACAAACAGAGGTTCTTCTAAAATCAAGATGTCCTGGTGCGTTACCGGTGGATGTGTTTACACATATCTATGGTCACCTAACGCGTCTGCAGTGCTGTTACACAAACCTCAACCTATTTCCACTTTAAAAAAACATTTTGAGTTTTATAAATAGGGCGTTTACATGCTACATAACCACAATTGTGCGCATGTTGACGTCGTATTTCATCAAGTACGTTCCTCCAACTGCGGCTAAATACCGACAACACGACGTATGACACAGAACATGGCAGCGCACGTATATTCACATACGATTCAAGTTATTGTTTTAAATAGGAACTATAAAATCGGTACTAAAATACTCCGCCGGTGTTTCAGTACGTACACCAGAGGAATTCATTTTACTTTATCCTCGTGCTGAATCAGTGTCTACGAGTGACCTACCACGCACAGAAATGACACTTCTGGCAAGAAAGGAAGTTCGAATGATTAATTGCGTGCAACTGTTGTCCTCTGTGAATAAGAAGCGGAGGCCATCTTTTCACAATAAACAAAACAACGCCTGTTTTGACCCCGTACGGGTCACGTGAGTGTAATAGTAGCAGCCACTACAATCACAAGGACACTTAGTGGGCCGCAGTCACCGAAAATGACCCAGTATACGACGAAAATCTAAAACGGGTGACATTATCTGCTACTAAATTTCAAGTTAAGTCGTTGCCCCCACAATAACATCCATAAAGTTGACGCGACCCACAAAGTCCAGCACTAACGAGATAAATGCCCACAGGACTACGTGGATATAGACAGGTGGCTACTAGGGCGGATGTCTCGCTGGGGCACCGTGACATATTCGGGGGGAGGGGAGGGGGTCATTGGACCATGGCGTTGGACCATCCACTTTCGATGAAATCATATTTTTATATTTTATCAAGATAACACTAAACCGCACTGGCACACATTATGGACATTCGTAGGTCAATATAGACGACTTAGTTCAGGAGCTGCCAGTCATTTATTTGCTTGTGATGACCAGTGGATATTTCTGAATAGCCCTTTACTTGGGCTGTTCAACGCACCGTGCCTTAAGCTCCCCTGGCGGTGGACTGACATACCAGGTGTGGGTTGATGAATGCCAACACCTGTGAGAGAAATTCAACACGGGGTCGGGGTAAACAGTACTTCATGTCATCAACTCATCTCTCACAAACTATTGCAAACGTGTTATCATTCGAAAGGTATCTCCATATTTTGTTTCAAACGATGGCATAATTAATATGCAATAGTGGTGCTGTGAAGTCATTAAGACCTCATGCGTGTACTGTTTTTCACGGTGTCCATAATACACTGATATGAAATACGGTTGTTTCCCACCAAATGGCAATGGAAGGCTTCAAGCCACCGTTTAGTGTTTAATACGTCACTGGTACGTCAATCCATTCGCCGCGAACCCTATGATGCGCTGTTCAGAACAGTAGAGATATTCAGAAATACCCATATCAACGGTCATGTCAAGCAAATAAATATCCGCGGGTATTGAACTAATTGAGAACTGACGTTCCTTTACTTCGCCCACAAAACGCGCCACAACACTCACGCCCGCAAGCGCACACATTTGACACACACGTTTCTAGAAATGGAATGCAAATTAGAAGTTTGAACTGCCTGAAACGTTCATAGTGAAAAGAACTGTGTTTTCCGTAGATTTTTAACTCCCGATACTCTTGTCAAGTTTTGCGCGTATCTATTACGTGTTGACACACTTCTGCCCGTGTGCGTGCGTGCGTGCGTGCGTGCGTGCGTGCGTGCGTGCGTGCGTGCGTGCGTACGTACGTACGTACGTCACTGCAACACCACGTCAGTGAAACCCAATCCATCGTTAATTTTCCACTAATAATTCCGGCATACAAGTATGCTTATATGTGGACACGACACATTTAATTGTCCGATGAAGTTTTGACTCTGAATAAACATGAACATTAAAGCATACAAATGTTCGTGCACCCTTGTATTCGTCATCGACACAATGACAAGCGTATGGACTGTATTTCACAGACACGTCGTTCATAATAACGTAAGGCGAACTCGGCACTGGCCGTAACATTCTCGGTTTATCCAGCAAGTTGTCAGCAACGATGTATATCTGACCTCCAAATCGAGAGCGGGGTAGATGTGAACTGTGCTGGACGTAGCCACCTGTTTTGTGTGACTGGAACTAACACCACATTCGGTCCTTGGTTTTAATTGGTGTAGTGAAAACAACAATCCACTTCAAATAAACAGTGCACATCTAAAGAGAATACACACAAAGGAAGGATGACATGAATTAGTTAGTGAACATTATCACAACTGGCACAACTGGCGGAATGGAAAATATAACGATCATGTACAACTTGACGATTACATTCAGCTTAATGCCTGTCTGTGGGAACACGTTCTATTATAGCAATCGACATGAGTGTGTGACAGACAGCTAAAAACGTTCTCTGTGAGGGACACAACCACCCAATTCAGCACATGCTGTGCAAGGGCAAAACATCTCTGTCTACACGGGGTAGATAGATATTGTGTTTGTGAACCACAGACGTGCAAGAAACGTTGAGCATTACATCACTGCAGGAATCTATCAGCCTGTCTGTGTTAAGTTACATATGACACAATCAGCACAGAACAGCTCGGTAGGTTGAGTGTAGCGTGTTGAACACGGTCTCTGTACCACGGGAGGGAAAGGTCTCGCTGAGCCAATAGTTTCAACCGGCAGATAGCCATACGTGTCAGTCTACATTAGCGCTGCCAAACATCTTGCTCTGATAGCGGAGTAAGAGTAACTGTTGCTCACGAGTACGACACCCAAACCTTACAAGATCACCTGTTTTTGCTCAACTAGCAGGCAACCAACTCATTGATATTTTGGTCATGAGCTCTGGTGTAGAAAACGTGACATTCATCCACAAACTGACAGCTTTACACAAAATGAATGTCCATTATTTTATATTGTAATGACAGTGAACCGTCTTTGTAAGTAAATTTCTTATAACATAATGGAATAAAATGTTATATTTGCAAAGAAACAGGTAAGGAAGTAAAATGCGTCTGATTGTTGAACTGGTTATTATTGACTATGAACAATGTGTCTATGCGTGGGTGTATTTGCAAGGATACAAGTTGATAAAATGTTTAGTTCTCAACTTAATGCCCTTAGAATATTCAAATGGCGACATGGTCTATAATATTATAATATATATATATATATATATATATATATATATATATAAACAAGACTACAGCTATATATATATATATATATATATATATATATATATATATATATATATAGCTGTAGTCTTGTTTATATATATATATATATATATATATATATATATATATATATATATATATATATATATATATTGTTGAAAACAAACCAACTAAATGCATTAGAATACTTTAATACTTTCTTGTTTCTTACCAACTCTAAAAAGTATGTATTACATAAGTATCATTTTTGAATTATAATAATAACAACATCTTTGTTTTTTTAATGTAATCTGTGTATGACCATAACATATACAAAACTGAGTACTACATTCTACAATACAAAATACACTGATTACTGTTGTAAACTTGTATTGTTCATGCCATGAACATTGTGTGTGTGTGTGTGTGTGTGTGTGTGTGTGTGTGTGTGTGTGTGTGTGTGTGTGTGTGTGTGGTGTGGTGTGGGTGTGGTGTGGTGTGGTGTGGTGTGGTGTGGTGTGGTGTGGTGTGGTGTGGTGTGGTGTGGTGTGGTGTGGTGTGGTGTGTACTCACACAATTTTTCGTGCTTTAATTTGTATATGTTGTTTGCCAAGCTAACAGTACATTTTGTTATTGTAACTGCGTCATGAAAAACTACTGTTCAAATGAAAATAATGAATTATCATCTATGATGCTAAATAAATAAGTTCAGTAAAAAACGTTGATAGTTCTATGGCAAATTGTTATATTGTATTACCATACAATAAAACAACGAACATTCAAAAGTAATGATACATTTATAATTGCAGTGCTAATATTGCTTCTGTAACTATGTATATATCAACGACATTTGCTAGAAGTGAATAGTCACTTTTAGCATTGCCGGTTGCTTCATGGGAGATGGACAATAAACTTTATTACAGTTTGATAGATTTTGCACAAAAAAGATGCCACAGCCTATATGATGATTAATTTATTAGAAAAAGTGTCAACTTTCAATTTAGGTTTTGTCATATAGGTTATACTTAAAGGCCCTGCACTAAAATTTATTTAGTACTTTTTTTACATACTGAATGCGATAAACTGACATGGTTATACTCTTCTGATATGCCAATTTTAAGTATTTTATATTTCACAACATTAAATATTAGTTTGATGAAAAAACCCAGAAATTATAGTCTATTTAATTTCATACTTCATCCTTTCATTGATTTTAAATTGCAAATGTGGATGTTTTCTGTAACTTGTCAATTCCAAATGTTAGTCATTTTCAAAAGGAAATGGGTAAATGAAATATACTTTTTACCAAATTTTTCGTTTGTTAGTCACGGTAAATTCCTTATTAACTTTTATTGCTGGGAAGTTAAAAGTAGGAATATGATAATCTTGCCATATCGCATTTTTATCCCACGGCAAATGTTGCGTTGATACGTTATTTATTAAGGTTATTAAAAGTTAACAACTGAAAAATAAAATATGACAATAATATTTTATGTTGTTATTTTTTAAATAAAATCCGTTTTGTTCAATGTGACAATGAAACGACAAATCCGCAGCCGGTTGCTGACTTTCAAGCGATGTCGAGTCTCGAGACTTACACAAGCAGGTCAACTTACAGCAGGCGTGTGCCGGTAGACTTGTTCGTAAACAAGTACACTATACTGGCACAGTTTGCATCTTATAAAACTTTACCTCTCTTAAGACTTGGAGATGATTACAAAAGACGACTTCTGCAAGTGTAGCCTCAGACTCTCATCAAGTCACGCGTCACTTCGGCGGCAACAGCAGTTTTCGTTTTGCATCGGAAGTAATTCGATTTCGTCGTATATGATTCTGTCTGTGGCAGCCTCCGGTGTGTTTTGCTTGACATCCCTCGCCAATCAACAACGTGTCACGCGTTTTACACAACTGGGACGCTAGCTCAAGTGTTTACATGTCACCCGGCACATACGCGGTTTGTTTTCATTCTATTCACTAACCATTTCGATACGGAGCAAATAAAAACACATCGTTGATTGGTCATTAACAGCTATCATGACAAGACGTTTATTCCAGCTTTTAACGCGGATTACGTCTGTTCAGTGGTGCCACACAGTGGATACATTTTCATCATTTTTATTTTCTGTTTACCCATGATCCGAGGATCCTGTTAGTTGTTGATACTCGATAGTGTACGGACGGACGGACGGACGGACGGACGGACGGACGGACGGACGGACGGACGGACGGACGGACGGACGGACGGACGGACGGACGGACGGACGGACGGACGGACGGACGGACGGACGGACGGACGGACGGACGGACGGACGGACGGACGGACGGACGGACGGACGGACGGACGGACGGACGGACGGACGGACGGACGGACGGACGGACGGACGGACGGACGGACGGACGGACGGACGGACGGACGGACGGACGGACGACGGACGGACGGACGGACGGACGGACGGACGGACGGACGGACGGACGGACGGACGGACGGACGGACGGACGGACGGACGGACGGACGGACGACGGACGGACGGACGGACGGACGGACGGACGGACGGACGGACGGACGGACGGACGGACGGACGGACGGACGGACGGACGGACGGACGGACGGACGGACGGACGGACGGACGGACGGACGGACGGACGGACGGACGGACGGACGGACGGACGCGTAGGTGTGCATGATGTGCAATTGCAGGCTCCCGAAATATGTGCAACAACACCGCTACCCCGTTTAGTCACCCGGCTTCCAACGACATCATCTCGTGAATGAACAAAAGCGGGAGAATGTTGGTTGAGGCACGGATGCAAAGCTTCATTGTGTCTTTACGTTTGTTCCATTCAACACCATATCTACTAATACCAAGAGTGAAATTGGCATTTGGCATTAAATGAACATTTGAACATGTCTCTCTTGACAATATTAGCGGCCTTGGCAAGATGAACAGCGTCGTTATCAGTCATCACATTCACACGCCTTCGTATTGCCGATACAGCATCTTTATTGCAAACGGGAACCATTTCACGGCCTTGCTTGTGAGCTTCCATATCTGGAAAGTAAGCACTAAGCAGGCATTCTCTCATTCAGTCTTATGAAGTGGACGTCCCGCTACACTTTTTCCCAGTTGTTTAAGTCGGTTATTGTACACATTTGCCAGGGCGGTCCGTTTAAAACACAGAGACCAGGCATTTGGTTTGATATTTGGTCGATCATGTCCCCGGCACTTAGTTTCGCAAGAAGAACAGCTAGTATCCTGCAAATTGACAGTACACTGTCTGACGCGAACACAGCACACTGTCTGACGCGAACACAGCACACTGTCTGACGCGAACACAGCATACTGTCTGACGCGAACATCAACCTGAAAGGTCGATGCATTGCGTAAAGACTCTCCAACTGGAAACATGCCGCAGAAGAAACATGTTTCGGTGGAGAGATAAGCTTCTTCTGATGCAGACTGACGGGTGAACCTCTTGGAGGCATCTGTATTGTCTTCAATTTGAGATGTCCTCTTCTCTGCTCGCTGAAGTTTTGTCTTGTTGAATTGCAGTCTCCAAGAGTCATGACATTTGGCTTTGTGCTGCCGGAAAGTTGCCTCAATGCCCACATCATCAACTAACCTTGACACACGAGCAATCAACCCTGACAGAACCCACGATATCGTCAATGATAACATACCCTCTCAGGGTCACGTTTTGAATAAACAGGGCAGCGAAGCACCTCCGGTGTGTCTTGACTTTATATACTTTGGTCATTAAGATATTATGACAGTTACACTCTTCTGGTGGAAATAGCATGTGTAAGGTTGTCATAGCGCCACGGATCACCTGCACTACATTCTGACGATAGCTATTTGTGTTGTTATTCTTAATAGACTCGACATTTATATAATCTAACAGTACATAATAATTATATTCAAGCCGAAGCGCGGTTTCCTCTATTTGTTATCATATGACATTCTCGCAGCCACATCATTAGCTGCTAAACCTTCAACCGATCTAAAATAACATAATATCAACATTCACTACCACCTGTCATAATTATTGGACATAATAGGACGAAATTTAAAGCCATCATTTGTTTTAACGGCTGTCACTTTATAAAATGGCGGATACGAACGTCGACGAAGGTCATATGCAAAATATTTCATAACACTGAAATCGGCTGTCCACATACCTACCTTGCGATATCAAAATTAGCGCTCTATGTGGCGTAGTTCATAAGATATAAGAACATATGTTTTGGCAGCCGCCATCTTTACAAATGGCGGACGTGAATGTCGCAGAAGGTCAAACGTAACGAAGTTGAAATCACTGACCCAGAAACCCCATGTTTAGTTCCACAATGACTGCTCTACATTGCACAGGTCTTTAGATACGAGGAAATTGGTTTTCGGCGGCCATATTAAAAATGGCTGCCAATGCCTTCCAGGGTGAAATCGGAGATAACCCTATATCCAAATAATGTTGTAGTTATGTAGTCTAAGTGTTTGCCCAATTTTATGCTTGTGTCATAAAACGCACAATTCGGCTATTTTTTATTCACATATCGGCTGGGCTAATGAGAACGAAACAAGCTGGTCACGAAAAGCCACATTACACGAGCGATTTATTTCCCGATTACTCCAGAGGAACCACGTGGCATGACAAACTACAGCATAATCGTAGCTTCTTTTATACAAGCCACGTGTCAAGACACTGCGAACACAATTTTGACTCGATTAACTCCATATTTGACTAAATATCAGTCGATTGATCACTAGTTACTGTTCGAAAATAAAGTTGCTGCATTGTTGGTAACATTTCACCTATTCCTAATCCCACTGTCTCAATTGAAGCTATACATCGGTATCGCTAATTGGGATGTTTACCCGATCGAATTTTATTTTGCACCGCGATTCCGCGAGATGTATCGGCCGACATATTTGACAATCCTTAACGTAGACACACCTTTAGGGATAATGACTCGCGACACCTCTGCCAGACAGAACTCTGTTAGTTCTACGCCGTGCTCGGTGAAGCGGAACACAAATATACGCACTGCTGATTGAATTTTTGATATACGTCTACTGCCCATGAATCTAGACGGACGTTTTTCATCGATAACATGCAAAAATATTGACTCGTGTAAACACGCCGAAGCCAAGTCAAACACAGCGTGCATACATTACTATTGACACGGACTAAAAAACACACACATCCTCTGTGACGAATACGATTCCCGGTGTCGGCTATTACAATTTAATGAATTATGACGTCGACACCTACCATTGATTGACGCCCGGTGTGAGTGGAGAGACACGAGCGTTGCCAACAGCGACTTCACGTTGACGTTTGGTGACAGGATATGCGTATCGCTGTCTGGTTGCAGAAGGCGGTGAAACAAGACGCGATTCGCCTCAGTCGACTGGGAAACGTAAGGTGTACACAATCCAGACAGTGCCGCGGAA
>JAODUO010000614.1:117500-135000 GCA_025642075.2 Ridgeia piscesae
ATGAATGCACATGTGTGTACATAATCGCCTCTGATCAATCAATACTAACAAATGCGTATCTAGCGAACGCACAGTGGAAAAGCCTCGCTATGTTGACTGCTCAGTGTCGGGGAAGCATGGTCGATTGGCAGCATCCGCGCTTGGTTTATATACAAAATATAAGTTGGTGCTGCAATTCAGCGATTTAAAACTATTCTAACGACGCTCGCTATCAATTAACCACGCTATGTATCACTTTGTTGCTGTCCTAACTTAGCGGAGTTGATTATTGTGTCGTAAATGTTTTTACCGTCCAGTCCACATTTGCAGTTCAAGAACAAACACCAACGAAACTGATTTGTGTATTTTATGTATGGCAAAATTCCATCTCTACGAAGGGAAACGCTTATACCATAACATGTTACAGAGGCATTTCTCTTAAATGAAAGATAACGGGACGAGACCGACAAGAACGATCACCCGACGAGTCTGTGTGCAGCCGCGTGGAACGGTGGGTTAACCCGACGAGTGTGTGTGCAGCCGCGTGGAACTGTCCGGTTTGCCCGTTGGGCCTGTGTGCAGCCGCGTGGAACTGTCCGGTTTATCCAATGTGTGCAGCCGCGTGGAACTGTTCGGTTCATGCGATGTGTGCAGCCGCGTGGATCTGTCCGGTTTATCCAATGTGTGCAGCCGCGTGGAACTGTTCGGTTCGTCCGATGTGTGCAACCGCGTGGAACTGTCCGGTTCATCCGACGTGGCTCTATACAGTCGCGGTCGGTCTATCAGATCAGTTTGTGAAATTGTTTATGAAATATTCACGTAGTTGATGCAGCAACAGAATAGCACATTGATACCTGATCAAGCCGCTATCATCTGTGTGTGAAACGGGCACTGTTAGTGCTAAGGTCAACATTCTTTGTGCAGTAATCACGTACCCAACGCATCGTATAATTGTTCATTAATAATTTATCTATAACATGTATTGCAATTAGTATGGCGGATGAAATTGTGACTGTTTGCTAGATTCTAAATTAAATAAACCCTTGTACTCTTTTTGAGATTTTTCCTACAACACTTGAAAGTGTGCATTTCTGTTGTTATTCTTTTTCGAATGTGCTGAAATTAGAAAAGTGTTATTCGTCGAAAATTACACAAATTAGGGCGGCTGCTTCGAGAGTGAGCAATAACGGTCTAGTGTCAGTCTCACTTAGCGTTTTATATACGTCTACAACCACCTGACAATCCCTGGTTAGGATATTGTAAATCCATTATTGCGCACATTAATTGTTCTACTTTTATGTAATAATAATTGTATGTTTTATTTCATATAGCTCCACATCCATAATTGTTCGTGTCGTTTCATAGGATATTACTCTCAAAATATATTTTATACTATAAGTAGATTTTTGTTCATAATGCATGTATGTATTATCTGCTTTTTTTTAACAAAAGCTATTTCATAATAATTATTGAAATGTAGATATATATGTTTACTAATTGCGCCGTTTTGTTTAAAATGTGGATCTAGTAAACACTTCCCATTCCGAGTTCAGTTAATAGCGACGAACTTACCAATATCGGTGATAATATTGTTTCTATTTTCAGTGGCTTGTTGTTTCACCTTGGGCCTACAGAGGGCGCCAGTTGTTTCGAACTTTGGGCAGGAGTTTACAAGACGATATAGCCATGTAGAGTTACTAATAAATCTCGGGATGTTCCCGTTTCCAACTTTGAACAAGTTAGTTCATTCTACACTGCACTGGTTCATTCGGCTGAATGTCTAAGCAGCTGGTATATATAATGGTGGACATTTTGTATACAATTACTCTTCGCACATTAAGTGAAGGGTTGCTGAATACTTCTTAGAAAAGTCGAGATGGCTGTGAAGGGTAATGCGTTTTGATCAGTTCCAAGGAACTTATATCATTTGATGTAATTACATTGTATGCACAACGTCATAATTGTGCCTGCGTGCGTGCGTGCGTGCGTTACACACGTGCGTGCGTGCGTGCGTGCGTGCGTGTTAAAATGCGTAACTCAGTACGCCACTAGCATCAACTGTTCCATAAATTCGTCAGACACTATCCCTTTGAGTTGGAATAGGGTTAAATTGGTCAGTTGTGTCACACATAAAATGTATATAAAAGATACTCGAATATATCGGCTAGGTGAGGTTTTAATTATAATACGGTTAAGTGTGGATACATCGTGTTGTTACAACTTCGACTTGTGTGTTATCACGTTATCGGTTTGGTGTAATGACGTGTCCGTCACGAACATGTTTATGTTCACGCTCATTCCGTTGTGTAACTCCTCGCAGAGTGCTAAATAATGCAAAAGCCGGTCGATACAGTTACGTTATACGGCAGTAGCTATGTGAGGGCCACGCCATACAGTTACGTTACACGGCAGTAGCTATGTGAGTGTCAGGGCATAAAGTTACGTTACACGGCAGTAGCTATGTGAGTGTCAGGGCATAAAGTTACGTTACACGGCAGTAGCTATGTGAGAGCCAGGCCGTACAGTTACGTTACACGGCAGTAGCTATGTGAGGGCCAGGCCGTACAGTTACGTTACACGGCAGTAGCTATGTGAGGGCCAGGCCGTACAGTTACGTTACACGGCAGTAGCTATGTGAGTGTCAGGGCATAAAGTTACGTTACACGGCAGTAGCTATGTGAGTGTCAGGGCATAAAGTTACGTTACACGGCAGTAGCTATGTGAGAGCCAGGCCGTACAGTTACGTTATACGGCAGTAGCTATGTGAGGGCCACGCCATACAGTTACGTTACACGGCAGTAGCTATGTGAGTGTCAGGGCATAAAGTTACGTTACACGGCAGTAGCTATGTGAGGGCCAGGCCGTATAGTTACGTTACACGGCAGTAGCTATGTGACAGCCAGGCCGTACAGTTACGTTACACGGCAGTAGCTATGTGACAACCAGGCCGTATAGTTACGTTACACGGTAGTAGCTATGTGACAACCAGGCCGTATAGTTACGTTACACGGCAGTAGCTATGTGACAGCCAGGCCGTATAGTTACGTTACACGGCAGTAGCTATGTGAGGGCCAGACCGTATAGTTACGTTACACGGCAGTAGCTATGTGAGGGCCAGGCCATACAGCTACGTTACTGAGGGCCAGGCCATACAGCTACGTTACACGACAGTAGCGATATGACAACCAGGCCGTATAGTTACGTTACACGGCAGTAGCTATGTGAGGGCCATGCCATATAGTTACGTTACACGGCAGTAGCTATGTGAGGGCCATGCCATATAGTTACGTTACACGGCAGTAGCTATGTGAGGGCCATGCCATATAGTTACGTTACACGGCAGTAGCTATGTGAGGGCCAGGCCGTACAGTTACGTTACACGGCAGTAGCTATGTGAGGGCCAGGCCATACAGTTACGTTACACGGCAGTAGCGATATGACAACCAGGCCGTATAGTTACGTTACACGGCAGTAGCTATGTGAGGGCCAGGCCATACAGCTACGTTACACGGCAGTAGCGATATGACAACCAGGCCGTATAGTTACGTTACACGGCAGTAGCTATGTGAGGGCCAGGCCATACAGCTACGTTACACGGCAGTAGCGATATGACAACCAGGCCGTATAGTTACGTTACACGGCAGTAGCTATGTGAGGGCCAGGCCATACAGCTACGTTACACGGCAGTAGCGATATGACAACCAGGCCGTACAGTTACTTTACACGGCAAATGGTTTTAACATGTTCTGGAAACAACAAAAGTTTCAAATAAGATATCACAATTACTACGTCGTCAGGTGACATCTTTCCATGTAATATGTCATATAATTGCTTTGTAGAGCGCAGTGGCTCAGGGGTAGAGTTTCGGACTCTCGACTAAGAGGACCTGGGTTCGAATCCTGTGCTGCTGCGTTAAAACCTTGGGCAAGTTTGTTTTCACTCTACAATACTCCAGTTCATTCAGCTGTATAAATGAGTATCTGGCTATAGACAGTGGTGGGTATGTGTACGGGCAGCCTTCGCGCATTAATTGTAGCGTATGGTTGGATGCTTCATAGAGAAGCCGATATGGTGTCTGATTGAACAGGTCTGCCAGAAAAGTAAAGTGTAAAGCACTTTGAACGGTCCTGAGGACTGGATACTGCGCTATATATGAACTTACCTTTACCCTTTTGTCTAAACACGGCTATACTCGAAGAAGGGTGTTTAATTCCAGATTAGGTCGGGGTTATCGCTGTAATCAATACCCCAACCTCATCTGGAATTATACACCCCTGTTAGAGTACAACCGTGTTTTTGCCAATAACATTTCAATAGTCTCCAACCTTCTCCGTTTATACTGACGAAGCAACGAAGCTACGTCTTTTTCAAGAACCTCTCGAAGTTCGTAGCTAGCAGAAACGCAGTTTTCCCCAGTAGCCGGACATCTGGCATTACTCACGCAGACAGTGATTGAGTAATTCGGAAGTATGTAATTGAACGCTAATAGGTGCTATTGTGTAGCGAGTGCCATCGTAGCCATGGCTACAGCTGATGCAGACAGCGTTCACTGGCCGCGTAGCCAGGCACACGCGTTAAGCCAAACCGCAAACACTGCAGTGATTTGGCGGTCGCGCCTGAGTCTAGCGATGTCGGCCAAGACCAAACGTGCTCTGTGCAAACAAAGACCACTACCGTTGTCAATAGAATATTAACATCACCGAATGCGTAACAATAGACGGCGGCGCCAAATGGAGAACCACAGACACCGCGGCGAAATGATTCGCCAGTGATATTTCGGCAGTGTGCGTAGCCAGACGGGATTGTACCGGACGGCGTTGCGTGGTGGACGCGGACAAACGCGTGGATACTGACCGACCAGCCGACTGACCGACCGGCAAAATGGTGCATCAGAATGCGTTGATGAGGTGTAAAAGTGGAGTACAACGGAAGAGGGCTGCGACAGCTAATTGCAGGTGAATATACGTTTACTTAAAGACACTATGATCAAGTAAACTAACGGGGAATTGAAACGGAAGTCCAACGTCCTGTTTACAGCGGATGATCACTACAGGTGTATATGAAACACGTCGGTACTTAGATTCAGTTGTTCGTTATATCCGATATTGTTTATATCCACGGGTAATTAATACAATGAATAATGTAATAAAATAACGATTTAAAAGCGGTTAATTTTAAACTGAAGTTCCTTACATCAGATCAGAACTCCTTGTGTGCCCACTGACAACAACGACAACGACAACGACAACGACAACGACAACGACAACGACAACGACAACGACAACGACAACGACAACGACAACGACAACGACAACACAACAAACCGACAAACCGACAAACAAACCACAAACCACAAACCGACAAACCAACAAACCAGACAAACCGACAAACCAACAAACCAACAAACCAACAAACCAACAAACCAACAAACCGACAAACCAACAAAGACAGCGACAGCGACAGCGACAGCGACAGCGACAGCGACAGCGACAGCGACAGCGACAGCGACAGCGACAGCGACAGCGACAGCGACAGCGACGCGACAACGACAGCGACAACAATTTCGACGACGACGACAACAAAAACATATTTCAAATATGTACAGGAGAGAATTGAGACAGAATCTGTCTAACAAAAACCCTTTGATGTGTGTGCGTCGCGCTGCCCAGAGTCTACCGGATGTGGTAAGACGTCCATATTGGATTACCTGTTTCCCGGAAAAATGTGAAATCCACACGACAAAATGTCTGGCTAAATATAAAAAATTTCGAGAAAGAAATCGTTATAAAAAAAAAATTCCAATACAATTCAAACACACAAATATTGTGAAATAAAAAAGATCGATAACATGCCTGACATTGTCCGTGTACACACGCGATCCGTACAGGATGCTCCTGCAATTGATATTGACTAAAGAGTTACCAATAGGAATGGCGCTATGTAGGTTGTTTGAATTTCTGTGAGGAAAGTGTCGAGTGAGTAAAAATTATTTATTTGTGCAATGCGGTATCAGAGCTGTCAACTTATGACCGATATCAGTCGACGTTTTTCTGTGTATAGATACAGGCGACACTTTGACTGGTGATGCGACCCAAGCAAATCTGTGTTTGGTTTTAGCAGAAATTAAGAGGTGTCAGGTTAGAGATTAGATTGTGGTAAAATGAGATATTAAAATCTGGCAGGCATTGAAGGAAATGTTATATTGGTCTCCTAGGGGGAACTCAAACGTGGTCTTACGTCATTTAAAGACACGTACGAGCCACAACTAATGAGGACACTCGGTTGGTTGGTTATAAATCAGTTAAATAAAACCATGACGTCAACCGTCGGATTCTCACCGCGTCGTGACGTGCCTATCGACTCGTTCCCACAGCTTTCTTGCTCCTCCTTTTCTATACTCCGCATGTTGCTATAAACGATATAATATTGTCTATTTCGCTATTCGGAAACAGCCAGAGACGATGACCGGTGTTTACCCTGCTGTATATGATGAGCGAGGTGAACAACCTCGCTTTTTCGTAAGCCATCTCGCCAAAGATATGCTGAAATTTCCAACTATTTCCTACACTCATTGTTTACTTTGCCGCGGGAACAGCCCAAATATACGCCTCATGAGGGTACACGATTGGTGAGAACCCCAAAGAAAATTATAATGACCCATTCGCGTCCTAAGCATTGCATGTCCACGAACAGCGTGTGGCTGAAATGACCACTTGGCCGGAGACTGACCACACGCATCGTGGGCGATTACATTTGCTGACGTTAAAAGAGGAGCTTTAGGGGCGTGCCAGGAGTAGCGAAGAGCTGGTTTTGACGCAATAAACCGCAGCGACCCCTGGCGCGCGAGGATGGAAGCAGACGATCAGAATTCATGATATCAAGGATCACTGTCGGCGACTGCCACTTTCGTCTCTGAACGACTTCCGACCTTGTGACATTCTGCACAGTAAACCGTGACGTCAACAAGCACTGACGCAACATTTACCCAGAAAACACCTCTCCCAAAATGACAGTATGCGTATGCTCAAACGGAAACGCTATAATTGGTAGCCCGAAAATCGATCTGACATTATATTCTTGCGCGATGTTTCATAGGTGCGGTTTCTCTACGCGATATAGCATCGTTGCATCGTAGCGCCGCCTGGAGGCATCGGGATCATCTCCAATCTTGTCGACGCATCCAGCCAAAATGTCCAGGAAGGCATTCACTGCCTCAGGCCACAGCCGCAAGGTCGTGTTCTCGGATGGTGAATCCAGCCTACGATCCCG
This sequence comes from Ridgeia piscesae, assembly GCA_025642075.2. NCBI lineage: Eukaryota > Metazoa > Annelida > Polychaeta > Sabellida > Siboglinidae > Ridgeia > Ridgeia piscesae. The sequence goes on from JAODUO010000614.1 coordinate 124,749, forward strand.
GTATAGAATGTTGAATGGTGTCTGCCTGTCTATACAGAATCGCAATTCTATAAATAAACCCCGATACAAATCTGCGGAAATTGTATATACAATACAAGCGTTGAGTTACCGTATGAATACCCGCACAAACCAAAGTAAAATCTTGCAAACCTCGACAAAGAATCAACATTCAATCTTTGCCTTATCCGTCATCTAGTGCAGGTAGCAATTTGTCGATAGTAACAGAGACGCGGGTCGTAAATATTTAAAATCCTAACACTTGAGCACAGAGCGTTCTGTATGTCCGTTGACCATTACATTTAGGGCCTACTTGCGCGCCAAACCGCGGAAGAGGAATCGATAACTGTGTCTCGAGTAGGCCGCGTCACGGTAGGTGTCGCTGTCCACGGCACACTTGATGAAACAACTACGATGACATTGCACGACCAGTTTCCTGCTGTGTCACGTGACTTTTGTGTTGTTTGTACGTGAACTAGCTAATCGTGAGGGAAGGATGGAGAAGATCAGATGGAGGAAGGGAGTTAGGGAGGGCGGGCGAAGGAGAAGGAGAGGGAGAGGGAGAGGTAGATGGAGAGGGAGAGGGAGAGGGAGAGGGAGAGGGAGAGGGAGAGGGAGAGGGAGAGGGAGGGGAGAGGGAGAGGGAGAGGGAGAGGGAGAGGGAGAGGGAGAGGGAGAGGGAGAGGGAGGGAGGGAGGAGGGAGGGAGGGAGGAGGGAGGGAGGAGGAGGAGGAGGGAGGGAGGGAGGAGGGAGGAGGGAGGGAGGGAGGAGGAGGGAGGGAGGGGAGGGAGGGAGAGGAGGGAGGGAGGGAGAGGAGGGGAGGAGGGAGAGGGAGAGGGAGAGGGAGAGGGAGAGGGAGAGGGAGAGGGAGAGGGAGAGAGAGAGGGAGAGGGAGAGGGAGAGGGAGAGGGAGGGCAGAGGGAGAGGGAGAGGGGGAGGCAGAGGGAGAGGGAGAGGGAGAGGGAGAGTTTATCAAGATAATATCAGTCATAATAACTTCCCAAAGCGTCATGTCGTAGATCTCGTATATGTTTGGTATCATAAACTTTCTAATAGTAGTATATTTTACAAATGTAAACACAAGGTGGCAACTAGGTGCTTACTTGGTAACTGTGTTCGAGTCGAATAGGAAGCCAAATGTAGGCCTGTTATTACCACGCCACATGAAATCTATAAATATCTAGTATTGTTTCGATGAGGGATGTTAACGGTGGATATTCGTGAAGTTCCTTCGGTCGTGATTTGTGGAAATGACGTCAACCGGAAGTTGCTGGATATCTTCCTGGTGTGACACCACTGGATTTGGCAGAGTCATCGGCCTATGTAGTGCCGCCATGTCATGACGCACAAGTAAAACTTCTGAGCAAATATATCTTTGCAAACTCTGCTTCGTGAACATGAGACGGGTAATATCCGGCCCAGTTGTGCCCGCAGGTCGCAGCCATCATGGTCCACTGGCCACTGGTCATTCATTGTCCAGCCCCCCCCCCCACACGCGCAGCGATATCGCTGCTTTGTTTTTCTCGTTGTCGGGTCACTCTTTAATCCTTTGTGTACCTTGGAAACAATTATCCGCGCATGCGCCGTGCGCGGATTAACCTTGTCAACTTTTGGTCGTCATTTATAAACACGCGTGCACACAAGTCGCTGGACATCGGCGACTGTCGCGTTGTTCCAAACCGCACGAGCTGTGGCGTCACGGAGCAAGGACCCAGGCCAACATATTGGAATTACGACGACATACCCGATCTGCTAGGGAGACCCAATCGATCTGTGACGGTAAGGAACCAAGTTATGTGACACTGGCTATGCCTACACAGGAGTGGTTAAGTACACGTTGTATATCAAATACACCATCTACTGACACGCCGCGTTGTGTTGTTTACACGGACCACCGTGTGTTATTCGTTGAGTGACATCGGCCTGCGTTATAGTTGGCGACTGTGCAGACCCCTGCTACAGAATCGACTGAACTTTAAACATTCAAATCACCAACCACAGATGTTCTGTTCGCAAGACAATACTTTATACTTTTGATTAACGATTCGCCGAAAGTGCTCGGAGCGTGGACGGCAGCAAATTGCGTATACATTTATTATAATTTATGCATAACGATTGAGGAACGGTCACGTCGTCTCTACGCGTTCGAAAGCTTGTTGTCGGACGTGTCTGTGTAGGACGACAAAGCGACGTGTCTTGACGCGCAGAAACCAGTGCGGCGACCGGGAACGTACTTCTGCTCGTGCCGTGTAGGACCGACGGCGTCGGTAAATACTGCATTACAACGCACTACCTTTGTTTGCACAGCCGGTCTTCAGCGTTGCCACAATAAAGAATGACTAAACGATAACATACTTATTAAGATTACACATTCGATATGTGTGACGCGTCGAGGATCTCTCGTTGACATACGAGCTAAATTTACCACTGTACGCGGTGACAAACGTTGTATCCTGTCAGTTTGATGATGTTAGGCCTACTGTGTCTAAGTGGTACTTAAATACTTATACGGCAGAGAACACCTGAGTAAACTGTGACATATATCTCTCTGGCTCCCCTCTCCCTCCCTCTCCCTACATCTACATACTCTCCTCTTTCTCATAGCTCCCCCTTACTCTATCTCGCCCTCCCTCCCCATCCCCCATCGCTCCCTCGCTTTTCTCTCCCTATCTTCCTGCCTTCCTGCCTTCCTGCCTTCCTGCCTTCCTGCCTTCCTGCCTTCCTGCCTTCCTGCCTTCCTGCCTTCCTGCCTTCCTGCCTTCCTGCCTTCCTGCTGCCTTCCTCCCTTTGCCTTTTTTTTATCCTGCCTTCCTGCCTTCCTGCCTTCCTGCCTTCCTGCCTTCCTGCCTTCCTGCCTTCCTGCCTTCCTGCCTTCCTGCCTATCCTGCCTTCCTGCCTTCCTGCCTTCCTGTCTTCCTGCCTTCCTGCCTTCCTGTCTTCCTACCCCTGCCTTCCTGCCTTCCTGCCTTCCTCCCTTCCTGCCTTCCTGCCTTCCTGCCTTCCTGCCTTCCTTCCTCCTTCCTCCCTCCCTCCTTCCCTCCTTCCCTTCCTCCCTCCCTCCCTCCTTCCCTCCTCCCCTTCATCCCTCCCTCCTTCCATCCTCCTCACTCCCTCTCTCCATACCTCCCTCCATACACCCCTCCATACACCCCTCCCTTCCTCCCTTCCTCCCTCCCTTCCTCCCTTCCTCCCTCCCTCTCATCAGATGACGTCATGATATAGTATAATCGGATTAGAGTATTTTCTAAGAAGATGGCCTAAAGGCTGATGACCCGTGTTGTTCCATTTACTTCTTACTTATTAAAATGGGCCTCCATTGCGTTTACTTTTCAACGGCGCTCTCCTAAATCAAGGTTCAGTCGTGTTCATCTCGTTGTCATTTTATCATTTTACTTCCTTATTTGTGGCATGAATATTAATTTTGGGCGATATCTCCTTTTGACCCATATCTTCTTTCCATAACATAATTATCCAAAAGGAATAAACCAGGTGTGTGTATGTATATATATATATATATATATATATATATATATATATATATATACGGAATATATATAACCGCCACAGCATAAACCTACATTGTACGTTTCACATAATGACTAACTCAACTAGAATTAATTACTACGCAGAAAAGTTTTTATTTTCAATTATTATTTATTTATTTTGTTTCCGTATTGCAGTAATCTTGATGTTGAATATGGTTATGACAACAATATGTGGACCAGCTGTATAATATAGTCTCGTTAAGTGTCGCTAAAGCTAAACACCGACGGGAAACTAAATTCACTTGCATGTGTTACTGTTAAAATAACACCTAGTTAAAAATGGCTCGAATGCAAATGATATCGCAGTATATTATATTATTCATAGCAACGTTCTGAGTTTTCTGAGTGAGATTTGTGTTGTCGGAACTACTAATGATATTTGGTGTTAATCTGTATTCCATCTAGTTTAAGTTAGGCCTAATCCTTATCACCTCGTAAGTGCAAAGTCTTTGTGTTCTGTGGCCAACCAATGCACTTAGCTAAGTTGAAGCAATCAGCACGCGTCATGTTTAATTTGGCATGTTAATTTGCAATTCAGTCGCGCTAACTGAATGTTGTTGCATTAACTAATCGTAACGTCTTTAATCTGGACGAATTGTCAAATGACGTAAATGGCCCGGCATTCGGTGCACTGACGTCGCGCTATGGCGCACCTGTGGACAACAGGTAATCATTCGAACAGTTCCCAGCAACACAAAATCGTAGCTAAATCAACTTTTGGCTGTTCGCCGAAGTGCAATGTAATGAATGTATTTATATTGTTAATATGCTGTCACTCGATCGTTCCATTATTGATTAATAGATTGTCGTGTGCTTAATGCCTGTTCTATTGTACTGCCAGCTTAAAAACACCAATATAATTGTATAATAATGAATGTACGCAAATTCAAAACCACATTAAAGACAGAACGGTGTCGAATGACAGTTACCGTGACAGGCTGTGGCACACGGCCAAATAATCCTACCGGTGGTACACGGACCATTAGCTCCGATCACACAGACTGTAGGTACATGGGTCGATACGCCAATAAATGCGCAAATGGTGATGCATGGGGCATAGGTGCAATGTTGTCCCAAAAACAGCTTGCCCCACTCGGTATAAAACTGCCGATGTAATGCTGCCTCCCGGTATAAAACTGTCGGTGTAATGCTGCCTCCCCGGTGTAAAACTGCCGGTGTAATGCTGCTTCCCCGGTGTAAAACTGCCGTGGTAATGCTGCCTCCCCGGTGTAAAACTGTCGGTGTAATGCTGTCTCCCCGGTATAACACTGCCGGTGTAATGCTGCCTCCCGGTATAAAACTGTCGGTGTAATGCTGCATCCCTGGTATAAACTGCCGGTGTAATGCTGCTTCCCCGGTGTAAAACTGCGGTGTAATGCTGCCTCCCAGGTGTAAAACTGTCGGTGTAATGCTGTCTCCCCGGTATAAAACTGCCGGTGTAATGCCGTCTCCCAGGTATAACACTGTCGGTGTAATGCTGTCTCCCCGGTATAAAACTGCCGGTGTAATGCTGTCTCCCCGGTATAACACTGTCGGTGTAATGCTGTCTCCCCGGTATAAAACTGCCGGTGCAATGCCGCCTCCCCGGTATAAAACTGCCGGTGCAATGCTGTCTCCCCGGTATAAAACTGCCGGTGCAATGCTGTCTCCCCGGTATAAAACTGCCGGTGTAATGCTGCCTCCCCGGTATAAAACTGCCGGTGCAATGCCGCCTCCCCGGTATAACACTGTCGGTGTAATGCTGCCTCCCCGGTATAACACTGTCGGTGTAATGCTGTCTCCCCGGTATAAAACTGCCGGTGTAATGCTGTCTCCCCGGTATAAAACTGCCGGTGTAATGCTGTCTCCCCGGTATAAAACTGCCGGTGTAATGCTGCCTCCCCGGTATAAAACTGCCGGTGCAATGCCGCCTCCCCGGTATAACACTGTCGGTGTAATGCTGCCTCCCCGGTATAACACTGTCGGTGTAATGCTGTCTCCCCGGTATAAAACTGTCGGTGTAATGCTGTCTCCCCGGTATAACACTGCCGGTGTAATGCCGCCTCCCCGGTATAACATTACCCCTCATAAACGCCATGCAAAATGTTGTACAACGTGATAGTTATAATATGTGTATCAATTCTACCCCCCACCATAAACCTAACACTAACCCTAACTTTAAACCTAAAGAAAACTAGCATCTGTCGAGGTGGCACAGCTATGTTCTTTAGAGAAATAATAAAGTCCAAGCGAAACGGATGTCCACCATAAGGAATGGGTTATACTTTATGCAAGGACACATTTTTCACGATCTCTGATTCTTGCTCAAAATCGCTAGTTCATCGATAACTTATATTTTTAAATTGCAAAACGTAATATCTTATTGAAGAGCAACACGTGCAGTCTTTTCGGAGTCGATTGAACTTTTTTTGCCGATTATGTTTATAAATCGTTATTCATTCGTTTTCTGTCAAGTTTATTTTCTTCCTTCAGACGCACAATACGCGCGCATGCATATGTTATGAGTTTGGCGCAACTAGACTGATTGAGTCTTTGATGTGTTTCTGCCGGCCGATTCATTCCTACCTGGTAACAACGGACGCTTTTTCCGTTATCCTGATTTAGCGACCACATCACAAGAATATTTTAAATTGAACTTTTTTTGCATTTGGTATATGTTTACGCGCCTGGAATTTCTTACTAGTCAGCCGTATAAAAAGATATAAAATAAGTGATTCTTAGAAGTGATCAAGTAACGTGTATCTGATTCATAATAATAATGAACTTTATTTTAACATACTGGTCTCCGGAGTGTGGCTGTTCAATAATGTTTACAAAGTCTTCTATACAAAATTATAAGTTATATATACACACAAAAAACAATTATTAATAAAAACGTAAATTCAGCTAGATTGAATACTTGTATAAAACATAAATAAAATGAGGCTAATATAAAAAATATAAACCAGGCATATTATGTAAAAAGTAAAATTTTAATAAATTAATACGTGTAATAACGTGTTATTAAATAAATAATTATAAAAATCATATAATAGTTACAGGACAATGAACGTTTACTTACATAGACATAGATATTAGTGAACTATCTCTATATATGAATTGTTTATACCTCAGACGCTCAGATATATAAAGAGTTCATATATAGAGAGGTAGTGCACTAATATGCCTGTCTTAATAATTAAGGTTCGCTATTACGGTCTCTTAACGAGGTGATCGTAGTAGTTATAATGATATTAATATTTTCCTTACACATACGTCTCTTTTAGTTCGATTACCGTGGATCAGGTTTAGGCGTACACCGAAATACCCGAACAGATGACGCAAATTCTATATCTGCCACATTGAGGTGGTGTTCAAAATTCCTAACCAAAGTGCTCGCAAGATTGCGACAGACTGGAGACCGTTGACGACTCACCGCCAACGATGGTGGCTGACTCACACCGCTCGCTATTTATTTATTCATTAGGTTTCCATAGGCGTTGTTTGGATGTACGACGTTGTGCCTTTAAGTAGTCTGTCAGTTTGTTTTTACGCTTACGTGTGCATCGGAAACACACGACCACGCAGACACCGACCACGCACGCCGGGGTCCCAATAGAGAGACGCCGCGGTCACGGTTGAGTACGTGCTACGGTAAGCCAGCCTCCCTCGACGCATCATCTGCGATGTTTTCGCACGCTTCGTGCTGTGCGGGTATCGGTCACGCGTCCTGTTCCTTTGAAAGGTTTTTCTCAAAGGTGGCACGGAATCGATAAGTTCGCGCACCGCAAAATTGCTCAGTGGATCGACATTGCTGAAGCCGCGGAGCGACTGAGTTTGTTATCTTTCGTCACGACACATTTGTGGGTGTGAAACACGGATGATTTGCGTCAGTTGAGCAATGACGCTCCGCTGGTCTACGACAGACAGCAGAGGACCAGCGAAAATTTGTTTTGCAGTGTCGTCTGCTGTTTGGCAGACGGGCGAGTGTCGCGTTTTGTGAATAAACGAGTAATGGAGAATTTTATTTCTGCCTCAGGGTAAGATACACAATGCAACAGGCGTCATCGCAGACATAATAAGAATGCACACATTACTATCAATAAATACACGTAATTTGAACATCGGGATGTGCCCAAATTGTTATATTTAACGTATTTGTTTCGATCCCGTGTGCATGTGCAAAAATAAAAGGAATCTGCTGATGACTAGATATTGTAAATTTACTTCTGAACACGGGCTTTCGTTTTTGATTGCAGAGAAGAGAACGAAAAAGACATGAAGAAGGACAAACGGAAAACGCCTTCTGCCAAACACGCCCCGAAGGGTCCAACGTTTGTCGGAGAAGACGCGTCAAAGTAAGTCATCTTAGCTTCGGGCGAATTATGTACTTTTATTGTAGGGAAACAGTATCGTTAAACCGGCATATCGATACTGCCCCCGATACACCACAGTGTAGTATCGAGGGAACTCAGGTTCAAATCCTCTTGCTGTCTTTTTTTTCTTCAGAAATGTTTCTCACACCTCCTCAGTTCACTTAGCCATATATAAGAGTACTTGGCTATATACGATGACGGATCTATATGTGAATCGCGCTGTAAGTGCTGCGTGGATTAATACTTTCAAGAGAAGAGAAGAGAAGAGAAGAGAAGAGAAGAGAAGAGAAGTGAAGAGAAGAGAAGAGAAGAGAAGAGAAGAGAAGAGAAGAGAAGGATTATTGATGTTGCAGTGAGCATCTCTCGTGAAGTGGAGGAACCGTTGTCGGACTTGATCAGTCCTGAATACGAATATTTCTTATATAGGCACCGAATCATCAACGATTATTAGATTAGCGATTATCACAGGAAAACGTTAGGTCTTGTTACAGCAGTCTTTATGTTAAATTACATTATTTGGGGTCTGAATTGATACGTTTGTCTTAAGCTAAACATTTAAGAAACATTTCCGTTAGGATACTAAAATATTCTTAGTACTACTAAAAGTACTACGATAACAATACTTGCAAAAGTGCCACTGGTAATCTTTCAGAACGTTGATCTTTCTCAAAACCTTTTATTGTTGAACTTTAAAAGTGTTCTGGATCCAGAAATAAACGTAACGATAAACATACCTGGGGTAGTTCTTGTTAAGATGGCGGTCTTCTCTCAATAACGTTAAACGTTTGGTAAACAGACACAGAAATGAAATTATTTAAAATACATCACATTCGGGTATGTTATTGATTAAATCGTCAAACTGATTGGGTATATACGTGTACACTATTATGAGAATAATAACATCTACACTTCGTCATTTAAAAAAATAAATCATGGGGCCATTATCCTGAGCTTTGTTTAAAGAACTGTTTTTTTTAAACAAATCACCAATTGTAAAACTGGTTATTTTAAATTCATTCGCGTTTAGTATTCCACGGCGTAGTTTTCATTGTACCATGGCTAAATACTTTGCACGTTGTGAACTACGTGTAACATGACTGGGGTCATTTGATTACAACACGTTCGGCTTTTATTACTCTGCGATCTGGCTTTGCACAAACGCAAGAATCGGTCGTTAGCCACTGAACTGGCCCAGACACGCAATCAGCTGCTAATAGGCTGGGTCTCGGATTACAGCGCACCTATTTATAGGTCGGGGACGTCAGGAATACTCGTTGAACTATTATAGATTTTTCGGTAGACCGCGTCTTGAAATGTAAGCGCCGGTATGTTTTATCGCAAGTTACACGGCTGTAAGATCGGTAACAATAACAACAGCGAGTGATCAATAACATTGCGGGTTCGGTGCTGGAGGTCAGAGAGATTTGTGATTTGTGAACTATACTGGCGACAGCTCTCAGACGTATGTGTACAGTACGCTGTTTATGTACACCCGTGCCTCACAGGCACACACAAATGCGTAACACGCATATTTTATATACACACACAACAAGTATGCACATGCTCACATACTACAAACGCGCGCGCGCACGTACGCACGCACACAAATACATCAACACACAAACGCAAACAACAAACACACACTTATGCACGGACACACACATACATACACACAACGTACTGTTGTATATATATATATATATCAGTACGTACTATATATATATATATATATATATATATATATATATATATATATATATATACGTTTATTATAAGTTTGACAACCTTTGCTTCGCTAGCCAAAGTATGAAAATAAAGCTTGCGAAATGCATAACTATGATGACACACATGTATATTGCTTATGAAACACATTACCAGAGCTCCTATACACATATTGTTCGTATATACCTCAATTGTTCATATACACCTCCATTGTTCATATACACCTCCACTGTGATCTCGCCAAGTGACAGGTTTTGAAACGTTTATGTGTTTTCTTTATCACCCACTGTGTATATACACAATAAAACACAACAGCTGCAAACACTTGACACGTCCCTCGTGTACTCGCTACGCACGGATGCCGACGGATTAATCTAAATCACCGGAATTCTTTCCAGCTGAGACGTTGACACATAAATCAGACCAACAACTTATGTGTCGCCGATTCAGACATTGTCACACACGCCATTTCACACGAGATCTGATATTATTCAAAGTCATTCTGTGGGATGAAATAACCCATTTCGTGTCCTTGCTTCAAGTGCTTGGCGTAGTTTCGTGACGTTTTCAATGTGGTCTTGTCGCAATGGACAAGCGGAAAGCTGCCTGGGCGGTGGGTCGGGAAATAATCG
>JAODUO010000614.1:137500-140000 GCA_025642075.2 Ridgeia piscesae
GTGTGTGTGAACCAATTTATATTAACATAATAATTTCCAAATGATATCCCACGTACACAAGTGTGTGTTGCTTAACGTATCCAATAAATGCAACTGTTTCTATCGGACACTGGGCCTTGGTTTCAGACTGATCGGAGAGTTTACGCCCGGCAAAAATGGCGGGCGGTACGAATTCCCGTTTGGAGGGCAGATGACAGTGGACAGCGGCGTGGTGGGCAATAAACGTGACGTCATTTCCTGCTCCATGGTCTCTCCATCAGACAGATACAAATACGTGTTCGAGTTGAAGTAAGTACAACGAGCAAGACGCCAACATCACGAATGTAACATAATAATAATAATAATAATAATAATAATAATAATAATAATAATAATAATAATAATAATAATAATAATAATAATAATAATAATAATAATAATAATAATAATAATAATAACACAAGTTATATTAGCAACTCAACCGAGTTAGATTGACATTACAATAGGTTATAATTAACTCATCAAAACATCATACAAATACAATAGAAATACATTTGATACCGCAAATCATACCGTATTAATAGCCTTTTTACTGACAGTTGTATAAAGCCCACGGTATAAATGAGTTACGGAATCTATTCGCTAGTAACTGGTAACGGGTACACATTTTCTTGTCTAATATTATATTCGATATGTCTTTTGTCAGGCAGCAGATAATTTAATCTATGTGTGCCGACTTTAATTTTATCAAAATATTTTGGACAAATGCTGACCCATCTTACATTCAACGTATCCAGGTTAACACGTCTAAGTATCTCCGCGTAACCCAATCCAGGAAAACTACATTTTAATGCCCTTTTTTGTATAACTTCAATATTGTCAGACAAATATTGGGGCAAGTTAGTGTGCCATACAGGACATGCGTATTCTAGAACTGGTCTCACCACTCTATACACTGACCAGATCTTTCTGTGTAATCCCTGCACGCTTTAACTGATATAACATGTACAAGCGTTTACCAGCCTTTTTCACAATATTATGCCTTTTTCACAATATTATCCACGTGTTTGTTCCATGTCAGATCCTGAGAAATGGTCACACCTAATAGTTTGGCATCGCAAACTTGTGCTATATCCCTCCCAACAATCTTTATATTCGGGATAGTGCTTACTAATTGCATGCGGGATGGTAACGTCATGGCAAAACACTTTCAAACTAGATAATCCAGGCTGGTATCACATTATTTCCGTTTCACTAATTTATGTACACTAATACTTAACGATGTGCACGCGTGTGTGTGCATTCTTATACTATAGAACATTCGCTGTCTATAATTGTTTTAGTATTTAAATAAGGCTGATAAGATATGTGGAATGATAATATTTACATACGCCACAGGGAATTTTTCGGACGTCAGAGAAGATTCCTTACTGATAAATAAATCCATCTTTTAGACAAAGTGTAAATATAAGCCGACCTCCTAAGTAAACCCGTACACGTACGGAAATGCACCGAATACACACGACATATCCAAACCAGTGTTTACAGTGGTTTTATTGCTTGTATTATTAGCATAGATAATAATCCACCTGGGAGGTCGTTTGCCCAACTTGTATAGCAACTTAAGTGTGTTTACTAATCAATGCATGACCGACTTGCAAGGCTCGGACCTTTGTGAATACATATTCGACACAGCGACGGTGTCCCGTCTCAATACTAGAACGTAACAAAGACGACCGTCTACCAGCCAGCGTCAGACTGAATGTAGATTAATTGGGTTTCTCTGAGATTGAACTATTGACACTTCGTATATAGCGGTCCGGATTACCGCGAACAAACTAGACTCGTGATACCGATTTGAACGCTACACGAGATGTTTCTTGTATCGATTGATTTATCAACCGAACGACAGCTAAATGTTATCCTTGGTTAATAAAACAACACTAATTTATTTGCACGTTCACTATGACTAACGTAGCAAACACATTGTTTATTTGGTAACGAAACAACGAGAGTTTAATGTGTTGCTAATTATTGTAGAACTGTTGCAAGTTTCCTTAATATTTTCAGTGATATTTAGTAGTTACAAGAATCCACCAGTGTGATATATTTAATCATATCAGTACTTACGTGAATTACTTCGCACAAGGCATTTAATATTATGGGATGTAGTCAACGAAATCGAGTGAGGCAAAGTAAGACGAAGCGAGAGAGGGGAGGGTGATGGAGAGAGAGAGGAGAGGGAAGCGCCGGGGGGGGGGGAGAGAGGGAGAGAGGGAGATGGAGAGATGGAGAGATGGAGAGATGGAGAGATGGAGAGAGAGAGAGAGAGAGAGAGAGAGAGAGAGAGAGAGAGAGAGAGAGAGAGAGAGAGAGAGAGAGAGAGAGAGAGAGAGAGAGAGAGAGAGAGAGAGAGAGAGAGAGAGAGAGAGAGAGAGAGAGAGAGAGAGAGAGAGAGAGAGAGAGAGAGAGAGAGAGAGAGAGAGAGAGAGAGAGAGAGAGAGAGAGAGAGAGAGAGAGA
>JAODUO010000614.1:145000-147500 GCA_025642075.2 Ridgeia piscesae
TCGGGACACACTCCGCGGGTCGTCGAGACGCGAGAGCGGCAGGGCTACCGTCACATCGCCAAGTCGTTCGCGCCACCGCCTGTCGTCGAGTCAACAACGTCGTTCAGCTCCCGTCGCGTGTTCCGGCAGCAGCAGCGGGTCGAACCGCCGAAGAAGGTCGAGCGAACGGACCTGGATCTGGTATCCGGCCGGGTCTTCGAGCTGCAGCTCACCGGTGATGTGCAAATCGGCAGCGACGACCCGGGACGGTTCAACACCGGACTTCGCTACGAGGAGCGACTCGCGAAAAACTATCGTCACTTCATCATCGAGCCGACATCGATCGAGAAGTGTTGCCCGTTGAAGGCGCAGCTGCGATGCTACGTGACCGGTGCTGAGGGTGCGACGTGTGTGCGCACGTTCGATCTCGATTTCGAGCTGGAAGCCGTCAAGGCGTACTTGGATAAAGGCGTCGACGAGGCGGTTGTAGAGCCACCGGAGTTGGAACCGATCAAGTCGGAAGTGACAATTACAGACCCGCGCTTAAAGTTGATCAGTGACGCCGGCGATGCGATGCTAAGCTCCGAGAAGGTCGGCAAGAAGAGCCCGGCACTGCGCCCACCGAAACGGAATAGCCACACCACTTCGCTGAATGAGACCTCGAAAAAGTACGAAGTCAGGAGTCGAGCCTCCACGATCGCCCGTCTCACGAAGCCGATGAGGCCCCCGCGGGAAGGTTGGTCTTCTTCCTTGTCTTAATACTCCTTCTTTTCCGTCTTCATCTGTGAACATATCCCATCCTCAGCTGCTCTTCCTTCTGGCCCCGTGGAGATTGTTTTATCACAGCCTCTTCCTCTTCTATTTTGATATTCGTTTCGTGTTCTGCTATCTTCCTTTGTCGTCACACGACAAGTTCTTCGGATCCAGTTGTTGTCTGTACTTCGGCGTCTATCGCTCTCTGTCAGATGTAATGTTCCCGAAGGCAGCAAATTCCAGGTGTAATTTAGGTCTGCAGTTTTATTTGACAGCGGTACTATTTCATCCATACGCCCCGTTATTGCTGGTCCTCGACAAACGCAGTTGAAAACAATATCATCAACGTTGCGGTTTTTATGCGATTAGTACTTTTGAAATATAAATGTTAATAAAAATTAGATTTTTTTAAACTCAGTTTCTCTTTGTTAGGAGATTAACAGATTAAACAGATAACGCTCACATTACTTACCCGTAGTTCATTAGATAAATCTAATTTGTACTAAGACGCTATATTTGAAGTATAATAAGTGCATGAAGGGCTGATGTTCACTCGTCTCTCTGTGTTAATTCCTTACTTACATGTAGTGATAATTGTGTTCTTTTTCTCCTCTGAGTGGTGATCAATTCACTTTTAAATCAAACGTATCATAAAGGTGAACATTTTGTCCGTAGTTTGTCATTACCTTCGTTTTGCGATAAAACTGATACGATTGTGATAAATGCTACTGTGTTTGTCAGACACATGTTTAGAACTCTGACGTCTGGTTTCAGCGATACGGGAGTCGAAGGTATTGACTGGGCGGAGTCTGGCGTGCCTGGCGCGCGAGGTCGAACAAGGCCTGACGCTGGCCATCTACCTCGGCATCTCCGACAGCACGATCACTGGCATGGGCTTCGACGCGCTCGCCAACGGCCAGAGCATCGTCGACATCACCTACCGCATTCTGCTGCTGTGGAAACGCCGGAGCAACCACTTCAAGAACAAGCAGGTAGACCTGCTGGCCGATGCCCTCAACGACATGGGCCGAAGCGACCTTGTCGCCGTCATCATGGACCATCATCGCCAGAATATGGAACTAACGCCCGACTGTTTTGTCGCTTCGGGCCTGTGACGCGCGAGCCGGTAGATTATCGGCGGCCGCGGGTGGCGTGTGTGCGGCCACATGGAACGAGTGTGCAGGCACGCGGAACGGTGGTCGGCCACACGTGACGACACGCTCCGTACACGCGCAACAACCGGCCGCGGACTTAGAAAATTGGAGATGGCTGAAGCTGCTGCCGACGAACGGACAATGACTGTATATAGCAACGTGAACAGTATTTTGAGTGGTCATCCCGATTATTCGTGTTACTATCTTGCGACACCGTGACAGTACCTGACACGTGTACGTCGCGCTGTAGAACTAGTACTCATGTGATCGACATAGCCGAGTACAACAACTTTTTAAGGAAATATGTTGTATACAATTAATAGGTTCTCATACATCCACCGATTGACCGATACTGTCGAAAACATCGCCTTACCAGTATTGCTCTTATTCGTGAATATAATTATGCTCAATTACTGATCATGCACCCGTGTGGTATAACGATCACTAATATGTAATAGTTTCATCAGATTTTTTTGCTAATAAAATAATACTTTATACTGTGTCTGGATGTGGACGAACCCGCCTTCGTCGATAGGCATGCTTATATTTTATTGATACGCATGCTTGTATTGTATTGTATTTGCAATTTGACTGGACGAACGTTTCTCTTGGTC
>JAODUO010000614.1:152500-155000 GCA_025642075.2 Ridgeia piscesae
ACGGTATGGCTGACGAAGAAGGAGAACGATATGGCTGACGAAGAAGGAGAACGGTATGGCTGATGAAGAAGGAGAACGGTATGGCTGACGAAGAAGGAGAACGATATGGCTGACGAAGAAGGAGAACGGTATGGCTGACGAAGAAGGAGAACGGTATGGCTGACGAAGAAGGAGAACGATATGGCTGACGAAGAAGGAGAACGGTATGGCTGACGAAGAAGGAGAACGACATGGCTGCCGAAGAAGGAGAACGGTATGGCTGACGAAGAAGGAGAACGATATGGCTGACGAAGAAGGAGAACGGTATGGCTGACGAAGAAGGAGAACGGTATGGCTGACGAAGAAGGAGAACGGTATGGCTGACGAAGAAGGAGAACGGTATGGCTGACGATGAAGGAGAACGGTGTGGCTGACGAAGAAGGAGAACGGTATGGCTGACGAAGAAGGAGAACGGTATTGCTGACGAAGAAGGAGAACGGTATGGCTGACGAAGAAGGCGAACGGTATGGCTGACGAAGAAGTAGAACGATATAGCTGACGAAGAAGGAGAACGGTATGGCTGACGAAGAAGGAGAACGGTATGGCTGACGAAGAAAGAGAACGGTATGGCTGCCGAAGAAGGAGAACGGTATGGCTGACGAAGAAGGAGAACGGTATGGCTGAGGAAAAAGTAGAACGATATAGCTGACGAAGAAGGATAACGGTATGGCTGACGAAGAAGGAGAACGGTATGGCTGACGAAGAAAGAGAACGGTATGGCTGACGAAGAAGGAGAACGGTATGGCTGACGAAGAAGGAGAACGGTATGGCTGACGAAGAAAGAGAACGGTATGGCTGACGAAGAAGGAGAACGGTATGGCTGACGAAGAAGAAGAACGGTATGGCTGACGAAGAAGGAGAACGGTATGGCTGACGAAGAAGGAGAACGGTATGGCTGACGAAGAAAGAGAACGGTATGGCTGACGAAGAAGGAGAACGGTATGGCTGACGAAGAAGAAGAACGGTATGGCTGACGAAGAAGGAGAACGGTATGGCTGACGAAGAAGGAGAACGGTATGGCTGACGAAGAAGGAGAACGGTATGGCTGACGAAGAAGGAGAACGGTATTGCTGACGAAGAAGGAGAACGGTATGGCTGACGAAGAAGGAGAACGGTATGGCTGACGAAGAAGGAGAACGGAATGGCTGACGATGAAGGAGAACGGTATGGCTGACGATGAACAAGAACGACATGGCTGACGATGAAGGAGAACGGTATGGCTGACGAAGAAGGAGAACGGTATGGCTGACGAAGAAGGAGAACGGAATGGCTGACGAAGAAGGAGAACGGTATGGCTGACGAAGAAGGAGAACGACATGGCTGACGATGAAGGAGAACGGAATGGCTGACGATGAAGGAGAACGGTATGGCTGACGATGAAGAAGAACGGTATGGCTGACGAAGAAAGAGAACGGTGTGGCTGACGAAGAAGGAAAACGGAATGGCTGACGAAGAAGGAGAACGATATGGCTGACGAAGAAGGAGAACGGTATGGCTGACGAAGAAGGAGAACGGTATGGCTGACGAAGAAGGAGAACGGTATGGCTGACGAAGAAGATGAACGGTGTGGATGACGAAGAAGGAGAACGGTATGGCTGACGAAGAAGGAGAACGGTATGGCTGACGAAGAAGGAGAACGGTATGGCTGACGAAGAAGGAGAATGGTATGGCTGACGAAGAAGGAGAACGGTATGGCTGACGAAGAAGGAGAACGGTATGGCTGACGAAGAAGGAGAATGGTATGGCTGACGAAGAAGGAGAACGGTATGGCTGACGAAGAAGGAGAACGATATGGCTGACGAACAAGGAGAACGGTATGGCTGACGAATAAGGAGAACGGTATGGCTGACGAAGAAGGAGAACGATATGGCTGACGAATAAGGAGAACGGTATGGCTGACGAAGAAGGAGAACGATATGGCTGACGAAGAAGGAGAACGGTATGGCTGACGAAGAAGGAGAACGGTATGGCTGACGAAGAAGGAGAACGATATGGCTGACGAAGAAGGAGAACGGTATGGCTGACGAAGAAGGAGAACGGTATGGCTGACGAAGAAGGAGAACGATATGGCTGACGAAGAAGGAGAACGGTATGGCTGATGAAGAAGGAGAACGGTATGGCTGACGAAGAAGGAGAACGATATGGCTGACGAAGAAGGAGAACGGTATGGCTGACGAAGAAGGAGAACGGTATGGCCGACGAAGAAGGAGAACGATATGGCTGACGAAGAAGGAGAACGGTATGGCTGACGAAGAAGGAGAACGACATGGCTGCCGAAGAAGGATAACGGTATGGCTGACGAAGAAGGAGAACGGTATGGCTGACGAAGAAAGAGAACGGTATGGCTGAACGAAGAAGGAGAACGGTATGGCTGACGAAGAAGGAGAACGGTATGGCTGACGAAGAAAGAGAACGGTATGGCTGACGAAGAAGGAGAACGGTATGGCTGACGAAGAAGAAG
>JAODUO010000614.1:162500-232500 GCA_025642075.2 Ridgeia piscesae
CTCCCATAAGCAGTGGAGTCGAACTATATAATTATAGCAATTGACTTTGCCACTCGCTACTGCGTCAGTCGCGAGAACAGTGCAAATACCCGCCCCAATTTCAAGACGGGTACAGGACTGGTGGGAATCCCAATAAAATTACCCATTCCCATCCTAAAGATGGCGTGTAACACGAGCAGCATATGGCTGAAACCAGCCACAATATTATATCACATGACCCCACGCCGACCACACTCCTCGCGGGCGATTTCATTGGTTGACGTTAAGAGTTTTTTGAAAGGGTTGCAGTTGTTTATGAAGCAAGAATTTTGATAGGATTCATCACGATTTTCCAGGCTTCGTGAGTTAGCAGCACTTTTTAGCCCCTCACCCGGATAACACTAAAAAGCCGACTAAGTTACCAGACTGGGTTCTCGGCGGAGTTATGCAGCTAAGCGAGAGTCGGTTAAGTGAGGCTAGTTCTCGAACATGCACGCACGAACGCACGCACTCAAACACTGGCACCTGCCCCTTTCCCACATGCACACATGTACGCACACACACGCACGCACGCACGCACTCGCACACGCACACGCACACGCACACGCACACGCACACGCACACGCACACGCACACGCACACGCACACGCACACGCACACGCACACACACACACACACACATACCTGAACGTTGTGCTATAGACGCGAACTCCCTGGAAGCGACTCAACTGGATCGCAATGAAACGGTTGACATTGTGTAGACCTTCCGCTACCCCCTTCCAGCGGTCGCAGAGCAACAGCACACACCGCTCTTGACTGGCGTCTGACTGCGGCGCCATCGTCCAATCCAACTGCCTTTGCTCACAAGGACAACGTTATTTTCCGCTCGTTTTTCGTGGCCACCAACGACACGAATGAACTGACACTATTGCAAGCAGTCCCCACTGCGTGTCACCAATATAATACGTTTGCTTTCATCGCATGGGTTCACTTCGTTTACGTTTAGAACTGTGTCGCTACTTTAGCCGCGCATAGCTGTTATTGAAATTTATGTGCCGCGGAAATTTGTTTTGATTTCTGCTTCGCTGGTCAAGTAATGTTTTATTGACCAGCGGTACGGCACCTCTTTTGTTGCTTGGATAGCTGTTGTCGTTTGTACACGTACCTTCTTGCAGGCACAACTAGCTGTAGCGTTTTCCCGATGTTGCTAGTAAGTTTGAAAGCTTGTTGAGTTTGTAACCGGATGCTACGTAACCGTTGCTTAGGAACAGGAAAGGTGCGATATTCTGACGTCACCTAACTTACGGGCGATATTAACAACAGTTTGCGGTCATATCCAGAGTAACACCAGCACCAGTGGACATACACAATGTATACATTACGGCACTTTTGTGTTTTGTAAATGCATTCGTTAAAGCAGACTTAACCGTATAAGCTGTTGCACCACTACACGTTATCATGATAAATGATGTGTTTAAACATGCATCTCATCTGTCTTTATGAGATCCCTATGTCATTAATATTGTCCAACATAGCATTATATACATTCTATAAGGACAGTTTAACAACAGGTATATAACGACACCTTCATAATTTGAAATGTTCACTTGTCGTATCGTGCGAGTCGGTGTTTTCGAAATCAAATACACGGTGATGGAAGCTGTTAGATGAGTAAGTTGACTAACTGATATTTCATTTCCTTTTCACAGACATTTTAAACTGATTGGGTTCCATTAGTACGCGACACGTGGCTTTCAAACTGCGACTAGCGTCTGATCTATCTAACGTGCAAAGCACTCTGACATGTTTGCTTTCTTCATAGCGGTATGAAATGAAAACAAGGTCCTGTTTTGCCAAGTGCGGTCCTTCACTTGTCAAACAATTAAGTTGTGGGAATGGTTGAAGTTTCAACGTAGGTGTGCGTATATGATTCTCTTGAAACCACAATATCTAGGTATATCTTTACAAAGCAGAGGGGAAAAGCATAGGCGCACAGAGCTACGAATGCTTGACCAAGATCACGACGCTTACATTTTCCATATTCACATTTTTATATATCGCCTCATCCTTGATTGTTCGTGGCGCTTTACAACATATTATTATTATATATATATATATATATATATATATATATATATATATATATATATATATATATATATATATATAT
The DNA here is from genome assembly GCA_025642075.2 of Ridgeia piscesae. Classification (NCBI taxonomy): domain Eukaryota; kingdom Metazoa; phylum Annelida; class Polychaeta; order Sabellida; family Siboglinidae; genus Ridgeia; species Ridgeia piscesae. The sequence goes on from JAODUO010000614.1 coordinate 164,650, forward strand.
ATATATATATATATTTATGATTATACAACGAACATATATGCATGTATTCATAAATCGACATACTAACAATATATGCGTAAAACATACTTAAATATGTCACGAAAACATAAAAATAGACAATAATGAAAAAAAATTAAACAAAATATTTCATATATAGAAAGTTTAGTAAGTTAACTAACCTAAAAACAGCATATAATAAAACAAAATCAATTGATAAAACGTTGAGTGTCCTCATAAGTGACATGTTAAAAATGCTTGTTTAAAATACGAGTTTTTAGAAGCGTTTTAAAAACGTATACTGGTGTGGCTGTCCTAAGTGCAAGAGGCACATTATCAGACATGTCACATGAGTTTCCTTTGATGTACTTACATCCGCCCACGTGTGTAGCTTCATCGTGCAAGCCCACCGCAACCGTGCTTTGTCCAAGATTATCAAACGAGAGAAATAAGAGCAATAGCTGTATTGTAATTGCTGATGATAGGAAACGATTCTGGTTATAAAGTATCTAATAGCAACAATAGCTCTGTGGCAACTCATTATGTCAGAGGACTCAGACTTGTTAAATAAAATTCTTCTGATGAACCGAGTTTTGTCTAAATGTTTTGTTACATCATATTGTATGCATACTGCCATACACCGCCCACAGTTTCTGCAGTGCCGGAGTCACGTCATCTCAACACGGTGGTGAGATCCACACAATCAAAGTAACTATCACCCGCAATGAATAATGTCGAAAATACGACAAGAGAAGTTGCTCTCATCATTTATTTATAACATCAGCTGTCCTTGTCGTATTTTGTTTTTAATCACCATAATAAATCTTTAAGTTGCACGAGTTTGTGCATCCGGAAAGCGAGAGCATATAGAACTGTTTGGGCTGTGGTTGTTCAGGCATTTCTGTCCCCCTCGGTCTGTGCCAACCTTGTTTTTGTTTGAGGGACTCTGGAGGACCTTATGGGGCCGTTAGAGTGATTCAATCAAATTTAGATTTCTCACGCATAGTTACAATACACACAGATACATCTACGCAAAATTAGATCCTGAACACTTTCCGAAATCGAAACTCGTCGTGGTCAGTCATGCTGCCATCACTGTCAGCATGGTTGGGCATACGATGCGGTGCTGCACGGCAGCTATTTCCAGATAACATACCGATTCAATGTGCGTCGACGTTGGAACGCAGTGTCCACACAAACACCCTACCACATTCATATTGTTACGGCGGATAGCATCTTCGTCTTTGATGTCCAAAGATTCAATGTCACTGTCCGACCCCCACAAAATGGAGAACCTGGACGTCTTGCACTTCGGCTCGCACGCTGGGTGAAGCCCGAATTGACTGGCCCTTTACGTGTGTCATCCGCACCACTCTCTGATTGCTCACTTGTATTAGATGCTTCCTCTGTCGGATCCATTTTCTACTGTGGGGTGGAATTTAACCAAGACTACTAGCGTCTTATCCAACGCAAAAACGTCGACATATTTGTCAATGAAAGAAAAATAGTCCGGTCTGACCTTTGGTTTGGAAGAATTTTCGAATGGTTAATACAAATTATTTGTTGACACATAGGACACCTATCGTATATAATACACCTTATTTTTAGTTTTGCGCAGAAATGGATTTCTAATAATGAAGAAAACCGGATTTTGTACATTAGTTAAATAGGAGGTAATCAACATGAGAATAAGGACTAAAATAGGAAATACGGTCCGCAGATTAATTAAAAATATATTTCTATGTGGATCACATTTGTTCTCACTTCATATACGCAGCATGATCAGTAATCCTCCTAATGTTGCATGCAGCATCGAATGTAACCGTTCGAGTTTGTACTTGTTTGTTTGTACTATATACATTGTTGCATATCAATAGTATAATGCAGAAACGGTTGTGAACATTTCGTTTATTTTACATCTTGCTTATATCAAATGACAACACACAAATAACACATGTATAGCATTTCAGAAATATGTTCAAAGTTATGTTGCAATTACTATTACTAAGATTATGACCTTGTCTATAGAGCAAGATTATGAACACGTATTCGAACAACTTTACGATTAATAAGAGTATCTTGTGAAATTGAATCTTGCCATATGTGTTATGTACATCACTGTTAGTCACGCTTAGATGATATTTAATAGTCTGTTGAGTCAAATGGTCTCCAGGTCGAGTGACAATGATAGCAGGTGTGTCGTAATAAAACGCTAAATTAGCTATGTTATTTGTGCATTACAAATAATGTTCAGGAAACGGCTTATTTCCTAATACATTTATATGTCAATCGCATATGTAGCGCTAGAATTTAATAATTAAATACTAAGGTTTTCTAAGTTGGCGAGATTATTATTGCATTAATTGCTACAACCACTGCCAAACAACACAGTAGTGTGTTTTGTGTCAAATAGTAGTTGTAGCTTTAATGCCCTTTCGGTCGAGACAGTTAATCGGGAAAGATTGTGGTACCACGTATCCAGAGTTTCAGCCGCTGATCTGGGTTACACAGTAGCAAAACTTTCGCAGATGCGGAAGTTCTTCTGCGACGCAGTGCGGCTGTTCGCCGTACATATTAATACGACTGATACTTGTCGCGTTCACTGAGAACTGTTTCTGGTTGAGATCGTGTGTGACGGTCGCCTCGAATACACCTTCGCCAGGTGTTGTGACCATGGTTAACTGGTACAACACCTTGCTCACAGACATAATTCCAGACAGATCCGCTTCGCGTAAGTCGAAGTCCTTGCTGCCGCGGTAACGCAGGATCGAATCACTGGCCGCGTAACGGACAGCTGACGTCACACGGACCAAGGCAAGTATTCGACAAAGTTGCCGCCTGACGTCGGTTAGTTCATTCATAAGTCGAACGACGGCGCTGGCTGCCGCCTTGACGTTTGTGTCGTTTGTCGCCACGGCCTCCCATGCCAGGCACACGCACCAATGTGCGTCGACCCCGGCATCAACACACTTCCGTTCTCGCGGGATCTCCTTCAGGAGACTGATGCCTCGGTGTCGGATATTTCCGAGATTCACAGATGAGTCGTACTTGAGTATGTCGAGTAATGTTGCGTGGATGTCGTAGGGCGTCGTGAGGCGGTTCACGTTAGTGCGCAGGTGGCGCATCACTTCCGGGTACTTCCGTTCGAACGACGCCGGAAAGCGTAAACCCATATAGGGCATGCGCTCTTCATACTTGCCCTGCACGTACTGGCGCACGTCGCTAAAGCGAGCGCCGTGGTCAGCCATGAGGATGAGCAGCGTGTTGTCAAGGTAACCACTGGCGTTCATGGCGCGCAAGAATGCTTCGGTGTCGTCGTCGACAAGTTGCAGGCGATTCAGATAGCCATGACTCAGCTCCGAGTGGAACGCGAAGCTGAACTTCGGCATACGCGGGTACATGTCGAAGAACTCTCGCACCCAGTTGAGCATGTTCAAGTGACGCGGCACCGACCCGAGACAGTAGGGGTAGTGGCGGTCGTACTGACGTTCTGCCTCCAGGTAGAATGGTCGCATGTAGTGGTCAACGGGCTGTTCTTTGAAGCCGAGTAATCGGTATTGGAAGGTTCCGTATTTTGCACCGTCCTCCCCCCACTGAGTCACGTAGCCGGCATCGCGGAACCTTTTCCACACCCACGGGTATCTGTCGATTTGGGTTGCCCCTGGGTGTCCGCGCCGTGCCTCGGGCAGCTCCAGGCCGTTGAAGCCGGTGAACATGGGCAAGAGAGCTTGAGTAGTTGCGTCGCCGACGACGTTGTACGCATCGAGCACCACTCCGCCGAGCGCCTCCGTGAAGTAGCGATGCGTGCGCGGCAACATGCGCATCCACGACATGTGCGACGTCGAGTCGAAGCCGAACATGAGCACGTTGAGCGGCAGCGCTGCCGGGTCGGGCTGCCCGGGCGCCGGGCGACGCTCGTGCACCTCGTCTTCGTAGGCAATCCCCGAGATGAGATGATCGCGAACACTGCCGTCGCTCGCCTGACAATTCGCCTTGAAGAAGTCGCTCGTGATTGGCCAGCCGTCGCGCATGTCGGGGACTGTAGGACCCTCTATCACCGTCATGTCGTCCGCCAGACGCACGAGCGGCGTGAAGGCGCACGTGATCTGGCGGTGAGACTTCCGGACCTGCTCAGAGATACGGAATGTGCCGTTGTCGACGTAGACCCAGTCGGGACCTGCCGAGCTGCAGCCAAGAGGCAACGGCTTCTTCGCGTAGAGCACCTTCAGTGATTGCGGCCACAGCTTCAGTATCGGGTGCACACACGCTTGGTCCTTCGTGTCCGCCGAACGGATGACGAAAGCCATGTCGTCGACGAAACACACGTCCCAAACGCACAGCTTTTTCCAGTCGACAGATAGAAAGAGCACCAGCACTATGGCTGTCATGACCCAGAAAGTGGTGACGACGATTCGCCTCGGGGACCCGCAACGCCGACGTAAAGCAGCGCCATCGGTGTTGTTCTGTTGATTACAGTCGCCATTACTACCGTCGTCTCTGAGGATGAAAACAACAGCATAATTTTGTGTTGGAAACGCAACTGATCCAACTGATCACCTTCAAGTATTTACTGCTGAAAAGTGATGTTTCACTGTCCTGCAGTTGTAACGTGACGGTGTGCTAAAGTAATAAGTTAATATAGACGTATGACAAATACATAAATACAATTAACTGTACATTAAGTGTACATTAAAATGAGGAATAAATTAATAACATTAATATAATAAATGGATACATACATTATTTGTACATTAAATTTCACGGTCATGCAATGTAAAGGATACGACACTGTGAGCTAAAATAATAAGTTAATAAAATATTAGAATAAATAGATCAATAAAATTATTAGTATATTAAATAAAAAATAAAAAAGCAGACAGTCCATGGTTAACACTATAACAATATACTATGTCAATGACTGAATGACTGATCACAGTAATAACGGATACAGAATCAAAAGAACCATAACCTAACTATAGTATTTCAAGCCACGAAACGGTTTTCGTCAGAGGTGTAATATTAGTAGTCGCGGAAGTGACATATCGCGGACATTACTGAAGATAGAACGTGAGAATGTTCTTCGCGGGAACTGTCATATTTGTGTAAACGTTTCAACACCGTTTTGCTTTATAACAACAATTACGTGCATTTTTTTTGGTAGGGTGTATGTGTTGTATATGTTGTTCCATCTTTGGAGGTACAGTTATGCAGCATTAAAATAAAGGTTTTTTAATTGCATTTTTAAAATTTTGTAAATGATAGCCGCTAACGGCACACTTAACTTAGTGCGTTACCGTGGCATCAACACCATCGGGACAGAGAGAACGAGGCCGCTACGGTAGTAGGCCCATCACCGCAAGCCAAGACTGTTTGCCCAAGCAAAACTAGCCCCGGTGAATCGTCTACGCGAAGTATCGAACTAACAACTGACTTCGCCAATCGCTTGTCGATGGCTTGGACAAAGCAAACCAATGTACGCAAATGTGCTCTGGAACGCTATTAATCTAGGGCCATGATTCCATAATGTTAATTGTCGATTTCTGACTTTCTATTGTTGATTTACGCTGATACTGTCGAATTATAACTTGTCATTTTCGATTTTCGCCTTTATTGTATAATTTAAACTGTCGAATTATCCAGCTATACGTTGTAGACAATCCAGCGCCAGAAGTCATGCGTCGAAAATCTTTGGTAAAACATCCTCGGTCGAGAGTCTCGGGTCGAAGTTACTGAAGTTTATTTGTTTGGTTACTTTAATACTCAGTGTATGTGATTTCTATCCATGATTTGATTGATTTCAACATTATAGATCACATGTTTAGTTATTTTGATAAAGTATGTGATAGTTACAATCATAATACACGCAATAAAAACTAATTACAAAATAACAGTATAGTAGAACGACACATAAAACGGGGTGTATTAGTATTAAGGAACCTAAGTTGTGGAATCAGTTACAACCACACCTGCAGACATGCAGTACGGTTTATCAGTGTAAACATCATTTAAAAAGAATTATTTGACAAGATTTGAAACTTTGTAGTAACGTTGGTAGTAATAACAATGATCAGTCTTTATTACTTATATAAAATGATATATTAATATTATAGTTAACATTGTGTTTATGAAAAATAATAAATAAGTTTAGAAATGTAGTAAAGAATGCAAATAATAAGTGTTTAAATTCTTCATTTCCTTCCAACACAGTTATATATTGTTTTATGGTGTAGTGTTTATGTATGCACAACAATTAGTTGCTGTGTCTAAATTCAAATTTTATGTGTTACTTGAGAATTCACCTTGTATATTAATGTTTTGTTGTTTCTTGAATAAATTCAATTTAATTCAATTTAAATCAATTCAACAAAGGCAAAACAAAGATCATGCGAATCTTTGTAAATGCAGTCCACCTGGTCGGTCTGGTCAGATACGTCACAATCCCCTTTTCAGGGATGCTGTCAGTGTCTACTCTGTCGGTGAGTGCTTACTATGCCTATGCAAGACAATTTTCTTACATTTTAGACCCGAAACGTTCAATTGAAGAGAGCGAAATTGGAAAATCACAAATCAAAATTCGACAATGTCGGTGTTATCGACAATCGAGAGTTAAATACTGACAATGTAACATTGTGGAATTATGGCCCTAATATCATGCCACAGTGGCCGATTTCGATTGGCCTACTCGGGTTACTCGCGTAGTTCAACTGAACAGCGATAATCGTGAACATGGTGATAAACCGCTTAAGTAGAGCACAATGGCTCAGGGGTAGAGCTTCGGACTCTCGACTAAGAGAACCCGGGTTCGAATCCTGTGCTACGGTGTTAAATCCTTGGGCAAGTTTTTTCACTCTACATTGCTCCAGTTCACTCAGCTGTAAAAATTATTATCTGGCTATAGACAGTGGTGACTATGTGTACGAGCAGCCTTTCGCACATTAATTGTAGCATGTGGCTGGATGCTTCCCAGAGAAGTTGAGATGGCATTTGATTGAACAGGTCTGCCGGGGAAGTAAAGTGCAAAAGCGCTTTGAGCAGTCCTAAGGACTAGATACTGGGCTATATAAAGACTTACCTTTACAGTGTGTAAATTGTGATGTTCATCTTCCTCGTCTTAAAGTCACCACATAGAATGTGGTAACTTTAACATAACATAATAACTGCATATTTAAATGATTGTGTCGTGTAATGTTTAATTAATTTCTTGTGTAGTAGGAGCCTACGTCCCCTATTGGCTGTCACTGCTAATGGCGTCAGTGACTCGAGTGAATCCTTTCCAAACCGCAATTGCATCGGATAGCGGCTTTGAAGATTCACCTTATCAAGAAGGCTCACTTAAGCAAGTGTCAAGTGACCTTGGATGGTCTATTGGTACTCATGTTACACAGGTTATTCGCGTAGCTCAATCGAAGTCGGCCAATAAGCGTGGTGGCATGCTGAGTCACTGTTTCTGTGACTGTGCCACTGACACCGTGGGCGTGACTGTGTCCATTATTTCTGGGAAATACAACGCAATCTCACGTACGTCATCCACGAAAATATCGCATTACTTGGCTTTTGTCCCAATGTATTACGTTACCTATCTAACACGTATTCTCTCCAATTTGCGCGAACATTGTAAAACATTTGTTTGACGTTGGGTGAAGTACTTAGAAATTAGATCGGTGGGCGCGCAACCGGTGGAATGGAAATCTCGTAAAAGTAATCTATACATACACGCCAAAAACCGTGCATCCTAGCTGCGCTTTGACTTTATAAAATTATATCGTTCTATGACTAGTCTATGACTATGGGAAGAATGTACGTGTCATCTGCGTCAGTATGAGATCAGGCAGAATATAAAAAACCGCTAGATTAAGAAGGTGTCTGTGTGGCCAGTATCAATCACTAGAAAAAGAAGAGAATAGGTGATTACACAGCCATAGGCATAGGATAGGCTGAATATAATAACAAGAATTAACAAATAACACTAACAGTATGCAAATCATTGGCAAATGTTTGAGTATGTCCTGCCTGGGCTAATCGTGCGTTTCTTTGGCATTAATTATTAGTGCTATTAATTAACTGACCATTTACCTACTTGATGCTAGTGGGTTCTTATATTCTTCATCAGTCCAGATGAAAAACCAGAAGATATCTGTTAAAGTGGTTATGTTTTAATTCACAGGCTATTTGCCGTAGAGTTGTCGCGGTGGCATCACAGCCGGAAAGACGATTTCACTCAGTGTACCCCGTCCAACATTGCAAGCATAGATAGAAGATACAAGAAAAAGTCACATCTAATAACGAATTACAAAAAATTAATAGTGAAATGTAAATAATGTTTACAAATCGAAGCGGAAAGACAATTGCACTAACAATTATCTCATGTGCAGAAAAACATTAGCTTTTAAATTCTAAATATTAACTTAACTAAGTAATGTTAATCAATTTAAAGTTACTAATCGGCACTGATTACAAATTATTGTGATTAGGTTTTTACCGTTATAATTGGAATGAACAGAACACAAATTCTCATTAGGTATAACGGTCATTCAATAGCGTCAATAAGCAGGGGCGTCGGTCAGGTTTTAAAAGTGGGGGGACGGGGGACCAATTTATATATACATATATGTATGTATATATATATATATATATATATATATATATATATATATATGTATATATATATATTATAATATGTCATATAATATATATATATTATAATATGTCATATATATATATATATATATATATATATATATATATATATATATATATATATGACCTAAATACATATAATTTGTTTTTTTAAATAAAAACTAATTCATTGTTGGTCTGGTGCTATTTCTAAAATAAACAAAGGCCTTTATGTTATGCTATTTAAAATAGTTATCTTGGCAATATATATATATATATATATATATATATATATATATATATATATATATATATATATATATATATTTGAAGAGGGCCATGGCCCGCCCAAAACACTGAACATTTGGGGGGGGCTAAACTTTGGACCCGACACTGCTTGCCTGATTCATAGTGTCACGATGCAGAGGTTACAGGGAAGCCTGTGTGGGACTTCCCAAACCCACCTTTTGGCAAATAAATTTGTCATCACTCAAAATGGGATCAAATTACACAAATGCAGGAATCCGCTGGTTCCGCCGTAGGCGTTATAAGTATCCAACAGGGCGACCCGTCTGCAATCCAAGGGGTGACAAGGCAAACAAAAATTAATAATCTATAATGTGTTTGATGGCTAATGCCTATTAATATATCAACACAAGGGGGCAAAATGACAGAGCCCGGCATGATGAATATTTACTGAACTAAGATCTGTAAATTTTTTTAATGAATTGAAAAAGTGGGGGGACATTTCCTATGCTGTCCTCTCAGGCTGAAAAGTGGGGGGACGTGGTCCCCTCGTCCCCCACCGATCGACGCCCATGCTGTGTAGAACTTCCCAATCCTACATTTTGGCAAAGAAATTTGTCATCACTCAAATGGGAATAAGTTACACAAAGAGCAGGAATCCGCCGCTTCGGTCGTAGGCGATAAGCATCAAGCAGGCAAGGGGTGAACGTGAAACACAAATTTCATAATTTATCATGTGCTTGATGGCTAGAACCTACTAATAATATCAACACAAGGATGCAAACTGATAGAGCACGGCAGCGGCTCGGCCCGGTGTCGCGCTTACATTTTTCCGGTCCTTATAAACTTTCCGATTGACGTTTCTGTGCATGCGCGATAAATATAAAATCACCAATGTGCAGCGAAACGATAAAGCATTTTTTATGAATGCCACGGGCTGTTCGTCAACTCTGCTGTGATGATTACTGTGAAGTGTTGCTTAAAATGTCGTTCAATACAATAACATCTTACGTTTGTTTAAATCACCGTCACGGATTATGGCGCACTACGGTCACGTGGGACGTTTGCTATCAAAACATGCTTCAAAACATGGTTGCCTCGTGTTAATTTGCTACAAATAACTTTATATATATCGTAACGAACAACCCGTAATATTTATACCATAAATGCATTGTCCTTTCGCTGCACATAATGATTTTACATTTATCGCGCATGCGCAGAAACGTCAATCGGAACGTTTACAACGCCGAAAAAAATTGTAAGTGCTACACCGGCATGACGATTATTTACTGAAGTAAGATCAAGTTGCGCCCTGTGGCCAGTCGAGTTTCTAATGGGTGGTCGGAACTTCATATCGCGAGCTTATTGTCTAGCTACTAGTCCTATGTAGCGGCTTTTAAGAGAGAGGAGTGGTGAGTCAGGCTACATGCCCCGCAATTTTTCTGAACTGAAAAGTGGGGGAGGGACAATTCCTATGCTGTCCCCCACGCTGGAAAGTGGGGGACGCGCCCCCGTCCCCCACCGATCAACGCCCGTATATATATCTATATATATATATATATATATATATATATATATATATATATATATATATATATATATATATATATATATATATATAGCACCTTGTAATCGCGTCGGTTGGGCGAGAGTTTGTATATATTCAACCAAGCATAAACAATTCAAAACAATTAGTCTAGTATGTATAAACCATCTACTATAACACAGTGCCGAACATTTTTTAAGTAATAGCTAAAGTTAAAAGATATACATTTAGTGTCGCCCAAATGGTGTCGCCCTAACGTAAAGCTCAAAATGGTCACGGAAATTAACGTCGTTAAGGCGACACTCAGCGACAACCAATCAGCGAAGAGCAATAAGGTCAAGGTTGCAAATGGCTGACGATGGTTTTTGGAAAACTCTCACCTTAATTATTTGTTGCGCTTTCTCGTGAAAGATTCATTGTGGAATGTGGCAGACGTAAGTTATAAAGAACGGACACAATGATTACGTAAACCTTGCAAGTTTTCTAGACGCCCGGTGACGCAAGATGTAGTAAATGGAGGATTATATCAAGACATAGAAGTTCTGCCAGCGTCGTCGTCGTCTGATAATCGTAATCATGTAAGTATAGACATAGAATCGACATCCTGACATTTTAATTAATTAAAACTGACTTGGTTAAATCGAAGGGATATTTATAAGTTTGACCCTTGACGTGAAATAGGCATTTCATGAAACAGTGCCCGTCTGAATTCGCTGGATATCATACTAGGTACTGATGATGGTTATGATATAATTTATGTCGCTGGAAGCCTGGCCCTGGAGGCTGGATCTCAAAGTGAATAAAATTAATCTTTAGTCAGATCAGTTGGACACTTTGTCTCTGTACAAAGACCATCAACAAACTTGCAGCAAAACTGTCTGTCTGAAATTAAAACTATGCAAACAGATTATTTTAGATTTGCCCATTTAGACACATTTTATTAGCAACCGCAGATCCCGTGACTTCATCGCAGTGCGCCATAATCCGTGACAGTGATATAAACAATTGTAACATTTCTATTTTATAAGCAACTGTTCACAATAAACACCACAGCCACAGGAAAGTTATCGAACAGCTCGTGGACGTGATGTTTATGCAGTAAATGTGTTGCGGCATGTGGCAATGATTTAGAACAAGACGAGGTAGAAACCGAGTGGTTCAGTTTGGATTTTGATGTGATTGTCGTTTTACAATTTTTTTTGTATTTCATTAAAACGAATTAATTTGAAAATTTACTTCCATGCCATTGATGAAATCGATTTAGTCAAACCGGTCATTCATAACATATAAATCTCCGCTCGTGTATAAAACAGGATATTAAAGGATACGTGTCCTGGAGGGTTGGGAGTGAGAGGTGTCAGTGTGTGTGAAATGTGGGTGGATTTGAGGTGGAATGTGGGTGGATTTGATGGATATTATGGATATGGGAGGGATTGTAAGGGTTGGGATGAGCATTGGGTGAATCGGCAAATGTGACGAACGTGGAATCGATGGAATACAGGTATGTGTTTATTGATGTTGATTCGAAAACAAGTTTCATCTTCATCGTATACGCTATGAATCCCAGATGTGTAGAACATTTATGTGTCGAGTTATTAGTAACTTCTAAATTTGGGCTAAATAAAACGACGACCACCTTCACAAACCACCAATGGCACAATGAAAGGTTATCTTCTGAACGGCGATAAGCGACTGTATTATTGTCGCGGTGTCATTCGTGCGCCACACGCAAGACTGTGTAGGCAACAGGGCAGTGGCTGCCTGGTCGCTCCATCATCACAATTCTCCTGTTACAAGAGAGACTTCCAGCGGACCACAGCGGGTGACAGCAGACCCGAGCGGACTACAGCGGATGACAGCGGACCCGAGCGGACCACAGCGGGTGACAGCGGACCCGAGCGGACCACAGCGGGTGACGGCGAACCCGAGCGGGCCACAGCGGAACCACCACTCAGTAAGTTTCCTATGATTATATTTCTATTTTTGATTACTACTTGACATTTGTAGACAATACATCGCAGAAAATGTAGTCCCGATACCAGCAGTGCTTCGAATGATCTAACTTTGAAATCGAATTCTATATATTAATGTCACACTCATTAATATAGACTAAAAATACAAATGCGCATACAAATACATGACATATCGAATAGTAAATGCATTTATGTTTTCTGTATAAAACACCTTATAATGAGATGTGGCATTGTTTTTTTTTGCAAGACTCGGGGCCCTCGAGATAGCGGGTTACGTTCTATCCGCCATCGTGGGCGCTGTAGCGTTGCTGATCCACTACGGCGTTGTATCCGAACGTGCGTTCGTGCGTGTTTCCATCAGCCGCAGAAACCACGACAGATATCTAGTCGGTGTCCAGATGTACACTTCGGGTCCATGAGGATGGCGAAGCCAGAGATGCTACCGATCGTAGACGACCATCTAATTGGTCAACTGCGTACCACAACACATATGAGCACAATTAGGTTGCAAGAGCTTCTCTGGGTGATTCCCAGACGAGGCATGGCTATAACTGACATTTGAAAGCTGTTTTTGTTTGTCTATTTATTGATAATTAAATTGCTGTCGTTAACGTTATCCTATCGTTCTTCATATCTTCCTGCACGTTCGATAGTTACTTTAGCGATTAGCAAACTACCCAAAAATAAGATGAGCATATTGGAAATATGCGTTAGTTTAAATTTTTAACGTCCGCATGTATATATTCTCCATGCAATCCATTACGCTTTCACAAGTCATTCTCCTCACATTTAAATGCTGATTCTCCACAAGTAAATTCTCAACTCGCATCGTTTGGAACAGCCACAATCAACGAAGTGAGAAAAGTAATCATGTCGTCCCCAAGTAAATCCTGTGATCTCGACTCACCACCGACCATACTCGTAAAAGCATGTCATGAGGTATTAATTATACCAATAACAGACATCGTAAATGCATGAATATTTTTTATGGCTTATTTCTTGATGATTTTAAAGTTGCAATATGACATCCGCCATGTTTAAAATAAGAATTTCCAGTGAACCAGCATTCCCCATGCACTATATATTGTTTTCCTCAACTACTTATCAACTTATTTTCACATAATATGCCAATTTACGATAATAAGGTGCAAAAGACGAAAAATGATCTGGCGAGCCTTGTTGATAAAAATGCATTGATTGGTTTATACCTCGACGAAGGGAATTCCAATGAAAAGCGATATTAGACATGCGCAATGGTACACGTAAACAAGACATTTCCGTCATGTAGCATTGCTATCGTTGTTTTCGTACTTAATTATAGTTTTCATCGTCATCTTGAATAATGTGGTATGTTTGATAGACCTTTGTGTCGTAAAATCGTTGTGATGTATGTGCTTAGGCATAAAGGCAAAATCGCAGCACACGATATTCCGTTGCAATGTTGAATGGACGTCTTTGACTACGAGTATTGAAACATCGATTGTGTTTGACTTGGCCTGGGCTTGTGCCTTGGCTGTCTGACGTCGCTACTCAGCCTTCTTCTTTCAGTAATTCACCACCGTCAAATATGTAGATTTCATGGATGATGCCCAAGTGCTGGACAATGCTGATTAATAATAAATAATAATGGTGTTGAAATGTTTATAGATAAAGTGTAAGTGCGGGTTTAAATCAGCGGTCACGATACATTAAAGGGATAATCCAGTCAGGGCGAGGTTCATAGTATTAACTTACATATGTATACTATATTGGTTGTGCCTAGTAACTGTTGTGCTAGAGTCTTGTCTATGGAGAGGCTATGTACCAGCAGGGGAGACTTACGCACTCGGCTCCCTTTTCGCTCCAAGGAGCTATCTGGCGTCTGTAGCTGAAAGCGATAGTATGAAGCAGAACTACACACTACCCACTACACTACAGCACCAGACGCATCACATAGACCTGTGTTAAATATCACACCACTTCCCCAGATAATGACGTCATTGCGCACAAGGTCCATTACTATGTCGACGTGCTGTAAGGTCACCTTAAGTGGCCGTGTTCTGGAATTGGCCACCATGGGGCGCTTTGATTTGAGCACGAGTGCAATCACGGTCGCTAGAGGAGGCCCCGGCGCCATGCGCTTCCCGGAAGTAAACATGGCAACATTTTAATCAGGCACAGTTGCCGTAGGATCATACAGTTTCAGGAAACACTTCAATAACCACAAAAGAAAGACTGTAGAAGCTAAAAGAATGACGAAATATAGTTGTAACGTATTTATCTCATAATTTCAGTCTGTCAGTAATTCAGTCATACTCTTTAGCCTAGCCCTAGCCTAGGCCACATTTCGCAGGTCATTTGCGAATAATCGTATCGTGACTATTTCGAGAATAGCACTTACAACAAACTCGTAACCTACGAAGTTTTCTACAAAACAGTGGCGCTGATAAGTTTCGTAAATCACCCGAGAAAATGGCACCGCATCGCAGGCTGAGAAGAGTTTGTCTACGCGAGAGTTGTTTATAAACAGCCCCAGGCCCAGCCACAAACGTTGTTCTGTCGCTCTAGTCGCTCGGCTGCGTAACTTCGCCGAGGAGATATTTTGAGGAGCTGAAAAGTGCTGCCACCTCATGGAGGTTAATCGAAGCTAGCGTCGGCTAAATTGTACCGTTTGAAGCGGATCGCCCAATCCAATACAGCCGGGTACCTTGAAGGTAAGGCTACAGTCATTGCAACTCAATAACATGCGTTTGCCTATGTGCTATTTTCATGGTGTCGCTCACCCCTCGGATTTGTACACCACACACGCACTCACGCATGCATGCACGCACGCACGCACTCACGCACACAAGCACACAAGCACACAAGCACACAAAGCACACAAGCACACAAGCACACACACACACACACACACACACACACACACACACACACACACACACACACACACACACACACACACACACACACACCCAGTCTCAGACACACGATATAGATTATAGTTTTTTTTCAATATTTGCCTGTTGCATTCAAATTAATAGTTTATAAGTTGTTTTTTGAAAAAGATTTTCACTGTTTATGGCGAATACCAATCATATTATCATATACCTACACATATGTATACTCATAATAATGAGTGTAAGGTAAACTCTAACTGTACGACGTATGCACGGTGTAGCCTTGTGGCGTTGTGCTTGTATGTAGTTACACAGCGTGACAACACGACTTTTGTACGATATAATGTACCATAATTCTCAAAGAGGGAGACACCGGTAGTTCGCTCTAGAAAAAATGGCGTCTATTTAGACTCGTTCTGTTAATTTTGCTCTTTTATAACATCTATGCGCCAACGTGATAATTCATAAGGTAAGTACGTGGGCTATGAATAGTATTTAACCATTATATATAATTAACTTTTGTCAAAACCACTGTGAAAATAGTAATAACTGATTTGATGGCGTCATATTTTGACAAAAGTCAAAACGACGTGAAAACCTCGGCAAAGCAGGCAAAGCCTAACTTAAGCTAAGCAAGCCCAAACCAAACTATAGTCGACAGTAGCCATAAAACGCAAACAGGGACATAACTCGGTGTTTCCATTCACTGTTTTTACCATATGTTTAACGCAACCTGATATGTTGTAGTAGAATAGTCTGATGGACTAATCGGTAATCTTCCAGTTAACCAATAGTTGTGGCTAAATTATTATTTACGGCCTTTAAATGGCTTTATTGGCTTTAACTTTAAGTTTAGTTTCAACGGTTTTGTCAGCTTTTTTCGATGCGTATCCGTATGTGTTCGAAATGTCATTCTACGACATTTCTGATGCCAGTATGTGTCCTACAGCGGCAAAATATGCATATTCGAAAAAGTCCACTGGCATTGCATAAATTATATAGTGTGGAATTTATAATTCGTTTTTTTATTGCTTGGTGTGTAGGGCAATATATAAAAGCATGTACTATAATACGAATTAAAGCATTAGGTGTTGTTATTCCCTTTAATGTTGTCGAGTCGACGTAAACAAGCCGATGTCACAGGGCGTGAGCAGCTAGCGCTCCCCAGACTGATTGATTGATTTAGTTTATTTGGTAATATATATAATATATATTATATATATATATATATATATATATATATATATATATATATATATCATATATATATATATATATATATATATATATATAATATTACCGAGGATAAACACATTAAAGTACTCAAACGTACACTTATGTCCAATGTGGTCTTCATAAAAATATTAATAATTTAAGAAAAGAAAGAAATACTTAGATAAATAATAAATAAAAACAAATATATACAGATAAATAAATACAGACAAATAAAATATAGATATATAAATATTTTAAAATAAAGATAAATAAATGTTATTAGCAAGACAATGTGCTAATATAAAAAGTGCTCTATAAAATATGATAATATGACAATACGTTGTAAGATAAGTTAATACAAATATACTAAAATGCCACTTTAAGATTGTAATTCATTACCCAATACTCTATTAAATAGAAGGGTCGTTACTTTTTTTCTGAAACTGGTTTTATATTTAGATTGTTTTAATTCGATAGGCAGGTTGTTCCTTTCGCATATATGCATGTATAAAAGAAGGAAGTTTGCCCAGAACCCTTCACTCTTGGAATAACACATGCAAAATTGCTGTCTCTTGTGGGGTATCTGTGGTGTACAATTTCATCAATTGTTCTTAAATATTCTGGTGCCTGTACATTTATAATATTGAACATGTGGCCCAGTTTTTATTGTTCTACTCTATAATCTACGGGGAGTAAACCAACGGTCTTAAATTCATTAGCTCCGACATGGAACCTCGGTGGCGCATTTAACAAAAAACTAACTATCTTGTTCTGGCTACGCTGCATTCCGCACGTCATTTGTTTGGACAATCCTCTATACCATGCCGAACATGTGTAATCAAAATTATATTGAATAAAATTAAATCATATTTTATAACATGCGTTTGTCTATGTGCTATTTTCATGGTGTCGCTCACCCCTCGGATTACACCACACACGCACGCACGCACGCACGCACGAGGGCGCTCTAACGTAACTAGGGTCTTTGTGCCGTCTTTTACGTATTCTTGACGTGTGTAAAATGCGGCAGATGAAATTTTTAATTTTTTGTTTTTATGTTAAACGTTCTGGCGTTCCTATACAAATACATTAGTTTGTTTGTCGTTTTAGAAAGGAAATCAGAGGCAATAGTATCACCAGAAAGAGACTGATCTGAAGTTACGCCTAAACAGGTGACGGTTGACTTTGATTCAATAACATTTCCATTACATACAATATTAATAGTGTTACATTTCCATAATGTTCTCTTCGTTCCAAACACAATAGATTGTGTCTTACCCAAATGGAGCGACAACTTGTTGTTGATTAACCAGTCATTCACGGATTCCATTTCAGAACTTAAAGTTGCCTTGATTCCTACAATGTCTCTTCCTGAGGCAAGTGAGACTGAATCGTCCGCGTTTAACTATAGCTTGAATTTAACTGCAGCAGAAAAAGAAAAAGAAAATAATAGAGGCCCAAGTATAGAACCTGGTGGCAAACCGCATGTGCCACAGACATTGTTCCATCGACATCGGTAACCTTTACTCTACACTTCTAATACGATCTAAACCAACATACAAGAGAGTTCATCAACACCTACACCCTTAAGTTTATTCAAAAGAATGGCATGATCCACAGTATCAAAAGCTTTTTGCAAATCCAACAATACCATATCCATGTAATTGCCATTATCCCACTCTTGTTTAATGTAATCGGTTGGATGGATTAGACATGTATCGGTGGAATATATGACGACCGAAAACCAGGTCTACTGAAATTCATATATAATAGTTTATGTTCCGTTAAAAAGTTGTTTAGTTGGTTGAATACTAGTTTTTCGAACCCTAGATATTATACTTAGCACTGAAATTGGTATGCAATGACTCAGGTACCACAATAACCAATCCGACAGAGGGCGGTCTAACGCAACTAGGGTCTTTGTTCCGTCTTTTACGTATTCTTGACGTGTGTAAAATGCGGCACCATTTTGCGGAACATTTTGCGGAACGCTTGTTTAAATCATTCTACAATCAGCTGTTGAACTCGCATGACTCCGAAGCCTCACAATAGCTAAATATGGATACAGTTTGACATGTCCGTCAATGTGAAGGCATAATATGTACATTAATGTACATTTACAGCCGATGGAACCTCGACTGGTGGCCCGACGACAGGTGTGCTGGCTCGATGCCGGAAGGGATATTTAAAATCGCCGTATGTATCACACGAGACTGCTACTTTACACATAGTTTGATATTGATTGATATCGTATAACATGCCCGTCAATATGAAAGCATAATGTATACATTAATGTACATTTACAGTCGATGGAAAGTCGCGGGACGTTCGATCGAATTCAGTGCCAAGATGGCGTTGTTTTGGCTGTTCTGTCTATTGACCACACATACGACATGCCCACACATACAAACTATCGCTGGCTACGCGCCTGCACGGTCAATAGCTTACCCTTCATATATACGAAAAGGTATTTCACCATATAGGGAAAGGGAGACATAATTGTTTTTGGTCATGGTTTCTGTTGATAAAAGCTGTGCAACGACATCAACGTGGAAACCTAGGCCAGGGCCGGGGCGCGAGGCCGGGGCTGGGTTACGCAGGTGCACAGTTTCTTTTAACAATTAAGTACATGCAGCCTAATATAGGCTATACTAACATTATGTACACTTTTTACAATGACCTCACACTAGTTTCATTGACATTATCAAATGTGTATATGTAACCAAACTACCATTTAATTCAATAACATTCATTAGTTTGATAAATAAACAGCACAATTCACTGGATAGTTCAAAGACCAACCGAGGACCGCGCCATTTCTACTATAAATGTGCATTAATGTAGACATTATTCTTTCACAATGACGGACATGTTATACGATATCAATATTTAACTATGTGTTAAGTAGCAGTCTAGTGTGAAGCATACGGCGAGCTGTAGTGTAGATGATTTTAAACATCCGTCCGGGAATCGTTCTAGTACACCTGTCGGACCACCAGTCTACGTTCTATCGGCTCATTCGGCTGTAAATGTACGTTAATGTACACGTTATGCCTTCACGTTGACGGACATGTTAGACTATATCCATATTTAGCTATGTGTCAGGTTTCGGAGTCATGCGAGTTCAACAGCTAATTGAGGATGAATTAAACAAGCGTTCCGTAAAACATGCCAACAAATCCACGTTAGTCGCTAGAGGCGCTGATACGCAACTAGACCCTAGTTGCGTATCAGCGCCTCTAGCGACTAACGTGGATTTGTGCAACCCCATTCTCAACATTAGTCTTACTCTTCTTTTTGCACATTGGAACAACCCTAGCCACCTTCAAATCATTTCGGATATTTCCAGTAGTTATAGATAGGTTTACAATGTTCGTAGGAGGTTTTGCTATGACAGAAGAAACATCTTTGAGAAATCGTTTGCAGGGCGTTCATCTAAGCATTCGCTAATACTATTTAATACACTGGACATTGTTCCACAGTTACACTAAGTAGACCAAATATATTATCTGAAACATGTTTATGATAAAATCTCGTTGTCGTTACCTTTGGCTATGCGATACGTTTTGCCAAATTAGGCTTTGCATTTGGCTTTCTTTTGGCTCTTTGTAAAATGCAATTAGTTTTTAACATTCAACTAGGTTTGTTTTTGTTTTATATCTGATGTCCACTTAGGTAATTGCAGGGGAAAGACGTGCCCATCCTCTTTCTGTCAAAACTCAACAATATTGTCAGAGTGGAACCACCATATTACTTACCCAGTTCGTATGGTTGTTCTTATTGGCACAACATGGGTATCTAAATGTTAGAGTACTCTGGGCAATGCCTGTTTGTATAATTATTGGTTTTTTAAAAACTTTACATGACAGTCGAATGTTGGTTACAATTTGTTTTCAATACACAATATTATCTTCCCAAGTAAGGCACGTTTATCACAAGCCAATGTATATGAGAAACAAAACCTCAATACCATTCAAGTAGTAGTAGTAGTATATTATACTACTTTCCATGCAATTAAGACCATTTGCCGGTGATGTTATTTTATGTCTGTATCTTGACATTTACAGAAGACGTCACGCTTCAGCATGAAACTGACCGGTGTGCCCACATTCTTGTTGCTGGTCACGTATCTAACTGACCGTTGTCGCGGCTCACGACTCACCTGTGCAGCGAGAAGTAAGAGGCACCAGTTGCTGGACCTGTGCTCCCATCTAAAGCTCCAGCATGATGTCGGTGCCAGGACGGAGAAACGCAGTGGCGACCAGGTCCGCGTCTGCAGAAACATGACGACGAAGCCGCATTTGGAAAAGGAACCGCAAACATTCCAACACGTTCCCGACCGCAAGGTGATGGTCTTCTCGGCTTACTACGAGACGAGGCGGAAAGCAGACGGGCCGGCCATCAGGATCATAGCGTGTAGCTGGCAGGCGGCGTACAATACGATCGGCGACTTGTTTTGCCACATGTGGTACGACAGTTACGACTATGCCATTTCGGTCGGCCCCGCTATCTACAACGTCGTCCACCCAGGCAGGTTTCCGAATTCGTGGTGTTCCCACTTCATCATCTGTCGACTCCCCAGAGGCATACACGGCGTCCCATACGCGGTTTCCGTGGGTCCACGCAGATGCGCTACCCCCAAGACCATGCTCATGGTGTTGAACAGAAAACGACGGGTTGCTCAGCCAAACAGCCACGCCCTTTGTATTTCTCCTCTGTACAACCATTTTCAAAATTGGAAAATGGTCATTGAGGTGTTCGAAATGCACAAGTTACTCGGAGCGAAAGAGATCACGATATACGTGCACACGGCCGCCTTACACACTCACAGAACACTCCAAAGTTATACGACTGACAAGACCGAAAAGGTGAACGTGATTGACTGGCCGTTTCCTCGGCATTATCAGTCGTTCTTGAATTGTCAACGAGCAGCCCTCAATGACTGCTTGTATCGCATGGGTTACTATCACCGCTATGTAACGATCACGGACCTGGACGAGATTCTCGTTCCGCGAGTCACCGAGACGTGGCAAGAGCTGATGAAGCTCGTGGCCAAGCCTGAAATCGGCGTCTACATGTTCCAGCATATGTACTTCCGGCGGAACACGTCGACGGAAAATCCGTACCTGATCACACAGAGCTCCTTCTGGAGAACTGACGAGGCGACACCAGTGGTGAAGGTGCGCTGCAAATCGATGTATAGGGCAGATAAAGCAATAAGCATCAATGTGCACATTCCATACTTGTTGATGCCGGACGCCGTCGAATACCTGATGCCACCCGAGACAGCAATGCTTCATCACTACCGTGCTGAACAAACGGAGTCGTTTGAGAAGCATCCGGAATGTTACCAGTTCATTGAAGACAGACACATGGAGAAGTACAAGAAGCGACTTGTTCGGGCTTTCCAAGCGAGGAAAAGGGCAGTTAATAGAATGGAGTGACAACATCAGCAGTATAGTAGGGTGAAATAATGGCGCGGCGCGGCGCGGAGCCAAAGCAAGGGCAAAGGCCATACAACACCCCTGGCGGAACATTATATAGTGAATTTTAAATTAGGTCAAGAATAAGTTATTGCATGTGGCACTCTAGCGTTACGGGCGTAGAAAACAATTGTTTCGGTCTTAGTCTAATTCAGCAGCAGTTTGTGGCTCGTCATCCAACGCTTGATGTCGATGGTGCATGCTTTGATTCGGCGAGTAGCAATATCTGCGTCACAAGGCTGGTTTCGAGGGAAGTCAACATAACGTTGAGTGTCATCGGCATAAATATGGTATTTCAAGTGGTGTCTAGCGAATATGGCAGTGAGTGGCATGCAGTAAATGGTAAACAGTAACGGACCAAGTACCGACCCCTGAGGTACACCGCAGTTCAGTTGTCGGCGAGAAATGACATCCTCAATCTTAACAGCAAGTGTTCTGTCCGACAAGTAGGATGCTATCCACGCCAGCGCCGATTCACAAATGCCGATGGATTTTATTTGTTTCAGTAGTATACCGTGGTCCACAGTGTCAAAGGCGGCAGTAAGATCAAGGAGGACGAGTGTCACTCCCTTTCTTCGGTCGAGTGCCAATCATCGTAATTACTTTCTATCATATATCAGTGTCCGGTTATCCGGTGGAGGGACGATTAAGTTACTAATTAATTGTTTTATTTACATTAATACGGCTGCCCACTCTCGTGAATGTTTCCGGTTGTCCTTCCCATCGTTTCCTGATATAATGACTTTAACAATAAATATAATGATTATATAAGCTTCTAAGGTCAATTAATCCCATTTACTTCCTCAATTAATCCCATTTACTTCGTTTCTAGCCTGATAGAATGCCATATTATACGTACTATAACAGTTATTCTCATATACTTTTTATAACAGTGACCTGAATTAATCCCATGTACTTACTATAACAGTTTCTAGCCTTAACTAATCCCTTAAATAAACATCCTTTAATTAAACACGGTGGATGTGCGTTACAGGGGAATTTGCCGACAGTTAACACCAAGTTTACATATATTGATTGAGAAAAGCGGTATTTCCTAGCAAAATCAAATCAGCAATGGATCGTATATGTTTCACTATTCGTGGTATCGATGACTATGAACAAGACTTGCATTTGTTAAGTCATTATGTCCGATGATTCGGATGAAAATGTGAAAAACAGCAGCGATGCTGACAGCTGTTGTTGACATCGGCGATACTTCTGTATGTTCTGAGCTGTGAAATAATTGTGTATTAGCCACAAAATAAAACTGATCTTCATGTTTCTTGTCGACCACCTTATTTCTTGTGTGGATTTTTGACATAAATAATATTCTTATTATTTTCAATAATCGTTGGAGTCACACAACAGTAATTATGATGCCACAGTGTCGGCAAATTTATTATGATTTATACAATATCATTCTTTTGTACTTGCATGTGCTATATTCCACATAATACTTATGATGGCAGTGATATTAGCTGCATGTACTACTGCAATCCTGATTTGAGAAACACAGGACCAACTTCCTAAGTGACACAACATACAAACCCAATTGATTTATACATTTTATTTTGGTACTCGTAGAATATACTTTATATCTATATATACCTAATATCACTGCCTTTATATCTTGCAATGATATAATAACTCATAAAGATAATTACGTAAAATTATGGAGGATTTATATTTATTGTCGGCCATCTTGGAGTTTTGACATAAGTAAATTATATATTAATTACTTTCAATTAGTCATACAACAATGATTTAAACACCATTACGTGAACCCTTGTCTAGAACACAATATATATATATATATATATATAATTCAAACCTAACTCGCTTAAAATGAATATCGACATGACAACCAAGTTCACTGACCAATGTAGCTGGCAATTCAGCAAAACCATTCCAGAAGAGTCACAGTTATATATATATATATATATATATATATATATATATATATATATATATATAATATATTATATACTATATATATATATATATATATATATATATGATATATAGTGTATATATACGGAATAATATATATATATATATATATACAGAGTTTGCTTGGTTGTAAAGTTTACTGAGATGTGGGTCAAACAGCCAGTGCCTGTCTTAAGAGATGAACATTTTCAAACATGAATAGACCTAATTTTATATTTCCACATTTAATGTCATAGATGTCGATGGCAAAATTATCTTTACAATGATGTAGACAAATATGAAATTCTGTGGACGGAGATCCACTCCATGCACGTCTAGCTTTTTGAAATTCTGGGCATCTCAAGTTCTCCAAACCCCGGACGAATAAAGAGAAACGTTTAACTCCACGAACCCTCGAACGAATAAAGAAAAACGTTTAACTCCACGAATCATCTTTGTGAGCCCGGTACGTCATATGCAAAACTTGAAAAACTGACGGAGGTTTTGAATTACAAACACACACACACGCCACGCGCACGCGCACGCGCACGCGCACGCGCACCCACGCACGCGCACCCACACACACACACACACACACACACACACACACGCACACGCACACCACACACACACACACACACACCACACACACACACACACACACACAAAATAAACATACCATCGCGGGGACACAGATAAATTAGGAAGAATCCAAGACCTTGCAGCTCATTTCATCACTGGAGACTACCGCTTTAGACACCCAGGATCTGTCACAACCCTGCTCACCAACCTCAACCTCAGCACATTAGAACATAGACGACGAGACAAAAGACTAAATTCATGTACCAAACTGTTAAGGGGTCTATCCCAGCCCTCCCCACTGAAACATTCTTCCGGCCCAATAAGAACGCATTCAGCCTAAGCACTTCCCAGACCATATATCCTCAATTTTCGTACAACAGCTAACAACCAATAACACCAGATGCTTTGTAGTGCCTACAGCCCACACTGAACCATTTAAGATTTCATTTTTGTAAAAACAATAGTTGACTAGAACCAACTTAACGAGTCGCAAGTCGAGGCTGAAACCATAACTGATATGCGGCTCAAACACTCAATAACATGCTGACACACCCGCGTTGTGTATAATAGCCAATATTGGTTCCTCACGACGTAGGTACCCATTCAGATTCAGAAACAAATAAACAGATAAATACTGTTTTATCATATAGATGCGTGCGTGCGTGCGTGCGTGCATGCGTGAGTACGTGTGTTTACCATCACATCATCATTGTATTTAACACGATGCAGTAGTAAGCTACACTAGCGACATTATTCTAATCTATTCACAACAATGCAACAAAGCAATCTTTGTGGCACAGCATAGATAATATCAACTTATCTTGTTCACTAGGGAACCTACTGTCCTCGCATCATACGTGACTGACGTACGGACGCAGCTGACGTGATTGAGGCTTTCGAAAACTAAGTCGCACGCCTTTACTTTTAAAGATCAGTTATCGATACATTTAAACATATAACATGACAAGAGAGTTTTCCTTAATAACACTTCGATAGGTATACATACTAATTGTGTACTATATACAACTAGATCAACAGTGACATTAATTTAAATCAGATGGTGAAAGTTATCAGATATCACGCTGCTTCCTTGTGTGTATATTATGGTGATGCCGGAAGTGAGCACGAACGCGGTTCAGCTTTTTATTCTCGATGGCGTCCGGGTCTCTGCATGAACAGTCATCTACACACGTGACCGGAAACGGTTGCACTGTGCCACCACTGACTGTGGATTGGCAGCAATCTCCTCCGTCCCAGTTACAGAACAATTGGTTGTTCCTCGGGTCGCAAAATCCGTCACCGATGAAATCCTACAAAATATGTTGTGCTGTTTTGTTGCCGTGTTCATGTACAATCAATACGTCGAACGGCACAGAGTTGATCCAAAGAATGAGGACAAAGTCATTAAAAATAGAAAGTGCTTAAAATTAAATGAGATCAGACTTGTTTTCCACTAATACTGAAGCAAAAGCTGTTGTTTTCTGGTTCACCTGACTGTAGTAGAGGTGTCAAAACAGGCAAATGTTGTTGGCGAGTTAAGTTACAGGACGACATTTTAATCAAATAATGAAATAAATAAATGAATAAATTGATTTAATGAGATATAAATTGGTGTGGTGATATCTCATTTCAATGTAATTGAGAGATTTAAAACAAATTCACATGTGACGTGATAGCAGGGTGATATCGTTGTGGATACCGTAACTTACGTCACATTAGGAGTTTAACGTTTTTGAGAAAGCAATATCAACAAATGGCTTCTGCTTTATCCGTGTATGTGTTTGTTTTTGAATCAGAAATATATGCAAAGAAAAACTAGAAGCACACTTTTCAAATAAAAAATATAGTTGCACATATGTCGTCAATTACCAGACACCATATGGCCCAATAGCGTGCCACTCCACATACACAAAACATGTTTTTTGTCAAAATAATGTTTTTCAGCCCAGAAAGACGCCTAGTGACAGTGCGCGCACACACGCAAGTACGCATGCGCGCGCACGCATGCACACACACACAACGCACATACACACACACACGCACACACACACACACACAACACACACACACACACACACATACACACACACACACACACACACACACACACACACACACACACACACACACACACACACACACACACACACACACACACACACACACACACACACACACAGCCGCACACACACACACACAACATATTACAACACAACACACCACACCACACACAATACACAATACAATACACATACACACACTCACACCACACACACACACACACTTATCAGACACACACACACACACACTCACACGTACCATACACACACACACACACACAACCACACTTTATCTAATACACTCAAACACCACTACACACACACACACACACACACACACACACACACACACACACACACACACACACATCACAATGTCACAATGTCACAATGTCACAATGTCACAATGTCACAATGTCACAATGTCACAATGTCACAATGTCACAATGTCACAATGTCACAATGTCACACACACACACACACACACACACACACACACACACACACACACACACACACACACACACACACAACACACACACACACACACACACACACACACACACACACACACACACACACACACACACACACACACACACACACACACACACACACACACACACACAAACGCACGCACGCACGCACGCGCGCGCACGGAAGCACGCACACAAGAAAACATATTTTACAACGAAAAACTCAGACGCTATACCTTTAATAAGAATTGTACAATAACATAATTTGGCTTCACTCACGGAGCTGCACTGTTGAACACACGTGATGCCAGCTGTATCGGGGAACCATCTCAGACGGCCTGTGCACGTGATGCTGTGTACTGCGATGTAGCCTTTCTCAGCCCTCATCAACCTCGCTTTATCTGAGATGATGCTACTCGAGAGAGCTGGCTCCTGAATGGGCAATGCGCACACAACGGTGCACTTGCTTCCTGCAACTCAGCGTATAGATTTATGTAACAACGTCACCGGTTCATTGCATTCGAGTGATTAGTTGCATTGCAACTCAATGAAAAACATTATTTTGTGGTGTTTTTTGTTACAAAATAGTGATACAGTGCAAATAATAGTGTTACATTGCACCTCAGTGCCAAATGCCATGTAGCATTATATAGCCCTTAATCTTAGTTATGTTTGTCGTTGTGTTAAAAATAGCGACAATTTGAGCAGTCATACATATAGCATGGCTAATAGTATTAAACTATTTTATTATTTAGGCCCTATGAAGCCAAGTATACAGTCGTTGCTACTCCATAAAATATTGCCTTATTATACCTTAATACATAATGTAATGAGTGTGACGTCAACCCCAACAGTACGCGTATGCGTGCATTTTACACAGCGTGACAACACGATTTTTGGACGATATAATATACCATAATTCCCAGAGAGGGAGGCACCGGTAGCTCGTTCGCGTGAGAAGACGTGGCGTCTATTTTGACTCATTCTGCTAATTTTGCATTTTTCTTACATCTGTGCGTCAACGTGACCATTCATAAGGTGTGTATGTGGGCAATAGCTAGTATTTAATAATTGTATATTATTAACTTTTTGTCAAAATCACTGTGAAAATAGTAATAATTGATTTCATGGAGTCATATTTTGTCAAAAGTTCAAACGCGAAAAGCCAAGCCATGGACATGGTGATGGTAAACAGTAGTCAGTAGACATCAGTAGCCATAAAACGCAAACACTGAGACAACTGGGTGTTTCCATTCACTTATTTTCAAATGTTTAACTCTAAATGTAACGCAACAACATCAGAATCAGGTATTTTGAAAATGGGCAGTAGTATTATCTAATTCACTTTTATGCAGCCCGTGCGGTCAATCATAAATCGTGTTTTTTCTGTTTTTGGTTCCTATTTCTGCCAAACAGAAATCGCAGCTATGAGCCTATATATCTCCCCAATGTCTACGAGTATTGGGCATTACCTAGTCCTAGAAGTTCTTTGAATGTGTGGACGTGTTTTGCCAGGCTTTGCACTATCTAGTGTCGCTTCTGGAATGTTCCATGCAGTTAAGACTAAGTGCGGGGAAAAAGATATTCTATATTA
Organism: Ridgeia piscesae; assembly: GCA_025642075.2. Lineage (NCBI taxonomy): Eukaryota > Metazoa > Annelida > Polychaeta > Sabellida > Siboglinidae > Ridgeia > Ridgeia piscesae. The sequence goes on from JAODUO010000614.1 coordinate 193,243, forward strand.
TTCAGTGTCAGTGACCTAATGTTTTATGCCGTATTAAAAAATTACCTGAATAAATGTTTTCGTAAAACTTCAAACTTAGTACGTCAAATTTCTGTAAACAAACCGTCAGGAAAGTTGCTTTTTCCCTTTGAAGTTTGAGTGAAGTTCGAGATAGACCAGCAACACTCAACTTCAAGTCTCGTTAAAGACGTCTGTGTCAAAAACCGTGCGTCCTACCTGCGCTGTGTAAAGAGCTCTCGCCTGAACATGTCGCGGGCATCAGTAAGAGGTCAGATAGTTTTGTTATGGTAATCGCGTTATAAAACTTGGCTAACGCTATGAATTGACTGGCATGACTTTGACACAAATTATTTGGTCATGGGTGTACGATGCTGGAGCAGATTTATCATATTTTTAATTACCTTTTTATCAAAGTTTGGTGCATATATATATATATATATATATATATATATATATATATATATATATATATATATACTTAGAACTTTTGAATAATTAATCCATTCATCTTGAGGTGATACTCAGTCTGGGAATATAAATTGCTTTATGTCGACATTCGCGACATGACTGGAAGACCTCTAAATTGTCTTGAATTTATCTCTGTGTTACTTTGCCTCTGACGTTGCTTTTTCCTATGTCTAACGTTTTCCCAAACTAGGATTTGCATTTGGCTTTCTTTTGGTTTTGAGTTTTGGCTTTCAATGAAATGCGTTTAGTGGATACTAAATATATGTTTACTGTTATGCATATTGTGAGTTTAAACATTCAATTAGACATTTCTTTCTTTTACATTTGATGTCCTCTAAAGTAATTGCAGGAGAAACTCGCAGTCCATCCTCTTTCTGCCAAACCTCAACAATATTATCAGAGTGGAACCACCATATTAAGAATAAGAATATTTTATCTAATCTCCCCAGTGGTGTAGCCAGAGGGGGGCCAATCCCGGGAAAAAAATTCTTTCCCAATCCTACACTTTTGCAAAAAATAATTCATAATCCAAATAGGATTAAGTTAGGAATTCTCCACTTCTATCGCTGGCTGCACCATAAAATTTGACAGAGCAATGACAATGTCATTATTCTCAATGTGCATGATGGTTAATGGCTATTAAGGATTCTTAATATTAGTTGCCCAGTTACTAGACTAGGGTCAAATTGCATTTTGTTGTTATGATTTTCTTAGCATGACTGTCATCAGGGGTGAGTTAACCGTGATTTCCTTTTTCATTGTTTTTTCTTCCTCTCACTTTTCTCTTACTATGTTCTCTGTCAGCAGTCTCTAATTCTATCTCCCACTCTTTCTAGGTCATTTTAATGCAATTAATCCCCATTGCAATTTCGGTCTTCCTCGCCTCCATTTCCCCTCCACTTTCTGAGCATCTGCTCTCTTTGCAAGTTTTTCACCTGCCGGTTTTTCTCCATGACCAGCCCATGTATTCCTCACCAATTTCTTCTTAGAACTTTTCTTCACTCCAACCTCCACTCTCATTTCATCCATTTGCTCTTATTAGCTCTCTTAACTCCCACGATTATTCTTACCAGGTTGTTTTTCACAAATCTTGACATTCTCCTGTTGTTTCTCTGTTATTACCATCGTCTCTAGTCGATTCATGTATACCGGGGTAACATGTGAGCTGAGCACATTTCCTTTACATTTACATGATATGCATCTCCCATCACCCCTTCGACTTGCCTCCAAGCGTTAGCCCCGGCTGTAATCCTCATTGTAACCAAAGCAATTAATCAAGTGCATTTTGCACTGGGAAAATGCAACTTCCCATCATGAATTTATAAATTGTAATACGCAATGTTACATGTTGTTATGTTACTGGTTGAATGCCAACGCCACATCTATGTTAATGTAGAAATGTTTAATTACTGTTTCATCAGAATAAGTGACTACATGTATATGTTGGTATTTGTCATGGTCTTTGTCAGTAGGTCTAGGAGAGTAGAGAGAAATGTGATGGTTAGCTATAGGCTGATGTTATGTAGGAGCTTTGGGGTCGTTTTCTTTTTTTTCCTTCTTAACTTTTTCTAATTTTGCCGCCTTGTCAGTGAATTTGTTGCAATGGTACATTGCGTTAGTTGAATTATTAGTAATTTATATATATATATTTGGTGTATATATATTATATATATATATATATATATATATTATTTATATATATATATATATATATATATATATATATATATATATATATATATATAAAAATTATATATATATATAAAATACTGAGTTTGCTTGGTTGTCGGGATGGCCCCTCCTATGCAAAATCCTGGCTACTCCACTGAATCCCCGCAGGGAAATTACATTAAATACCCAATTCGTAGGGTTGTTCTTATTGGCATAACCTGAAATTTCTTTCTGTATGACATTTATATTTTGTATAAAGAGTATCTAAATGTTACAGTAGTCCGTAACGCCTGTTTGCGTACTGCTGTTATACACTTTACATGGCAGTTGAAAGGTGGTTACAATTTGTTTTCAGTACACTATTGATATATGATCTTTCTAAGTAACTGACGTCTACCACAAGCCCAAACCGGGAGAAACAGAACCTTCTCAATACCATTCAAATAGTAGTATAATATTATACTACTTTCCCAAAGGTGACATGAACATATTGAAGTAAATTATATTGTTTAAATAGAAATATATATAAATTAAGACATTCATGCAGTTCTAATTATGTTTTCATAAAATCACGAAAATAAAAACACTTTCCTCTGGAATTTTCGCTTCTGGAGTATCCGTGATTGTGATGTAATATGTACCATAGAAGCTAGCAGCAGATTCAGACTTTCCACATTATTCTGCAGTTGTCGCATATTTCCTTTGATTAACAATAATCAGTCTACATATATTGGATGATAGCTATGGAAATGCTTCGGCGAGAGTTGTTTGTTTTCGATTGAATGCCATAGACAAAATATGCATGGATCATAGACAAATAAATTGACAGAATTGGATGACCATCAGCACCTCATTGTCGTTGATTTCACAACGTGGTCTTTGTTTTGGAAGTTGGATTCACATCTGCAACGCCTTTGTCAGTGTAATCATGATGAGAGTAGTTGTTTCGTGAAGGATACAGCAGTTTGTGAATTTGGATAATGCCAGAACAGACGTCTTGACGTCCCCAAAACAACGAAGTGAGCTACCAAGTCGAAGAAACTTTTTGGACTTAGTTCGATTTTATTTTCAGTCGAGGTAAGCCAAATCCAAGAAAATTATAACATGTAGACAGCTGCGATTTATTCACTACACCACATGTGCATTTGTGAATTGTGTTGTTAACTAACCATATACAAAATTACACTGAATATTTTAATTTTTGAGCAAATGAACCTCAGCGAACGGAAATAAACCGATAATTAATTGAAGCTATACAACATTATGTGTGACATTGCTTTAGCTATAGTTGTGTTTGTAACAGTAGTTACCATTTATGGAATGGAATTCTCAATAAAATTTACATTAATTTAATACAGGGAAATGATCGAACCAGTCAATAGGTCTGTATATTTCATGTTACTGTTAATAATGCCACATGTATATAAATATATTTGGACCGCAGTCAGCATATAAATCTGTTTCAGATAACAGCTGCACAATTAGGTATTTTTTGTAAACAACCATTTTACTAGCTCTACAATATCTATCATAACCTAACACCAATCAAAAATATATTTTAGAGACGTACAGTTATTTTATGATAACCATTTGGAAAGTTCCTACAGATAGGCAGGATTGATATGTGAGCAAAACATAGTAAATAATGTTTCCTTCACATCATTTATACACATGAAATTGTATATGATCAAGCCATGTGTATATAAAACTGACAACATTATACAGGTAAAACATTCTAATCTAGTGTGCTTTCTGAAATTATATAACCGAAGTAGTTCACAGATTCTACCTAACATAGTTTATCATTACTAAGCATAAAACTTGAAAACTTTACATAACCATTACAACTCTTCCAGATCACCATTACCATTACCATTACCATACGCCTTTTGACATTGTTTAAATGAGTAGAACTTTGGTATTTTAACATACTTTGAATGGCAATAATTAATGAAATAATTCTTTGTACTGTGTTTTTCCCATCTGATTCCTTTTGTAAACATTAATGTTGAATTGGCAGCTACCATTCTTAATAAACTTGGTTGTTATATCAACATTCATATTGTCATCATAATTATATAAATAACAATAACGTAATATTAAGTTCACTGTGTTATTTTTTTACTACAACGTAATAGAGTAAGGTGATCTACTTATTTAAATCTAACAAAACTATTACTAGTAATATAAAAAGTAGGTAAGGTTATCTTTTATTATACTGATGTATAATTTGTTTGTATTTCAGTACTGCTGATGGTGACAAATCAAGGGATAAGGAAACAAGTGCTATAATCTTCAGTTGTGACACATGAACCCCTTCATGTTCTCCACTGTGGATAGGAGACTGCTCATTAGATTTAACAAGATTGCCACCTAGAGAATCAACTCTAGATGACAGGTGGACTAGGAAATCTTCCAAAAAACATAACATATTTGTTTAACATAACCTCGCTTTTAAAAACCCATGTTGCGATGGCTTTATCAAGTTATTTTTAACAAGAAAATCAACCAAATGATTTTTAATTAGTTTTTCTAATAGAAAATATTTCCTCATGTCCTTATATATTCCTTTGTGAAAAAAATTTTCCTGTATTTTTTTTATTATTCCGTTCTTTTAATTTGATGATAAAATATATCTGGTTGTGATCACTACACCCCAGTGACTCACATATCTTGACATTATCAACAAATTCCTTCTGTGAGCTAAAAACTATGTCTAACACATTCTCGTCCCTGGTTGCTTCTAACACATATTCTGTCATTCCTAATTCGGCATCTGATATATCGGTGGTGGCCCAAGATTTAGCTATGCCTATTATGTGAGTGTCAACATCTTCTACCATAATGTTTAGCTCATTTCTTTTCTTTACCATGCTCCTTGCATTTAAACAAACACATTTATAACCAAATTTAATTGTATTTCAGACTCTTCTTTGCTGATTTTTTTGCTGTCTGTCTATTCCTCCAGTATTTGGCTTCTCTGTGAATCCCACCTGCGAACCTAGTTCAAATAGTTGCAACCTGTTCCACTATCCATAGATCGAAGCAGATTTTCAGAGGATACTGCTGCGCCCTTTCCACTTAGATGGAGGCCATTTCTCACATACATGTCTTCTTTCCCAACAAAGTATCCTGACAAATCTATGAATCCAATTCCTTCTTCTTCACACATCTGCTCTAGTAGAATATTGATATTGATTGCCATCCTCTTGCAGTTTCTATATGTTGCTCCCCTTCCTCCCATTACTGGCAAGATTCCTGAGAGAATAATCTGTTCAACTCTTGTCTTCATCAGTTTCCCTACCAACTGTCTTTATCTCTGCAATACCTAGTTGTCCCCTGCCTGTCTGCATTGTTTGTCCCTACATGTACTAATATCGATCCTCCCTGGCCATGCCACAATACGTTCTCTACCCGTTCCACCACATGCTCTATCCTAGCCCCCGGAGGACACAACATCTTCTCCCTTGCTTAATGTCTTGTTTGTCTTTCGCAAAATGGAGTCGCCCATAAATACCTTTTCTGTTCTGAATGCCCCCTCAATCACTGCCTCGGAGTAGCTCCTCCGTTTTTCATCTACCTGGTCGTTGACTTCCCCCTGCCGCTTTCTCTGTTGTTCCTTTCTTTCCTACCTCCATTCTTCCCGTCATTGTCCCTGTTATTGACTTCCGATTCAACACATCTACTCTCACTTCCTTTCTTCCCTTCACCTTTCCTCCTGTCGCATGTACTTCTCTCCTCTCGTGTCCCTTTGTCACTCCCTCATTCTCTACTGTCACCTTCCTGCATGTCATGTTTTCTGTTGTTCTTTCTGCATTTGTTTCCTTGTAATCGCCCTCCCTCCTCTCAGTCTCCTTTCCTCATCCTCCTTGTCACTACATTGCTCCTTCCGACCTCTCTTCCTGTCATCGCTCTCTATTCCATCTGTCTCTTTGGTCATTCTCATCTCAATCCCATTCACGGAATCCATTAGCCTAGCTAACTCGGCTGTTAGACAGTCCCAACACCCCAAGCATTAGAAAGTAAATCCTTCATAGATAGTACTGAATTGGAATTTAGAGATACATGCTGCTGGAGTACAGTCAAACAGCATACATGATTATATATCCACAACAACAAAATGGAAACTGACAATGTGCCTAATTATATTGCATGCTTAATCGGACTGCAATGAAGATAAAACAAAATGGAATACTGTGGCTTAAGATCATTCATTAGGAACTTGTAACATTTACTAGATATTATACGATACTACTGCTAGCCACGAAACTACATTACCATGATGTATTATCATCATTCATTATCATGATGGTGTGGGTCTTTTGAGAAATGTCTCAACAATTATAACTACTCTGGCACCATGTATGTTATAGATGTTTGTTTATGTAAATAGCCGCATTAAAATGTGACGTGATAGATAGAGCCATTAATGACGCAACCGGTGAAAAGATGACTCGGACTTCTTTATCATGTTTGGATAACAACACTGTAACAGCGTGGATAAATTATTTAGTGTTTAAAAACATTAAACTGCCTTCTCGTTGGAAGTAACTACAATCCATAAATCATTCAATGATGTGTAAGCAGGCTTTACTAGGTTGCTATGACACAGATTGACTGATGCTATAGCTCATGTGCAACACATTTATTATATATCATACAAACAGTTATATAAATGCGCATACAATATACCGCAAAACATCATGTGTTTCATCGATATTATCCACTTGGATGTTGCTTTCTAACGTACTACTACGCTGCCGACGGCAGCAGCCCCGGATAAATCCTCCTCTCCGCTGCTTTCATGGTCAGTGTCGCTTTCCTGCTTCAGTGGTGCAAGTGGTTCACCACTGTTCGCAGGAACATAACAACCAGTTTACACAGTCGCAAAAGACCTCCAAATTTGAGGCACCACAACCTAACTCCACGTCGTCCGCCGTTGCCAGATATATGGCGAAATTCAGTATGGTATTACGTCATCAGTACTTTCTAAGCGGCAGCTATGCACACTACTCACTTCTGGATTTCATTCGGAAGTCGATTAGATAGGCTGATTTCTAGACAGTACACGTCGTGTGTATATCAACTATAACACTTGTCAGGGATTTCACCTGTCTAAATAGCATCATATAAGTATGTTACATACCCTGTTTAAATATAAAATGTATGTTCATGTCAACGTTAAGACCACGTTATGATGCTATGTTACGTCTGGTGTCTTGACATTTACAGAAGACGTCGCTTCAGCATGAAACTGACCGGTGTGCCCACATTCTTGTTGCTGGTCACGTATCTAACTGACCGTTGTCGCGGCTCACGACTCACCTGTGCAGCGAGAAGTAAGAGGCACCAGTTGCTGGACCTGTGCTCCCATCTAAAGCTCCAGCGTGATGTCGGTGCCAGGACGGAGAAACGCAGTGGCGACCAGGTCCGCGTCTGCAGAAACATGACGACGAAGCCGCATTTGGAAAAAGAACCGCAAACATTCCAACACGTTCCCGACCGCAAGGTGATGGTCTTCTCGGCTTACTACGAGACGAGGCGGAAAGCAGACGGGCCGGCCATCAGGATCATAGCGTGTAGCTGGCAGGCGGCGTACAACACGATCGGCGACTTGTTCTGCCACATGTGGTACGACAGTTACGACTATGCCATTTCGGTCGGCCCCGCTATCTACAACGTCATCTACCCTAGCACGCTATTTCCGGAGTCGTGGTGTTCCCACTTCATCATCTGTCGACTCCCCAGAGGCATACACGGCGTCCCATACGCGGTTTCCGTGGGTCCACGCAGATGCGCTACCCCCAAGACCATGCTCATGGTGTTGAACAGAAAACGACGGGTCGCTCAGCCAAACAGCCACGCCCTTTGTATTTCTCCTCTGTACAACTATTTTCACCAATGGAAAATGGTCATTGAGGTGTTCGAAATGCACAAGTTACTCGGAGCGAAAGAGATCACGATATATTTGCACACGGCCGGTGTGACCACTCTCAAAACACTCCAAAGTTATACGACTGACAAGACCGAAAAGGTGAACGTGATTAACTGGCCGTTTCCTCAGAGTTATGATTCGAGCGTGAACTGCCAGCGAGCAGCCCTCAATGACTGCTTGTATCGCATGGGATACTATCATCGCTATGTAACAATCACGGACCTGGACGAGATTCTGGTTCCGCGAGTCACCGAGACGTGGCAAGAGTTGATGAAGCTCGTGGCTAAGCCTGACATCGGCGTCTACATGTTCCAGCATGTGTACTTCCGGCGGAACACGTCGAAGGAAGACCCGTACCTGATCACACAGAGCTCCTTCTGGAGAACTGACGAGGTGACACCGCCGGGTAAGATACGCTGCAAGTCGATGTATAGGGCCGATAACGCAATAAGCATCGATCTGCACTTTCCATACTTGTTGATGCCGGATGCTGTCGAGTACCTGATGCCACCCGAGACTGCAATGCTTCATCACTACCGTGAAGATCCAATGGAGTCGTTTTACAAACATCCGGAACGTTATCATTACATCGAAGACAGACACATGGAGAAGTACAAGAATCGACTTGTTCAGGCTTTCAAAGCGAGGAAAGGGGCAGTTCATAAAATGAAATAACAACATCAATGTAGTTGTTCCGAAAATGTATACACCCATGTACCCATCGTGTACACCGCGTTGAATAACGCCATCGCGTTGAATAACGCTCATTATTTGCAGACGTTGGAAAATATTGTGCTGAATATAAACGTTCGTGTAAGGCTTTGCTGCATCGACTTTATAAATTGGGTTCACCTTACGGAATAACATCATGCTGCACTGTTGTCTTCATGTTACATTTGCAATGCACAAGTTGTGTTACGTTTGTTAACAGCCATTGCGTTAATTCTTCCTAGTCAATCGTAATTGGTGTTATTAAATGGGTACCGTTAAAAGGTTGGTCATGCATACGTTATAGTAAGTATTAAATACGACAAGTAACTGTTGTTTGAATAGTTATGTTAATAAATGCAATATTAAACAATTTGCAAAACCTCTAACAGGCTTGCTGTTCGGGTTTTTTTCACTTACTGAACCCAACCAATATATGGATTGGGGATTGATATTTTTCTCATTATTGTAGCAATGGGAGTGTTTTAGAATATTCACCTCGTTTCAAAATATATTGTTTTGTTTCTAACATGTTATATATATATATATATATATATATTCACTCAGACACCATTCTATAGATATATATAGAATGGTGTATGAGTGAACAGGTCTATCAGGGAAATTAAGTGTACAATGCTTTGAACGGTCCTGAGGACTGGATGCTGCGCTATATAAGAACTTGCCTTTACATTTGTTTATAAAGATGTATTACAACGAATACTCCCAAAATACTTTTAAAATATTCATATTATAACGAGGATAGTATGAGTACTTTAATATATATATATATATATATATATATATATATATATATATATATATATATATATATATTCACACACGAGTAAAATTATTAGTACTGATTACTTTGTGATAAATGATACTCGTGTAGCAAAGAAGTATCGAGTACTTCGGTCCTATCCCTGAAAAAGAGGACGTGGACGTTAAAACGAGGGACATAGAAGTGTTGTTGTAGCGCTGTATTACAGATTAATAATGATTGACCTATCACGCACTTGCGGGGCACCACCGTCGATTGTATTTGAAAGCGAGGCTACACACATCAGCTTTCGATAAGGTGGCCGGAGCAGATGCTGTGTTAGACTGTAAGTCTACATCTTTGGCTAGTTTATGCGAGATATGTCACGACGATATCATACGAATATTGTGTAAGTTGACATAAACAAGTAAGAGGACCATCGGCAAAGGGTACAATTGTTTCTTGGACTCTTACATCTACAATTTAGAAGGTGTCGCGACAATGACCCAGTCAAACATTGATGGCACTGCTGTATCAAGCAGCCGTTTTTGCTGCTGTATATTTTGATAGCAAAGTCTGCTGGTACGAAGTGCAACGAGCAGAACTGTGTGAACGGCACTGAACTGAAAACAGAGCAGAATCCGCAATTAATATGGTTATTTGTAACGTTATAACAATAATACTGCATTGTCGTACATAATTTGTAACGCACGCTATGCTACAAGTATATAGCATGTCAGATGAACTTGTTGCCTCAAATTAATTAATCAAATTAATACTACTGTATCGACGCACATTATAAACATACATCGATTACTGTCCACCGAAGATCGATGCCTATTCAAGTTGCATATTTACCTTAAACGCGGGTCCTTTGTCGCGCCGAATTTTCACCATGCTAGGTGTCTTTCTCGGTCGATAACACTTGATTGTAGCATGTATTAGCAGAGAAATGGCATACATGGAAAAGTACAATTGCGTTGTTTTCCCATTTCTGTTCACGTACAAACGTGGCTAGAGAAAAAACATAGTTTTGATCAACATTTATGCGTACTGTACTTGCATGTATTTTCAAAAAGCTGGAGGTGATATGTTTATATAAAAATAATATATTACTGATACAGTGGCATTGCCTCTGAAGAAACGCTTAAATATTTCTCAGGTATAATTTTCTTATAATCTGATAAAACGTAACATGGCCACTAAATAGAAAGTCAACAGTGATCGTGCCCAATGGCAATGGTGTCACTAGCCGTGTTAAAAATACATGCAGTAAATTTAGCGTGAGCTAATTCGTGGAATTACCATTTGCTGGTAATGCAGCTTTGTTTGTATAATTAGTTAATAATTATCTGGCTGGCGATTATGATGATACCTTTCGGACGCCAATCCGAAATTGACATCTTATTGATAATAAATTGCGTGTAATAATTACAACATTGCATCAGTTTCTACATAAAAGGTATTCTTCACAGAATTGTGGTAACATCGGCTATCGAGGAAACGTTCCACAGTTTTAGAGTGGCGCGCATGGTTAAAAAGCTAAGGGGTTTAAATATAATAATAAGAAAAGATAAAAATATTAAGAAATTATAAAGTGTATAGGTTAAAAAAAAATTAAGTTACATTATTCGTATACTAATTGTTGGAATGCTAATAGGTTAACATACTCGACAATAAGGTTAACATACTCTACTCGACTGTGTTTTCTGGATAAGTTAGGTAATTTAATGTCCGAGTCTGCAGTTGTCACTCGTTGTTTTCCCACGCACTACACTCAGATGACTGTGTTACCAACGCAACAGGTTAATCATTCAGTAACAAGATGTTTCAATTTAATGTCGTGCTCTTGCATCCTAGGCTATGGTACCCCCAATGTATTCGTCAAATGGCCTAGTAATTGGTCACAGTGCATGCCAACCAATGCTGTGTAGCCAGCGTGCGGACTCGGAAATAACCTACACCAGCACGCGTCCACGTGGCCGCGTTGTTCATAAATAGCATACGACGACGTCAATCAATATGTTCATGCTCTGATTGAACAGACTGACCTGAGCACGCAGTCCACACAGAGCTCGGCCACAAAAGGGAGTGCCCATGCAGTACCGGGCTGTCGTATATGGGACAGGATCAAAACAGGTGTATGAACGACACGGTCGTGTTTGTGTCTCGTTTGGACTACAACACAACCACCCGCTCTCGACGAAGCACCGCAATTCATCAGTGACAGACGTACAGCTGGACTGTGCAGTTGATTTATAACGACTCATTGTTCGGCGCACTTAATTAGGCCGAGCCTAGGCCAAAGGGTAGGTTGGTGGTGACCTTACGCCACGCTTGGCCTAAGCGTGGTGGGTCCGTGTATATAGCGTCTTTTCCTTTTTCGCTTTGACATTTGCGAACGGAAAATGAAAACAGCAAACTATATTGGTTTCAAGTATATCGAGAGAAAAAAGCTAAATCGTTTTTCATTTTTGCATTTAGCAAGCTTCGGCTGCCCTTCCATTTCGGCTATGAATAAAAACGTGGTGGCTTCGGCTGGACAATTCGTCGGCGTTTTGAAAACAAGTTCCTGAAAGATCATTGTTGCCGAAATTGTATCATTGCCGACGCAACAAGTAAGGGTGAATATTGCTTGTTTCGTCGCCATCGTCTTATGAAGTTTCGACAAATTAATAAAAACACTACTTTTTTAGTTGTTAAAATGTGTCCTTCATTAATACATTTCATGTAGAAATCTTACACTAATCTAAACTAGTTAATGCTCCCTCTTACTGTCCCCTCCTGAATTGTGTAATTAAATAAGTAGCTATAACGGGACAAGTTTGCTTGCCAAACTTAACAAGTAGCTATAATGGCAAAAATAGTGTAGCTGTAACAGGAAGTAGCTATAATGGGAAGTAGCTATAATGGACCTAGACTATTCACACACTCACACCCACAATGTGTGGTTTAGGGCCATTATAAGAATAATTTTTATAATGAAGCTAAAGAAAACACTAAATAAGTGTAACATATTACTTGCAAATTTGTACATGATTATTTAGAATAATAGTGTCTAACTAGAATTAAGATATTGATTACATCTTGCCAAGGGTCAGGTTTACATAATGAGTTATTTGTTGCCATATGTATCAGTTAGCATTTGATGCTATTAGAAAAATGGTGGTTTTTAAAAGATTCCATCTGGCCGTCTAATTTCAGTGGAATAAGGCATTCACATATTCTTGTTCACATACAGCTGTATAATGTATAATATTGTATAGAACAATGTGATTTGCTTGAACAATTTAATTTAATTTAAATCATATGTGATCGATACAACAATGCAATATTTAATTTGGGCATATTTTATAACATTCAATTCAATAACGCTATTGTTCGGTTAAAATAGTACATTAAAATTGATGTTTTCATTTCACATGCACTTTGGAATGCCGGTAATAAGATTGTTAAAAGTCACAAAAGCAATACAAATATTTTTGAAGCACTTAAATGTAGTAATAATGAGTAATAATAATAATAAATAATATGAGTAATAATAATAATAAATAATATATGTAAATAAATAAAACCACATATCACCCAGTATTTCATGTGTTCTGTTATAAACTGTTTATCTAAAACTAGCATTTAAAACTAAAATGGTAGAATGAATTAATGATTTCTTAAAATATTTTTGTCCATCCAGTGGCACTTTCAATCTGTGTTATATGTTATATGTACGTGATTGCTAAATATTTTAAAGGCTTTATTTTGTCTACGGTATGCAAACTGGACAGCTGCCTGTGGCAACTGCCAATCGGTTTGCTGGCTAAGTTCATAACATTTAGAAGTTTTGTTTTATTCTTACTACTCCTATAATCTCTAAAGACTATCTAAAGTTTTAGCTATGCTGTGCATACAAATAAACTTTACAAAACATATAGATTTTCAAACACTTTCACGTAATAGTACAATCTTAATTACATACCTACATATCTCTTCTATCCGTCATCTCAAATGTTATAGAAAAAATATTTATAAACAATTATTGATGAATTTTACAAACACACATCTGTTATGTAATAACTAGTACGTTTTTCAACCGCATCATTCAACAAAATGTGCTGGTCTAAAAAAGTTGATTGAATGATTACACTAATTGATTAAAAAAAACAGAAATTAGTGCATTTCTTGATCTGGCCAAGTATTTGACACACTATGCCATAGAAAGAAAAGATAAATAATATAAGTAAGTAAAAGTTTTATTTTATAATTGTAGCCATGTTACGTGGTATGTCGTCATTTTCAATGGGCCACCCTCGCCCAACACACTCTTACGTGCATGCATGCATGCATTCATGCACACATGCATACATACATAGAATAATATTTTAGATATAATACAATAATAAATAGTTATATAATAAATTAGTAATACAAATTTAATTATAATATTTTTATTATATTAATAATAAATATATATATAATAATAAATTAATAAATTATATTAAGTATTTGTCCTATGTTTAAATGGAAAAACATTGAAAATAAAATATATAAAATGAATTTAAACAATTTACCATTTCATTTGTTAATAAACATTCAGGTGACACTGTTTCATATTATATTGTAAAAATAAATAATGATTATAAATAATAATAACAAATCTTTAGGCATATAGTTAAATCTAAAATTTCATGAGAAACTTAAAATGTGTATTTTACAGATTTTTACACTGTTTGCACTTTGTATACATTCCAGGATAGTGGCTCAAAGTGTCACTTCCTTGTAAGCAAATTTGCACTGGCCTAAAGACAAGTTGTACTTCTTGACAGGAATATTTGTGCATTTGTGATGATCATGCACACTATTGCTTAACACGAACCGATCAATGAGGTAGGCAGGAGCCCATTGGATTGGAGCCCACAGCTACACATCTAATACTAAACTATTTAGCTAACCTTAAGCAGTCTAGAAGAGGTACAGTGGTCAATTTTAGGGCCATTGTTATTTATCATGATTATATCAATGATTTTCCGAAAGATTCACAGATGACATAAACATATGGTTAAACTATATATATTATCATTAAAATATTAATAAAACAAACATGTTTTTTTAAAATGCCTAATAAAAAGGATGAAGAACTAACATTAACAATTGACGGTGTAAATATAATTCACCAGTTTAATTTCCTGGGCTTTATATGAATCTTGTATTTAAACTAGCAAATAGATGTTCTAGAACAATTGGAATTATAATAAAATTGAGGCATATTATTCAAACTAAAAAATAATTACACTATAATTTATTAATATTGCCTCACATTAATTACTGACTACTGATCTAGGAACATAAATGTAATTGAATAAAACAATTGCAAAAGAAACCTGTAAGAATAATATCTTCAAACAAATATAGCTCCCACATGGAACTAATATGTAGACAGTCATAAGATTGAACACTAACTTAGTGTTTATATACTACAATTTTATTTTAACTATAAACATAAAACATTACCCGCATACTTTCAAAGTATACATCATAAGTTCACACCAGCACATAGCAGAATACATACATTCAGGGCAAAACACAAATTTGCAAATAAAGAATCTTATAGATGTAGTCACACACAATAAACAATACCTTTGATATTCTTAAACAACAGACACAGTTTAAAAGGATTGATACATTATGTAAAGCAATATCCAAGTATACTGTAAACATACGTGTACAATTGTAAATTGCTACATGTGCAGAATAATAATGAATTAACACTTATTGTAGCAACACATTAGGCCATAAACATATTAATGTTAATATCAAATACACCGAATATACATGCTCCTAAATACCATTGTGCTACCCATAATGGTCTGTCAATAGAATTCAATAATTATATTAATTATATAAAAGCTAGCTAGTTTTCAAAACCCAAAGTGGCCCCTATGATAGTGACTATTTGCTAGTCATAATAGGGGTCTCCTACACCAAATATTGTACAAACCAAACTTAAATAACTATTGCATCAAATAGCTGCAGTTACCAAACAAATACATATTACTCTCCAGCTGTCGATGTATCTATCTATAGAACTGTTACAGTATTTTATCACAGAGAGTAGAGTATAGTTTATTACATTGTCGAAACATAAAAAACATCGCCGAAACGACCAATATTCGCCTACGGGTACTTACTTACATGTAGATATATAACTTCTCCGATGCAATTTTTGCGAGTTTGTTTTCAAACCGCTGGCAGTGCGACCGAAGTGTCCCAACTTTTGCCTGCTAGCTGAAGTGGCTGGATGGCCAAAGCTAACTAAATGCAAAGACAAATTCGTTTTTCCTTTTTCGTTTTCAAAAATGAAAAGACGGTATATACATACCTTCATGCTAGACGTGTCTACAGTAATACGCCAACTTGATGGCAGTGCGAGTGCATCTCCCCACAGGCACTGGGACAACTCGCCTCTTTCAGTTCATTCGATTTCTTGAATAACTCACCGCTGATTTACGAATTATTTATCAGGATATGTTATCTGATGCAATGCAATGCAAAAATTGGCGCAGGTGAAATTTAATAGTCGTGGGAACCAGAGTGCTCAAGATACAGTAATTGTGGCAATTTGAGCCGTTGCTTTGTTGCTCCGTGGGAACTGCCATATAATTTCCGAACTCGTTAAAGGGTGTCTAACGCCAGTTGGCGTCGAAAAATGGCAATTTTTTTACCTCTCGTATCACCAATGACATTGATTTTCCAGCAGGCAATATTTTATATTTCAAATCACGAATTAAATTTATATCAGTACACTGAAACAGATAACGCAACCCAATTCCACAAAACGTGTATATGTAGGCCTATAGTATACGTTAACAAAGAAGGAAGCCTAGACTGTTTTATAAATTATAGGAAAGATATATGATGTAGCTTCAGTCGAGTTGTTTTTAATCCACAGCGCTTTTGTGATATCAAATAACGAAGATACGTGTATGTCATTTACAAATACGTGAAAACATATTATTTATATCTGATGACAGTTTTGTCAAATGACTGCGTTTTAACTGAACGAGGCGGTGGCGGAGTAACACTTGGCTACTCCGCTATTATCGAGTGCAGAAAAGCGGAACGAATGGTTCTATTTTAGTTCACATTCATAGTTCTGGCAAATTTGAATACAGTAGTGCGATTACAATCTTTATTTCAGTAGCTAGTTTTCGTATGGATTTGAAAAAAATACTGTTTGAACCCAGTGAATGCACGATGACGTAACAAACTAGGTCGTTCATCGGCTGGTATGATTATGACGTCAGAACTGCAGGTTGTGTTGCTTGGAGTGTACTACACATGTATATAAAGAAACACACGAAAAGTTAACCTTAACGTGGCATGACAATCCAGCGGCTCAAACACTGGCTCATATCAGACAACTCGCTCCTTATTTGAAGTAGGTGGTACAAGCATTATTGAATATGATATGCATGTGTCGCGTACATGAATATTATTCCTATGTATAGTAATGATAACCGAGTACTCTATAACCCTATGTAATTGTGGACTTCACGGTGATGAATAATTGAACAAACAAACTAGAAACACGAGTGACTGAATGTGTATCCACCCTCTGCAGAGCAAGAAGACGCAAGCAAGTCAACCTTCGAAGATGACGTCACTTCCGATAGGCAACCGAATCGGTCGTTGTTCGACGTTCGTATGCGCAACAGTTTGGCTGCTCCTGCTGCACTGCGCAACTGCAGACCTGCGTGGATCCTGTCCTGCGGCGAGCAAGCGTCTGCAACTTTTAGAGCTGGTCGCAGAGATCCGTGAAATACGTCATATTGAGACGGCCAATCCCAGCGCGAAAGTTTGTCGCGGTCTCAAGAAGCCGGTCTTTGAACGAGAGCCGCAGACGTGGCAGGCGGTGCCGGACCGGAAGGTGATCGTATTTTCTGCCTACTTCGAGCGGCGCCCTAACGCGGACGGTCCGTCAATTCGGATAATAGCCAGCGGCTGGCAGTCGGCGTACAACACGATCGGCGACCTGTATTGTCACTTGTGGTACGATGATCGCGACTACGCAGTGTCGGTCGGCCCGGCCACATACACTGTCATCTACCCTAGCACGCTGTTCCACGAGGCGTGGAGCTCTCACTTCATCATCTGTAGACTGCCGAAGGGCGTGGCCGCTGTGCCAGTCGCGGTGTCCATCACCCCGACCCGCTGTCTGCGGCAGCCCGGCAACGAGCTGATGGTCCTCAACCGGAAGCTCATAAAGAAGACCGACACACATGCGCTGTGTATCTCGGCGCTGTACAACAGGTGGAGCGGCTGGGAGATGATCATCGAGATGTTTGAGACGCATAAACTGCTCGGCGCCTCCGAGATTACCATCTACAATTACTCGGTGTCGCCGGAAACCAACCGGACACTGCGCAGCTACATCACGGACAAAAACGAGGCGGTCAACGTCGTCCAGTGGCCGTTCCCCGGACACCTGCAGTCGAATGTCCACTGTCAGCGCGGTGCGCTCAACGACTGCATCTACCGCATGGGCCACCGCCACCGCTACGTCACCATCACCGACCTCGACGAGATTCTCGTTCCCCGCACCGTGAACACGTGGCCGCAGTTGATGAAGCGCGTCGGCCGGCCCGACATCGGCGTCTACATGTTCCAGCACTCGTACTTCCGGCGGAACACGTCGACGGAAGATCCGTACCTGATCACACAGAGCTCCTTCTGGACGACGGACGAGGTGACTCCGCCTGCCAAGATCCGCTGTAAGTCGATGTACCAGGCCGACAAGGCGATCGCCATCGACCTCCACTTCCCCTACAAGCTCGTGGCCGGGGCCGAGGAGTACATGATGGACCCAGCAGTAGGCATGCTGCACCACTACCGGCCGTACCCGATGGAGAATTTCGCCAAGTGGCCGGAGCGATACAGGTTCATCGAAGACCGGTACATGGAGAAATACAAGAATAAACTCATTAAGGCGTTTAAACGTAGACGGGAACTAGTGAGAAAACATCCGTGATTCCATGCGGTGTCAGTCTTACCCGTGATTCCATGGGGGTGTCAGTCTTGTCAGGGGCTTGTATCACTACATGTGCCTGTTTGTTTATTTGCACTGAACCCCTACTCACTATGCCACTGACATTTTGCTCATTAGCACACGCATGTTATGGATTGATTTGTTCGTGCGAATGCACAGTATCGACAGAGTGTAATGCAGTCGTGTTTGCTTTTACACAAATTCACGCATTTAAAATGATAGGCATAGCCATGTTGTAATTTATCATTCGTTTTTTAAAGTTACTTATGTTATTGCACTTTGTTTTCCGTTGTTCCACTCTTGCGAAGACAGACTGTGGCGGGGCCATGATCAAGCAGTGTTACGGATGGTGGATGAACGACGTTTCATTTTGTTTATCTTTCATCTCCATCATCTGCACCACCACCAACTTCACCACCACTGCTGCACACGTTCGTGTCAACGTCTTTCATTTCCCACGATCGTAGACATCGTGTTACAGATTCCCGACCCAGCCATTGACCGTGTAGTTTTACGTGTTTTTCTGCTAGCGCGTATGCTACATGGTCATAATACTAGTAGGCTACACACGCATAAAACTGTCCTGTAGTAAATGGTGCGTGTTTTATGTAACCAACTACGTACGAGAGGTTTGGTTGTCGTGTAACTGAGAAGTAGTTTTCAGACAACATTTGCCAAATTTATGACTCATCCAATGTTGCATGGGTGATTAACTTTTACACAACTAACGCGACAACATACCAGTGACATACAGCTTATTAATAAACTAATCCATATCAAAGCAACAGACAAATGTGGCAGTCATGATCTGCTGCGTCCTCCCACGTGAAGTGTACGTCAAGAACATCAAACTATGGATTGCAATCGGTCCGTGCCAGCGCCAGTTTATTTGATTTGAGAGTGTACCGAGCCCAGGGTAGATGCTTGCCCAAAGTTGTGCGAGCCTTTACATCAATATGTTTGCAAGTAATCATTCAACATATTATGCAGTTGATGTGGTTATGTTGTGTGTAGCATGCTAACAATTATATTCGTAGACATAAAAACACTTCGTTAGCGCAAAATGTAGAAAAATGGTTCTCGTTTACTTTCAACGCAACACATAAAGAGCATACTTCTGCTGGCAGACTTTCGGCTTGCACCTACCCTGGGGATACGTTACACCGGACAGTAATTGCCGTGTTTGTTTAATAAAAAAAAACGTTTTAAAAATTCCAAACAGCTACGAACGTTACATTTCGAGTCAACATTTTCTATATCGGTAGAAGTTCTTGCTTTCACCTAACTCGGAGAGATAATCTGGTTGATTAATCTGGAAACTAATCAGAATAGCCCTGGAGATGATGGCGAGCGATGTATTTTGCTAACAACGTATGAATATGGAGAAACTATGTCAAACGTTGTCTTATTAGCCATTACATTTGGCTTCACTAATACTATTACGTTGGTGGACGGGGGGGCAAACCAACTTTCACAAATGCTACACGTAGATGCATAGGGTCAGGCTGCCTTTATCACTGCTCTACCCGGGGCAGTGTTCTGTGCGGGGCTGTGCCATTTACTATGTGTCATTCTCCTGTCAACAACGGGTGTACTGTATATGTGGCCACTCTATCTCATCTGTGGCATTTCTCTCGTTCACTGTCTTTAACCTCTTGTCCGAATGTTTGACCAACAAAGTTCTCTCGTGTCATACGACAAACTTGACGAAACAGCCCGAGTCTTACCTGGCGACATCAATCTGCTTGTGCAGGATTCAGTGATGAATATGTCTTCTCTAATCTGACTGTGTGACAATAACACGTATATTGCATTATAGTAACACTATCACCGAGTACTCACCTATGTCGGTGTCGCTGCATTGATAGTGGACATCGTCACTGTCCACGGGCGCTGGACACTGTCCAGGCGGGAAGTTGCACGGTGTGAAGTCTGAGTTCCAATCGCCAGTTCGCAAACACATGATCGTTGACGTCGACTGTAGAAATGCACCAGAGCAATGCTCGTCTTAGCTCACACATGAGAAGAGAACGAGAGGAATTGTCTTCTAATGAGCTCGGACCCGAAAAACACGGGTCTGGACACCTACAGTTACGTGCAATATTGCCCGAGAAATGCAAACAAATCGATTTTACGGTGATGGCGGTGTCAGATAGAATATGGACAATATCAACAGTGCTCACGCACATTACTTAGAGCTTGTATGAAACGCTAAATAGAATATGCACCCAGGGTCCATATGCTATGGGGGGTCCATATTTTATGTGACATATAGAAAATAGACCCCTATAGATTAAGGACCCGGGGTCCATTTTCCATGGGGTCCATATTCTCTATGACAGCGGCACTAATTTGCGTACCACTATGCCAAGGACACACGTGGTCACCTCAGGAATAGTTTTATAATGACCATCAAAACGCAGTATTGGCTGATATATAGTGAACAATTGATTTCTTAATAATGATGAAACTACTTTGCATAAAATAATACGTGGGACATTTTGCCGACTTGTTAACATAGCTCATCGTTTTCAGCGCATTTATTCCGATCTAGATACGCCGATTAAAAGTTTATTTCTGGGGCGGTGTGCATGGTGTCTCTTCTTCCGACTAGACTAGAAAGCGTATACAGATTGTGTTGCATTTATGTTCTGTTACACCTGTTGTAAAGACTCTAGTTTGCTGTCCGTGTACCATTAGTGCCCGTTGCCGTGAGGGGAAGATATGAAATATGTGTACCAAGAGATTCCATATTAAAGCATTGATGAAAGAACATTCTCTTTCCGGAAGTGAACAATTGCATGTGGCACTGCAACCATTTATATTACACGTGACTATCTGTTCGTGCACCTTTAACAGAAACAAAATGGTAGCAAAGGAATAATGATACGATAACACTGCCCAAACATTTCAGATCATCCTTAAAATCAAGACATAATATTTCTGGTGGCCAAAGCAAGCATTTACAACTCACCCCGTTAGGTTGCGGACACTTCAGGGTGCACCGACTACCGCTGTAGTAGCCATCAGTACACGAGTAGAGTCCCTCATAAACGACAGGTGGCGCCACACATTCTATCCGTTCACAACGAGGCCCTGACCACGTGCCGTCGTCAGTGCACGTTTGGCGGAAGAGACGTCTGGAATAGAAAAGGTACTTCCGGTATGGGATCATGGTCGACTTAAAACTGAACATGAACACGTCTTGCAATATTCCCTTTAGAACCTTAGAACATCACCTCGGGTGTTGGACCAAAGACAGAACAATCGGCCATTGTTGGCATTTACAGGAAATGTAGGCCTACAATTCCTACAGAATTCCTCACTTTAAAACAATTGTCCAGTGACCGTTTATTGTAGTGTAGGCGACCAGTGGGATAAGGTCTACGTTGTGTAGTTAAAACCGTAAACAACAACAAAACCGTAAACAACAACAACAAACACCTTTTGACGGGTTCGCCGATGACGTGGAAGCCTGGGTTACACCTAAAGCGACACCTGGTGGCGACGTCAAGCCGACCGAGGCGACACTGTCGGCCGACGAGGGTAGCGTTCTTCACCCGGGGTGCCCGCGGACACACGACCTGGCAGAAGGCGCCGGGCAGCGACCACGCTCCGTCCGCCTGACACTGGATCATGTGACCGGAGCCTACAGGCGAAGACAGGATGAATGCAGGTGAAGGTCATCAATTATTAAGCCTCCATAAATAATTATATGTACTAATGACTATACCAATCAATCTGATGACAACTGGAATATTTCATTGACTCTGATATCGATTAACCCTTTGGTATTGATGCTCCCGTGAGGTTGGTTTCTAACGATTTAAGCGCAATAGAAGTTACCTAATTATTATTATTAGATGGCCTTTCTCCTACTAGATATATCTGAATGGTTTTTTCAACATCATCTATATGATGCCAATATAGGTATATGTATTACTTCATAAGGCCTAGATCCTTGATCCTCGCCAAGGAGACAGAACAACCCGGCTAGAATTTTACAATATGTATTAAACAAAGCTAAGTTGATATCAAACGATGTTACGAAAGGAATACAATAGCTGGCAACCAATACTGACACAAGCAAACGAACTACTGAAAAACTGCTTAGATGATTATAGGCGCAAGGTGGCACGTCATACTATGTTATCATCAGAACATTTCTGAATGATTACTGCGCCAAGCTGCGGCAGAGTACGTTCTTCTCTACCATTTCAAAAGCTCCTATTTTAACGTCAGCCAATGAAATCGGCCACGAGGAATGCGGTAGGCTTCCGGTCATGTGATATAATATTTTGGGCGATTTCAGCCAAACGTTGTTCATGTTAAATGCAATGTATAAGACGTGAATGGATCACTATATTGGGATTCCCACCAGTCGTATATCCGTCTTCACACTGGGACAAGTGTCTGCGTTGTTCACAAGGCTCACGCGGTAGCCTTAACAAGTTATTATAGTGTCACCATTTTACTTTATCTTAGCAGAACTATGACGATAGCCACAAAGATAAGACTTTTAGTTTATCTATATGCCTAATTTGCACCATCTAGAAACCAGATATGGTTACAAACATCAATTTTAACTCACTAACTTGACTTCTGACCAAGATGGTGAAATTGAAAGGTCAGGAATATGGTGTATTTGATTGGAGATCCTCATACTTATCGAGAGAGACATGAGAACCCACTTTTTAATACCTCTTCTTCGGAAGTTATGGACAATTAAGTTGCTGCAGTAGACGGTCGTCTTGGATGAGCGGTCAAGTTGTATTTATCATCCAATATGGCGTCAAATCGTAAAATGGATACGTCAGCCGTGTCGGGAATTTCAATCTTATTCGCGGTAGCGCCTGGCGTAGTCAACTGGTAACATTTTATAGTTCGACTCAGCTCACTCCCGTGGTTTGCGGAGACGTTCAGCCAGGGGTACAGTAGCTCAGCGCAACGACCCTTGGCTTGCGAGGATGGCTTGTCCAGGATGTGTGTGGTGACTGGGCATTTGCGTCGAAACGTAATTAGTAATGGGGTTGACTGTGTCGACGCTTCAGCTCCACTCCTCTCCTGTGTCGCGCTCCTCTCATGACACCGGAAGACAAAGTGGGACTGTTGAGCAACAACTTCCGGCCGCTCCACCTCACCGAAACTTGTTTCTTCCCGGCTCGTGACGTACACGCCTCACGCCACCGTAACTTCTGTTTCAGCGTGACTTACGAACAACTAGACATGTTACTGTTCTATGAATCAAGAATTACCAAAATTGCCGAGGCGTATTTGGTACCTTAATGGTCTGCGGTGCAGAGTTCATGATAACAACAGTACTGGTGATAACGGCTAGATTTGTTTATGACAGAAGAGAACAAACAATCTTACCATGCTTCCTCGCCGGACTACGACACTCCATCTTGCAGCTCTTGCCGTACGTCGTGCCGTCCGGACAGTCGACCCTGGCGTGAGGGACGTAAGCCTCCCCGCAGTCTATGGGCACACACCTCGCGTCACCCTCCCAGCTTCCGTTGACGCACCTCACACGGTCGGCTGACGTGGCCAGCTCGTAGCTGCGGACACACCGTGGAGACATCGTGACAGACGGTGGACAGACAGATAAAGGTCAACAGTTAGATGAATAAGTTAGGTGATCAATCGCTGGGTATAGATTAGGACAGGGAAATATACCTAAAATACCTACAATATGTCACCAATTATATTGAGTACATGTATTCTGCAAATCTGATATGATATAATACGTTTTTGCCCCAATTTGGGCGCTTTGCCCCGTAAATGGACCGTAGCACCCACTGTATTTTATTATTTATCAATTTATTTAATGATTATATAATAACAAGAATACACAACTTTATTTGTTACACGTACATAATGCAGCCTACAAACGAAATGAATTTGATCGGTATCTGGAGCTACCAAATGCAATATTCGCAAAATAACTGGCGCTTTGCATGACAATACACTCACTTCCACCAACATTACTAAATTAAACAAATAAGAGCAATCACATGCAACAGGTCCGAAAAAAATGAAACTTTATAACATCGATAGACTGCAGATGGGAGAAAAATCACTTCTGTTTTGACAGGGCTTGTACGGCTAAGGAGGAAACTACTATTAAAGCTGTTGGTCCTTGTTTTGGTGGATCTGAACCGGCGGCTAGATAGAAGAGCCTTTACGTGTTATGGGCAGGATGGGACGAATCCTGATAAATGAGACTGGCTCTTCCTGACAGGTGCTGCTGATACAACAATCCAAGCCTGAGAAGGTCTCTGCCGATTATTCTGAAAATAGTTTTTACAACTCTATTCAATCTGAACTTTTCCGTCGCTCTTACAGCGATTGAAAATGTCAGAACACTCGCGATTAAAAGGTCGACATGATCTACATGTTCAAACGAAATGATCTCAACCTTCTCGCCCTACCCGCGATCACAAACGACGGAGCAGGTGTCTCCCTCCTTGTCGCCGACACAATGCGCCGAACCGAACTTGATCATGAAGAGTCGACAGACGGGCCGGTGACACTGGTACGGCACACAGCGCCCTGTGTGGGGGTTGTAGAGGGAGTCTCGTCCACAGTTGTTGGCCTCGAGGGCTTCGAACGAGTCGGACGTCCTCAGAGCGACGGCGGTGATGGCGATGTGATACGACCGGAATTCTACCCGTACGGCTGGAGGATGGGAGAAGAAGCAGGGTGACACCATTGCAATTGCAAGATAGTCGTGTGTGTGTGTGTGTGTGTGTGTGTGTGTGTGTGTGTGTGTGTGTGTGTGTGTGTGTGTTGTGTGTGTGTGTGTGCGTGTGCGTGTGCGTGTGTGCGTGCGTGCGTGCGTGCGTGCGCGTGTGTGTGTGCGTGGAACAAACGTTTAGAAAAGTCGTTTTGAGTAACGAAAACAGACTGTAAAAATTTCGTAATTTATGTCAAACACCGTGCGTCCTATCTATGCAGTCGTTTTGTGACCAGAGCTTGTAGCGTGAATCAGTTGGATTCTTGCAGTGCTTAGTTACAGGCAAACATTGTAAGAAAACTAGATCTGAATGACTGGCACGACGGTGACACAAATACTATGGTCACGAGAATACAATAGAGCGTCCGCTATTTTGGCACCCAGGTGAAGCATGTATATAATGGCTGAATGTAGTGGCTGGCTGCTATAATATACACCCAGAACATAGGTGCACCTCTCTAAAATGTATTTCATTAACAAGAATAACAAACATTGCGTGCCTGCATGTGGACTTGTGTTTTTGTGAATGCATGCGTGCGCGCATATGTGCATACATGTTGCACCGTTTCGGTCGGATATACGAGACCTACCTTCAGTTTTGAAGAGCGGTTGACTCAAGTCATGCATGACGTTCAGGTGAAGGGGACTATTGCGACAGTTGACGGCGACTTTGGACGGGGTGATGGAGTGGCTCACGTTGTGTATGTCCACCAGACTCACGGACAACGTCTTGGGTTCAGGGTCGACGCCGCTGATCCCGTCCGAAGCCAGGTAGATTATCACAGTGGTCGCAATGACAGGTCGTTGAAAGGTCACCTTAACGGATCACATAAAACCAGACTAGTTAAAGCTTCCAAGTACACCGCTGTTAGTGCCAAAAACGTTTGGAGTTTTTCTACTTTAATAAAATGTTTGTCTTTGTCAAGATATGCTTACGCAGCAAATGTAGACATTCGAGGCAGATTGTTAGATTGTCATCATAGTCTACTTTTAATGCACTGCGATGACGGTATACACATAAACATTGAAAAAATTATGTCACGTTTATTGTTTATATATTCTCTCATCGGGAACCGATTGCTGCCAGACAGTAGACAAACACAATAATATATCGATCGCGACTGTATCATTGTAGACGTAGAACATCACCACGTGACAATGGCTACACGTGATCTAGAGTCGTGCACGAGGCCTAGACATTGTTGATGATGGCGAGCTGTGACCGTACACGTATTGTCGACAGTACTCACCAGCAGCCAGTAGCTGTCGTCGTCGTTCCAGTAGCCACAAGGGTACCAGGCTTCCACGCCGTCGAAGTCTTCATTGCACTCCTGTGGCACGACGGAAAATAAGCCCGATGATTCAGTTCCTCAATGAAGACACTAAAGCACTTTTGCAGAATCAATGACATTAGGTACATAGGTATTACATACATATTTATGTTGTTATACATGTTGTTTTATGATACTGAGTTTGTTCTCAACAGTCACCACAAGGGCAGTTACAATACACACAAAAAGGAACATGTTCAACTGTAAATTAGTTATAAAATAGAAAAGTGCGTCAATTACAACACTTGCGCAAATCACAAAGTATATAGATAGAACTAGAAATAAGCACAATGTGCAGCATGCGTGATTACAACGTAATATTTCTTTTTTTCTTTTCACACAATTGAATATTATTACATATAATATTATCACCAAAAATAAAACTAGTTGAGATGTGGAGTAACACATTGAGAATTCCAATAGAGGCAATACATGTTAGCAAAACATTATCAGTGCATTGTTTTTAATGCAATGGATATTTTTAGAATTGTTTATAGAACAGCCCATATAATTCCATAGAATTACACCTTTATGGGAGAGACACATCAACTTTAAATTGGTGTGAGCAAAATGTTGTTTAAAAGTTGGGCGTTGTCTAGTTGCATAGATAGACAGTAAAAAACGTTTTGTATATTCACTGGTAACAAATAGTTAAGTGCAGTGTGTAAATCAACGATATCTGTTACTTTCAAGAAACGTAATTCAGAGGATTGAGAAGAAGAGTGTTCTGCAGTTGTCGGGATCATTGTGCTCCTTAATCACGCACTACAAACACAACGTTTATCAAACACAACGTTTAACAAACTCAACGTTTAACAAACACAACGTTTAACAAACACAACGTTTAACAAACGCAACGTTTAAAAAACAACGTTTAACAAACACAACGTTTAACAAACACAACGTTTAACAAACTCAACGTTTAACAAACTCAACGTTTAACAAACTCAACGTTTAACAAACACAACGTTTAACAAACACAATGTTTAACAAACACAACGTTTAACAAACACAATGTTTAACAAACACCACGTACAGATATGTCTGCGAAAAGTAATCATTCGATTTTCCGGCTGTTGTTTGCATGTTATTATATTTTTGTAAAGTACATTTTATGTTAGCACATTGTCTTATTGATGATATTTGTTTACCTGTATTTAACAATATTTACATTTCAATTATTTTATTACTGTGTTTATTTATTTACGTATTTATTTTATATTTTCTTAAATTCCTTATTAGTATTTTTAGAGGACCACATTGGAAATAAGTGTGCTATTGTGCTTTAAGTGTTTATCTCGTAATATATTATATTAATATATATATATATATATATATATATATATATATATATATATATATATATTATATTATATATATATATATATATATATATATATATATATATATATATATATATATATATATATATATATATATATATATATATATATTTATTTTTTAATAATTGCTTTTGCATCGAATATTTGTTTTTGTTTTTTATTTGCATGTATATAATGTTTTACCAAACAAACTCAATCAAAACTCAATCAATCAATCATTCCAACCATTCGACACTTGCGGAACTATTACCAGCGTCCACGACAACGAACCTGTGCGACTGGTGGTGGTCCAGTCACGACGTCGGCCGGACAGTCGTCGAGTTGGAAGGCCGGGTTAGCGATGGCCGCCACTGCCCACTGGTCACTGTAGCCGCCCGGCGTGTAGAAACCACAGTCCCGGACACTGCTGCGCCGCTCAAAGTCCTCGCACAGCCCGTCGCCGTCGTGACGGTAACACACGCTCGGCTCGCCTGCCAACACACACGACGTGTGTCAACACTGTTAGTTCGTTGCGACGTTAGTTCATGTTTAAATATTAAATGACATTTTAGAAAATTTGTTAAAATATTTCATCTGATCTTATTTTTACACATATGTATTGACTGTATTTATTTATATATGCCATCGTTTAGTATGTGTTCTGCATGTAAATAGATAGAGTAATAATTAGTTTTAGTTTTTTATTGATTTATTTAACAGTTTTAATATGAATAGTTTAACGTTTCTACATTTTTTTGTTGAAAGTTAATTTTACAGTTGTATCTATTATTATTATTATTATTATTATTATTATTATTATTATTATTATTATTATTATTATTATTATTATTATTATTATTATTATTATTATTATTATTATTATTATTTATTAATTCACTGTAGCTATTAATGGTTTTTTATTATTTTATTATTATTATTATTATTATTATTATTAACACATCATAAATAGCTTTATACTGTATTGTATTGCGCTTTGAGCATATTGGATATTGCGCTTTATAAATAATAATAATAATAATAATTATTATTATTATTATTATTATGTGCAGTAAACCTATCTTAGGAGACTGTCCCTTCTGCGCATCAAAACCAGTTTTTTCAAAACAGGTGGTCTCTCATCACAGGTTGTAAAAAAATCATTATAATTTACCAAATAAATTACGATCCATTGTAAATAATACTATGCTGTCGTTTGAGTCAATATGCATTATTTAACATTGAGTGAACGACGTAAAGACTGCTTGACCGATGTTTATCACCAGATCCGTTAGTTGTTAACAGGTGAAAACAACGATCGCGTGAACAATTTGTGTGGTCGTTGGTCGCGTTTTGTCCGATAGTCGTTCAGTGCGGGTACATTTTAATCAGAAACGACCAGTGCGTTGGACGAGTGGTCACTCGTGAGAGTGGCCGCACAACACAGGTTATACTGTTCTGTAGTATTTCCTAGAGAAAATCATGGGACGCGTTGAACAAGCGAGGGAATGACCGAGCGTTGTATTTGTTGTTATAGCATAATTCTGTATTTCCTCTACACATGGACGGTCTGTAGGTTTACTATCACTGCTTGACACCACCCGCACGCCACCTGACGACATGTGAGTGCGTTTACACGAGCGACAGACACGAATACAAACTGCGACAAGACCTTGACTCATGCTTCAAAATTATCGCAGTGAACCAAATTTGTATTTCTCCGGCACCAACTGACTTCAAAAGGATAGTTTTGTGATTACGTTTATGAATAAAAAATCATTATAATATGGATTATAATGAAAACTATTTCTAATATCATCATACAACGAAACCAAAAGATTTGCCATTTTTGTTATCCATTTCGTGAAAGTCGTCAACTGATCAATGAGTGTGCTAAGGAGGTAGGCAATATAAGAAAGCGTCTTTAGATGATGGCGAAATTATATAATGCATTTGATAACTAACAATGAATGCCTTATCCTCTGTCAGATGGCGCCCTTGCTGTATTCGTCTAGTTCGTCTCTCCAACGGCTCGTCGGTCTACCTCGAGATCGTTTCTCTTTGTAAGGTTCGCGAAGCGATGTCCGTTACGTTAACTTGCACTCTACTTCCGCCTTATGGTTTGTTTAATCGCACGATGTCCGTTACGTTAACTTGCACTCTAATTCCGTCTTAAGTTTGTTTAATCGCACGATGTCCGTTACGTTATATATCGCACTCTACTTCCGTCTTATGATTTGTTTAATCGCACGATGTCCGTTACGTTATATATCGCACTCTACTTCCGTCTTATGGTTTGTTTAATTGCACGATGTCCGTTACGTTAACTGGCACTCTACTTCCGTCTTATGGTTTGTTTAATCGCACGATGTCCGTTACGTTAACTTGCACTCTACTTCCATCTAATGGTTTGTTTAATCGCACGATGTTCGTTACGTTAATTTGCACTCTACTTCCGTCTTACGGTTTGTTTAATCGCACGATGTCCGTTACGTTAAATTGCACTCTACTTCCGTCTTATGGTTTGTTTAATCGCACGATGTCCGTTACGTTATATATCGCACTCTACTTCCGTCTTATGATTTGTTTAATCGCACGATGTCCGTTACGTTATATATCGCACTCTATTTCCGTCTTATGGTTTGTTTAATCGCACGATGTCCGTTACGTTATATCGCACTCTACTTCCGTCTTATGGTTTGTTTAATCGCACGATGTCCGTTACGTTATATATCGCACTCTACTTCCGTCTTATGGTTTGTTTAATCGCACGATGTCCGTTACGTTAACTTGCACTCTACTTCCATCTAATGGTTTGTTTAATCGCACGATGTCCGTTACGTTAATTTGCACTCTACTTCCGTCTTACGGTTTGTTTAATCGCACGATGTCCGTTACGTTAAATTGCACTCTACTTCCGTCTTATGGTTTGTTTAATCGCACGATGTCCGTTACGTTATATATCGCACTCTACTTCCGTCTTATGATTTGTTTAATCGCACGATGTCCGTTACGTTATATATCGCACTCTACTTCCGTCTTATGGTTTGTTTAATCGCACGATGTCCGTTACGTTATATCGCACTCTACTTCCGTCTTATGGTTTGTTTAATCGCACGATGTCCGTTACGTTATATATCGCACTCTACTTCCGTCTTATGGTTTGTTTAATCGCACGATGTCCGTTACGTTAACTTGCACTCTACTTCCATCTAATGGTTTGTTTAATCGCACGATGTCCGTTACGTTAATTTGCACTCTACTTCCGTCTTACGGTTTGTTTAATCGCACGATGTCCGTTACGTTAAATTGCACTCTACTTCCGTCTTATGGTTTGTTTAATCGCACGATGTCCGTTACGTTATATATCGCACTCTACTTCCGTCTTATGATTTGTTTAATCGCACGATGTCCGTTACGTTATATATCGCACTCTACTTCCGTCTTATGGTTTGTTTAATCGCACGATGTCCGTTACGTTATATCGCACTCTACTTCCGTCTTATGGTTTGTTTAATCGCACGATGTCCGTTACGTTATATATCGCACTCTACTTCCGTCTTATGGTTTGTTTAATCGCACGATGTCCGTTACGTTAACTTGCACTCTACTTCCATCTAATGGTTTGTTTAATCGCACGATGTCCGTTACGTTAATTTGCACTCTACTTCCGTCTTACGGTTTGTTTAATCGCACGATGTCCGTTACGTTAAATTGCACTCTACTTCCGTCTTATGGTTTGTTTAATCGCACGATGTCCGTTACGTTATATATCGCACTCTACTTCCGTCTTATGATTTGTTTAATCGCACGATGTCCGTTACGTTATATATCGCACTCTACTTCCGTCTTATGGTTTGTTTAATCGCACGATGTCCGTTACGTTATATCGCACTCTACTTCCGTCTTATGGTTTGTTTAATCGCACGATGTCCGTTACGTTATATATCGCACTCTACTTCCGTCTTATGGTTTGTTTAATCGCACGATGTCCGTTACGTTATATAGCACTCTACTTCCGTCTTATGGTTTGTTTAATCGCACGATGTCCGTTACGTTATATAGCACTCTACTTCCGTCTTATGGTTTGTTTAATCGCACGATGTCCGTTACGTTAACTTGCACTCTACTTCCATTTTATGGTTTATTTAATCGCACGATGTCCGTTACGTTAACTTGCACTCTACTTCCATCTTACGGTTTGTTTAATCGCACGATGTCCGTTACGTTAAATTGCACTCTACTTCCGTCTTATGGTTTGTTTAATCGCACGATGTCCGTTACGTTATATATCGCACTCTACTTCCGTCTTATGATTTGTTTAATCGCACGATGTCCGTTACGTTATATATCGCACTTTACTTCCGTCTTATGGTTTGTTTAATCGCACGATGTCCGTTATGTTAACTTGCACTCTACTTCCGTCTTATGGTTTGTTTAATCGCATCTACGACCTTTATCTCCCTCTTATCGAGATGTTTGTTTTTCTGTCCCGATGCCTGACGTTTAGATTGTTTACATCTTTTTTGTGTGGTTGATAGCTTGTTCTTTTTCTCTGTCACCTAGTCGTTCGTGTGGGTATCCTTAAAAAGCGATGTACACATCTGTTATCCCTTGTTCTTCAAAAGAGATAAGTACTGCTTGAGTTTGAGACGAGTTGAAAACATTCTCGTAGTCGTAGTATTATTATACTGTCGGCAACTAATCATTTAATTGGTTTACAACGTGACCATGGTCTGTCATTGAGTATATGTATTTGAATCCGGGTTGTTCTCGTTGCTGGTTTACACTGACTGTCCTCTTTAGAAGTTTTCTTTAGTTTTTTGTGTGAGTAATTTATTGACGTTTGATAAGAGGATTTGTTATGGATTGAGTGTTAAACTTAGCCAATGTCTTCGAAATGGTATAATCTCCTGCTTTTAATGAATGTTTATCTACGGCTAAAGTTTCTACTTGTGGATAACATACATACAATTAATTGAAATGAATTATAGTGGATATTACGTTAATGAAAGAAATGTATTTCCAGTCGAGAAGGAAGACGAACCAGCACAGTGGAAGGCGGTCTCCGTCTGACACGTGATACTACACCCGTCTCCGTCCGCTGAGTTGCCGTCATCACACGCCTCGCCGACGTCACTACAACCAGGGACACTCAGTGTGTGACTCACACACGCACACACGCACACACACACATGCACACATATACTACACACATGCATGTGTGTGTGTGTACATACATATACGCATACAAACTAATAAACACACCTGCACACAAAGACAGACACACACACTCGCCCGCACATTCTCTCTGTCTCTCTGTCTCTCTGTCTCTCTGTCTCTCTGTCTCTCTGTCTCTCTGTCTGTCTGTCTGTCTGTCTGTCTGTCTGTCTGTCTGTCTGTCTGTCTGTCTGTCTCTCTCTCTCTCTCTCTCTCTCTCTCTCTCTCTCTCTCTCTCTCTCTCTCTCTCTCTCTCTCTCTCTCTCTCTCTCTCTCTCTCTCTCTCTCTCTCTCTCTCTCTCTCTCTCTCTCTCTCTCTCTCTCTCTCTCTCTCTCTCTCTCTCTCTCTCTCTCTCTCTCTCTCTCTCTCTCGCCACACACACACACACACACACACACACACACACACACACACACACACACACACACACACACACACACACACACACACACACACACACACACACACACACACACACACACACACACACACACACACACACACACGTCGTCACATGACAAGACTACGAAGACAAGACGTTGGTGTGACTCGCCCTACCTGTCGACTCGTCCGTCCCCACAGTAGTGGCCGCCATGAATGTACACCAACTGTTCGGAGAAGTAGTTCACCTTGCTGCCGAGTCGCGGCTGTACCTTGTACGAGTACGTCCTGCCCTGTACGACCGACCTGCAACACGGCGACGGGTGAACAAGCACAGCTCGTTGTGCGTCCGGAACCAGCTCTCCGTCCACTATCTACCTCTGTCTACAGTCGAACCAATATTGAGGCGGTTGTGACGTCGGACACGTTAAGATGGATATAATGTATGTAGGCACGACATGGATTTAAAGTGAGGGGGCCAGTTCATAGGTGGCATTGCTTCATTTAACATCACGGTCTTATGACTACAACATACAAGTTCAAGGGATACTGACTGCCAATTTGTGTTTAGATACATAAGCTCGGGAAAATGTTCGCAGCTTGAAAGATTGCGTCAGCAACACGTCAAATGGCAAACAAAACATCCAGTTTGAAAACAAAATTGATTGGCAATAATGCTGAGGCGAGCAGATTCAACCGCAGAATCCTTTGGTGTTTAACTTTTCACATTCTAGACAGCAAACTGCCAGTTTCAAACGAGTGCTTGGCCAATTCTAAGCAGAGGAGCTGGCACCTTCCTTTTAAATAGCAAAACAATACTGGTGGTTTGATTGCATTAACATGTGAATCCAAATTGTATATACTTGCATCGTAATAGTGTTAACTGTACGGAGTATCTATAAGATACTATGTCACAATGTATGTCCCAACTCCTCAATATCGGGATCATAACAATAATTTATGAGACGCTATGCCAATTCTTATAGCATTTAGAGGCCGTGGCTACCAATGACTCGCACCATTCACAATTTAAGTTTTCATGAAAGGTGACGACAGCGACACCCTACACGTTTACATCAGAATGGCGGTCGATTTGACAGCAATATTCGGACGACCTCTGATGCAAACAAATTGGATCGTGCGAGGGTGTTTACACGACTAATTTGTGCACCGTGGTAACGCTGACTTCACAGTTGCGCTGTCAATGACTTAGAACTGCGTCACTTTGTATTGTGTTACAGCTACCAGACATGGGGTCAAATACATCGAAATGCATTTAAATACAAATATTCTTGAGTGGTTCAAATACCAATACAAATACTTTTAAATTCAGTTGTAATTAAATACAGATACATTGGAAAGTTATTTTTTCAAATACTTTTCAAATACTTTTCACTTTTTTACTACACATGTAAAATAAAAGCAAATTATCTATCGAGAATTCAAGGCATCCAGTTATTGTTTCCATTCAAAGGGGTCCAGCCTTGTATTAGGTATGCAGTAGAGTCATGTTAAATTGCAATTTATTAATAACCATATCCTATGTATTTAAAAATGTATTTGAAAAAGAATTTGAACAAGTATTTGAAATATCAAATATTTTAGGAACGCGTTTCCACACAAATACAAATACTTTTAATTCCTAAACGTCAAATAGAAATACTTAAAAAGTGTTTATATACTTTAAAATACAAATGTATTTGACCCCGTGTCTGGCAGCCACGCCGTCTGGGTGAGTCGACTCACCTGTCGACGTAGCGAGGCTCGCTGGTGACCACAGGGTCGCCGCTGAAGGGCGGTTGGCGCTGAACGGTGTAGCTGAGAGGTCGGCACGAGCGACAGCGGAAACTGTCGGGAGCCGACTGCAGACTGACGGCATCGATGCTGACGTAGGGACTGGTCACGTGGACACGAACCTGACACACCACGGAGCAGACACTTGTTAACCAGTGAGTGGGGCATTATCGTGATAACATATATAAATATTTGTGTCATTTTAATATATATATTTTTATTTTTATTAACTTATTGTTTTGTTGTTAGCGCATTTTAGCTTATTTGCCACCACGGTACATGACGTGTTAATAAGTAATTTGTATTATCTTTATTAATTTTAGCTGTTTATTCATCATTGTATTTTTCTTCTTTAACTCATCATGGTTAATGTTTAATATGCATAGTAATAGGCGGCATTTGTGTGATTACGCTGTAAAAGTAACAAATGTATTGTTTACTCTTTTTAATATATTACGCTTATTATTAACATGCCTCTCTTGATAATGTTACCCCAACCAACAAACCCAAGCTATTTTTGGATGATTGGTTGTTTTAATTTTTGAGGTGAACCCTTGATTGGTGTGAACTTTCTCAGAAGTGAAAACAGACACTTGTGGTAGTGTTTACACACTACACTGGTTATAAACACTCTCACACTCTGACGCATCTTACTTGTCCAAACAGGTAGTCAGAGAGAACGGCGTATTTTAGTCTCTAGACGACGATTACGTTTGACTGCATTGACACCATAAGACATGTTTAAGAACTGTATTATGTATGTTGTGTTGTGTTGTGTTGTGTTGTGTTGTGTTGTGTTGTGTTGTGTTGTGTTGTGTTGTGTTGTGTTGTGTTGTGTTGTGTTGTGTTGTGTTGTGTTGTGTTGTGTTGTGTTGTGTTGTGTTGTGTTGTGCGTGTATGTGTGTGTTGTGCGTGCGTGCGTGCGTGCGTGCGTGCGTGCGTGTGTGTGTGTGTGTGTGTGTGTGTGTGTGTGTGTGTGTGTGTGTGTGTGTGTGTGTGTGTGTGTGTGTGTGTGTGTGTGTGTGTGTGTGTAAACCTAAAATATATATATATATATACAAATACAAATAAAATAAATAATGTTAATATTATTAGTGATCATATGATTACATAATAATTATATTAAACAACCATGCATCAATATGTACTAATATAGTTATATATATATATATATATATATATATATATATATATATATATGTGTATATATATATATATATATATATATATATATATATATATAATGTCAATATTCATGATTTAATAAAGTCTACATAATATCTAGTTTTTTATTACACAATAAGGTCTACATACATCTATCTATAATAAATAATGAGGTCTACATAATATCTAATTACATTAAACTTTTTGTAACGAATGTGCTAATCGTATTAAAAGAAAGGTACGGAAATAAAGTTTAGGCTATTTTCGCAACAGTTTTAGTAATAAGTTCGTACCTTGTTGACGACACTGACCAGCTTCAGTTCTGCGGTGAAGGGCATGTCACAGTACACGGGAATACGACCGAGCGACAGCGAACCGCCATCTTTGAACAGGAGCTCTACGTCTTTGATGGCGCTGATGGCATTCCACACAACCCATATGGACACCCTGCAACCCACAACTACCTTATGCACAGTTGGAACTGTGTTCATTGTTCAAAACCAATGTTGCTGTCTGTCCTATGATTTCATCAAATCAAACCAATGAGTACGTACTTGAACGAGCTGGCACGTCGTAATAGATAGTAGATAGGCCCAGTTTGCTTACGCAAAAAAGCTAACAAACGGCACACACACACGTATTCTCTCTCTCTCTCTCTCTCTCTCTCTCTCTCTCTCTCTCTCTCTCTCTCTCTCTCTCTCTCTCTCTCTCTCTCTCTCTCTCTCTCTCTCTCTCTCTCTCTCTCTCTCTCTCTCCCTCTCTCTCTCTCTCTCTCTCTCTCCCCCCCCCCCCCCCCCCCCCGCACACACACACGCACGCACCACACACACACACACACACACACACACACACACACACACACACACACACACACACCCCCCGTCGCCTCAAGCTACAAAAAAATGTTTCCCCCCTTTCCCGTCGGTCCCGTCGCCGTCGCCGTCGCCGTCGCCGTCGCCGTCGCCGTCGCCGTCGCCGTCGCCGTCGCCGTCGCCGTCGCCGTCGCCGTCGCCGTCGCCGTCGCCGTCTCCCACTCCCACTCCCACTCCCACTCCCACTCCCACTCCCACTCCAACTCCAACTCCAACTCCAACTCCAACTCCAACTCCAACTCCAACTCCAACTCCCACTCCCACTCCGTCGGAATCGAACGAACTTCGGAATCAACGCATTAATGCTAGTGGATTAGCGACGAACTACTTGACGTCGCGAAGAAACACCCGCATGTGAAGTGTGTCAACGACGTCGAAGAATAAACATGTCATAAATGTCGCTTAATTTGCATTCGATGACATGCGTATTTGCCAACCGGGCGCACGTGCAACACGATACGTTTGAGCCCGTAACCGGACCATATTTCACTTCCGGCGAATAACAATTACTCGTCTCTCCAGCCGTCAGGAATATTCCCGAATGACGCACATGATATAGGTTCTGCTTGCCTCTCTGTCGTTGCATGGCCTGCGTCATTTATATTTATTTGCCTTCCTGGTCCAAGCTACACATGGACCAGGAAGTATTTGGCTTACCGGAAAATCAACCGTATTTCACTTAGTTGTATTGTCCACTAGTTCGCTGGGTTTACCCTGGATGTCCCCCCGCACTGACCTCTTGGGTACGACGGGGTAGGTGAA
This sequence comes from Ridgeia piscesae, assembly GCA_025642075.2. Classification (NCBI taxonomy): domain Eukaryota; kingdom Metazoa; phylum Annelida; class Polychaeta; order Sabellida; family Siboglinidae; genus Ridgeia; species Ridgeia piscesae. The sequence goes on from JAODUO010000614.1 coordinate 231,408, forward strand.
GCCGAGCTCGATGTAGCACTGGTCACACGCCTCGTCCGGCATCCACGCCTTCGGACTCGACACGCACGGCTCGGCGTCAGGCGGACCTGGAGGATAACAACACGTGTAGGACCTGGAGGATAACAACACGTGTAGGACCTGGAGGATAACAACACGTGTAGGACCTGGAGGATAACAATACTTGTAGGACCTGGAGGATAACAACACGTGTAGGACCTGGAGGATAACAACACGTGTAGGACCTGGAGGATAACAACACGTGTAGGACCTGGAGGATAACAACACGTGTAGGACCTGGAGGATAACAACACGTGTAGGACCTGGAGGATAACAACACGTGTAGGACCTGGAGGATAACATAACGTGTAGGACCTGGAGGATAACACCACGTGTAGGACCTGGAGGATAATAACACGTGTAGGACCTGGAGGATAACAACACCTGTAGGACCTGGAGGATAATAATACGTGTAGGACCTGGAGGATGACAACACGTGTAGGACTTGGAGGATAACAACACGTGTAGGACCTCGAGGATAACAACACGTGTAGGACCTGGAGGATAACAAAACGTGCAGGACCTGGAGGATAACAACACATGTAGGACCTAGAGGATAACAACACGTGTAGGACCTGGAGGATGACAACACGTGTAGGACTTGGAGGATAACAACACGTGTAGGACCTCGAGGATAACAACACGTGTAGGACCTGGAGGATAACAACACGTAGTAGGACCTGGAGGATAACAACACGTGTAGGACCTGGAGGATAACAACACGTGTAGGACTAGAGGATAACAACACGTATAGGACCTGGAGGATAACAACACGTATAGGACCTGGAGGATAACACAGCTGTTCCTACATAATTCTAACAATAGAAATAGTCAACCATGCGCTAGGTTTCTGTCGATGGCGCACATGAAAGGTTGGCACACGAGGTGCTTGAAGAAATAAACAACTACCACTTCTACCACCACCACAACCACAACCACAACAACCACCACAACAACAACAACAACAACAACAACAACAACAACAACAACAACAACAACAACAACAACAACCACCATCACCACCACCACCACCACC
>JAODUO010000614.1:237500-265282 GCA_025642075.2 Ridgeia piscesae
GTGTGTGTGTGTGTGTGTGTGTGTGTGTGTGCTGTGCGTGTGCGTGTGCGCGTGCGCGTGCGCGTGCGCGTGCTGCGCGTGCGTGTGCGTGCGCGTGCGCGTGTGCGTGTGCGTGTGTGTGCTCGTGCGTACATGCGAGCGTGTATGTGTGTGTGTGTGCGTGCGTGCATGCGTGCGTGCGTGTGTCTGCGGGATGGTGTGTGCGAGCAAAAGTCGGCGCTAGTCGGTGGAACTAATTGCCGTTTAGCACCGACTGCTTCTTTGTGCCGACTGCCAAATGAAGTCAGCGTTAGTTGGTTGGTGTGTGTCTAGCTTAAATTTTCAATTAAATTTATACAAGAGAATTGCACCTTTGTCCGTAAATAATATGATGATTTTGCGTTTGGCTGTTGCCGTAAACAAATGATTACGATATTGTCGCCGCCGCTTCGTCAACTACGGACACAATCCAGGCATGTCGACACACAGCGGCGGAAGAGGAGCCAGGGACATACATCAATTATAATTCAAGAATTCCGCAAAACACGAAAAAGACGGGTATCCGGAAAACTAAATTTGTTACGTAGGAAGTCAGAATTTTGCCGTTAGTCTTCACGACGAAATGGCTTGATCATTGGCCGATGTTCCAGGATAGAAATGCATAGCGTGTAGCTTTATATCTGTATAAATAACGTAATATGTATCCGTTCCAGTTAATTAAAATTTAATCAGTTGCACCCGACGAAATCCTCAGAAATGTTGTTCACCGCTAGCGATTGTTAAGGCTTACAATTTATGCGCCCGGCAGAGGCGCCACCAGCGGTAGCTTTTTCACAACATAAAATTCCAAATCCTACCGGAAGCGGAAAATGAATTCAGGCAAAATTACATATATTTGAGGCGTCGGTCTTAAGAACAAGCTATACAAAATCTGTAATGGGTCAACGGAAATTGTACAAAAATAATACATCACTCTCAAAAAAGTCAGTTAAATGGGAAAGTAAAAAATGAAACCTAGTGGTCAGAGTTGCGCACACACCAACCGATTGCAGTCGGCCGACTGTTTTTACGCCGACTAGTCGGTGTGTGCCCAAATCGGCTGGAGTGTGCGTAGCAAACATTTTATAAGTTTCAACTTCTTTGCATTTCGTCGTTTCCCGTAGTAACAAATCGTGAACTAAACGTGTAATGAGAATTGCAAAATTATATATAAACATGTGTTCTGACCTTGGCCGGGTTGCACCCGAAGAGTATGGTGCGCATGCGCAGTGACGTGTTGTGCACTTCGGCGACGTCGAGCTGCCAGCTGATGTTGTACGGCTTGAAGGCGAGGCGCAGGGCGGCGTGCTGCCGACGAATCTGTTCCTCCGTCACCGTCGGCCCGGATCCGTCGCTGTGCATCACGTTCACCACTCGGTACTTGACCGTCTTCGGCCGTCTCAACTGCCAGCGCCGCGCGTAGCTGCGCACAACATCCGGGTCGTCGCACACCGTCTCTCCGCACGGCGGCGCCACCAGGTACATGGCGCCAGCCTCGTTCTCGATGTCGGCGTCGACGTGACGCGGCGCCTTGCGCGCGGCCGTCTGCCAGGCGCGCTGTTCGTCGAATGAGTCGCGAAGGATCGGCGACTCGTCTGTGTCTGTTTCGTCGATGACAGCTCCGACGTCATACATGTGACGAACGATGTCGCGATGTGTTCGCACGGTATTCCACAACCGCAGTTCGTCCACAGCACCCCGATAGAGGGCGCCATCTGCCGCCGACCGACGCGCCAGGTACAACTCCTTGCAGCGCAGAGCCGATGCGACGAACAGCGCCCCCTTCTGGTCGTTGCCGACAGCCACCAGGGCTCCGTCGACGTACAACGTCATCCGACGTCCATCGTACGTCGCTGCCACGTGCGCCCAGTGGTTCGGTCGATAGCGAAGCACGGCGGAAATGGCCGACTGCTGTCGGGAATAGTCGGTATGTAGGGCAAAGCAAATCCGGGCATCGCGTCGGTCTCCAACACCGCTAGCTCGCAGGTCGATCGACCAGCCGTTAGTACCGGACCGGCACTTGTCGGAGAAACCTACGACGACAACATGCGCTTAGTAGACATTGTGTACACAAAGAAATGGCCTACTCAATTGTGTACACTGGCTCTATTGTTTACGCGATCAGTGTGAAGTTATAATGAATATAATCTGCTATATTAGGGCTCTGACATTATATATATGATATATATATATATATATATATATATATATATATATATATATATATATGCATACTAGGACGGACGGACGGACGGACGGACGGACGGGCGGCGGCGGGCGGGCGGGCGGGCGGGCGGGCGGGCGGCGGCGGGCGGGCGGGCGGGCGGCGGGCGGGCGGGCGGGCGGCGGCGGCGGCGGACGGACGGACGGACGACGGACGGACGGACGGACGGACGGACGGACGGACGACGGACGGAGACGGACGGACGGACGACGACGGACGGACGGACGGACGGACGGACGGACGGACGGACGGACGGACGGACGGACGGACGGACGGACGGACGAGACGGACGGACGGACGGACGGACGGACGGACGGACGGACAGACGACGACGACGGACGAGACGGACGGACGACGACGGACGGACGGACGGACGGACGGACGGACGGACGGACGGACGGACGGACGGACGGACGGACGGACGGACGGACGGACGGACGGACGGACGGACGGACGGACGGACGGACGGACGGACGGACGGACGGACGGACGGACGGACGGACGGACGACGACGGACGGACGGACGGACGGACGGACGGACGGACGGACGGACGGACGGACGGACGGACGGACGGACGGACGGACGGACGGACGGACGGACGGACGGACGGACGGAGACTAATATTATTAGAAATCAGAAAGAGAAGAAGAAAGGAGGCTACTTACCAATTATAGTGACAGGGGGTTTTCCCCCCGATCCTTTCCCTTCAGCGACGATTTCCCCCAAATTTAGACACCCCAAAACTTTAAACCCCACGCCTTTCCCCAAAATACCCCCCGTAGCACCCGAAAGTTCCCCTTAACCCCACCCCCCCCAAATCATCCCTTTCCCCACGTTTTTCACCGAAGCCTGGCGCGGGTACCGCCGAAGCACGTCGTTGTCATCTCTGAGCGAACGACGCGACCTTCCCGCCGCCGACATGCACGACGCCAAAGTGTGTTCCTCTCGTTGCGTGTCCGCATCGACCGCCCGAATTCTCTCAATGATGCAGCGTTTGTGTAGCGACGTCAGAGTATAACAACTCGCTCCCGCCAGAAACAGCGACAACGTTGCCAAGCAGACTAGCATAGCGCCGCAGCTAAAATGGCGCCTGCAAAACACGACCGTCATGATAACATAGAGTGTCGTAGGTCGCAATCGCAGCGTCACAGTGGCAGTGTACACATTCGGTAGGCCAGTGGGTCGACATGAAGTCGAGTGGCAGTCACCGGGTACAAGGCTGGCCGGTGTTTACTTTGCACTCCAGACCTTTTCACTCTCCCTGGCAGGGTCGCGTATTCCAGCCGGTCACACGCGTCACAATCAGTGGTCCTTCCGCCGCCCGTCAGGTGCTGTCATTGTTGGTTGGGTTCCGATAACACAAACCATCCCGGTGCACCAGGCCCAGGGGTCGTTGCTGTTGATTATACTCAATAACTCAGTGACACAGCGGCGTATCCAGTGGGCAGGCTCGTGGGTCATGCCCCCTTGAAAATTAAAAGGGTATGGAACTGAGGACCAATGACTGGCTGACTGATTCATAGGCTTGCAGGGTACAAAGGGTATAGGTATGCCGGTATAGGATTTCCCTTCAGATTACTATCCTTGGCAAAGAAATTCGTTGTCATTCAAATAGGATAACGTTACCCGAAGTGGAGGAAACCTCCACTTCTGTATTAGGCCGTAAAGCATCCAACTAACTGGATCCACAGAGGTGACAGGGCAACGAAAGTGTCGGCATGCTGAATGGACGTAGCAGCTAATGGCTATTAATAACAAATTATCAACACAAAAATGCAAAATAATAGTTGCCCGGTTACTAGACTAAAGTCAAATTGCACATGTAATCAAAACAATGTATCTAGTCGTTGTTTCATTGAAAATTCCTATCGTGAATGTGTTAATGTTAACAAGCAGCACCATTACACGTTGTGAAATGGGGCCAACTCGTTGAATGGCAACGTCTCGTCACCCATGAAGTAGGCTAAATCTGACAGGTAAGTGCTAAGTGTGTTTTAATATATATATATATATATTTATATATATCACATATATATATATATATATATATATATATATATATATATATATATATATATATATATATATATATATATATATATATATATATAAACACGCACACGCACACGCACGAGGCAGACTCTACCACAAAGGTCGCCTCTGTGTGTGGTTTCTGGTCTGCTGAAGATGCTGCGCTCCTTTTTGTCTTCTGCTGCGTACAACAGTTTCTCTTCCCCTGTATTTATTGATGGTACTTCTCCGCCTCGTTCGGTCAGCTGCAGCCCCCCGGATGTTGCATCGATGTCGAGCGCCTTCATGTCACTTATGCAGACGTCCTTGTATCGCAGCCGTGGGCGGCCAGTGGTTCTCTTCCCTGGTGCCAACTCTCCATAGATGGTGTTTTTTGGGATGCGGACATCGTTCATGCGGTGGACATGACCCAGTCAGCGCTGCCTGAGCAGAGTGTACACACTGGGAAGACCAGCACGAGACAGAATCTCGGCGTTGGACACTCTGTTTTCCAGGATGTGCCCAGGATACGGCGAATACTTCTCAGGTGGAAGGTGTTGAGTCTTTTCTCTGTCTGGCAGGCGTCGTAGACTGCCATCTTTGTTTTCACTGTCAGTTTGGGGTTTATCTACACGAGCTGTAGCTGCCTTCCAGATCCTCTTGTCGATCTCTGTGTCCAAAGAGAGGTCGTCGGTGTTGGTGGACCCGAGGTACGTAAAGTGACGGGCGGCGTCGAGTTCATAGTCATGGAGCCGAGGTACGTAAACTGATGGACGGCGTCGAGTTCATAGTCATGCAGCCGAGGTACGTAAAGTGATGGACGGCGTCGAGTTCATAGTCATGGACCCGAGGTACGTAAAGTGATGGACGGCGTCGAGTTCATAGTCATGCAGCCGAGGTACGTAAAGTGATGGACGGCGTCGAGTTCATAGTCATGCAGCCGAGGTACGTAAAGTGATGGACGGCGTCGAGTTCATAGTCATGCAGCCGAGGTACGTAAAGTGAAGGACGGCGTCGAGTTCATAGTCATGCAGCCGAGGTACGTAAAGTGATGGACGGCGTCGAGTTCATAGTCATGCAGCCGAGGTACGTAAAGTGATGGACGGCGTCGAGTTCATAGTCATGCAGCCGAGGTACGTAAAGTGATGGACGGCGTCGATTTCATAGTCATGCAGCCGAGGTACGTAAAGTGATGGACGGCGTCGAGTTCATAGTCATGCAGCCGAGGTACGTAAAGTGATGGACGGCGTCGAGTTCATAGTCATGCAGCCGAGGTACGTAAAGTGATGGACGGCGTCGAGTTCATAGTCATGCAGCCGAGGTACGTAAAGTGATGGACGGCGTCGAGTTCATAGTCATGCAGCCGAGGTACGTAAAGTGATGGACGGCGTCGAGTTCATAGTCATGCAGCCGAGGTACGTAAAGTGATGGACGGCGTCGAGTTCATAGTCATGCAGCCGAGGTACGTAAAGTGATGGACGGCGTCGAGTTCATAGTCATGCAGCCGAGGTACGTAAAGTGACGGGCGGCGTCGAGTTCATAGTCATGGAGCCGAGGTACGTAAACTGAGGACGGCGTCGAGTTCATAGTCATGCAGCCGAGGTACGTAAAGTGATGGACGGCGTCGAGTTCATAGTCATGGACCCGAGGTACGTAAAGTGATGGACGGCGTCGAGTTCATAGTCATGGAGCCGAGGTACGTAAACTGATGGACGGCGTCGAGTTCATAGTCATGGAGCCGAGGTACGTAAACTGATGGACGGCGTCGAGTTCATAGTCATGCAGCCGAGGTACGTAAAGTGATGGACGGCGTCGAGTTCATAGTCATGGAGCCGAAGTACGTAAAGTGATGGACGGCGTCGAGTTCATAGTCATGGAGCCTAGATACGTAAAGTGATGGGCGGGGTCGAGTTCATAGTCATGGAGCCTAGATACGTAAAGTGATGGGCGGGGTCGAGTTCATAGTCATGGAGCCGAAGTACGTAAAGTGATGGACGGCGTCGAGTTCATAGTCATGGAGCCGAGGTACGTAAACTGATGGACGGCGTCGAGTTCATAGTCATGGAGCCGAAGTACGTAAAGTGATGGACGGCGTCGAGTTCATAGTCATGGAGCCGAGGTACGTAAAGTGATGGACGGCGTCGAGTTCATAGTCATGGAGCCGAAGTACGTAAAGTGATGGACGGCGTCGAGTTCATAGTCATGGAGCCGAGGTACGTAAAGTGATGGACGGCGTCGAGTTCATAGTCATGGAGCCGAAGTACGTAAAGTGATGGACGGCGTCGAGTTCATAGTCATGGAGCCGAGGTACGTAAACTGATGGACGGCGTCGAGTTCATAGTCATGCAGCCGAGGTACGTAAAGTGATGGACGGCGTCGAGTTCATAGTCATGCAGCCGAGGTACGTAAAGTGACGGGCGGCGTCGAGTTCATAGTCATGGAGCCGAGGTACGTAAACTGATGGACGGCGTCGAGTTCATAGTCATGCAGCCGAGGTACGTAAAGTGATGGACGGCGTCGAGTTCATAGTCATGGACCCGAGGTACGTAAAGTGATGGACGGCGTCGAGTTCATAGTCATGGAGCCGAGGTACGTAAACTGATGGACGGCGTCGAGTTCATAGTCATGGAGCCGAGGTACGTAAACTGATGGACGGCGTCGAGTTCATAGTCATGCAGCCGAGGTACGTAAAGTGATGGACGGCGTCGAGTTCATAGTCATGGAGCCGAAGTACGTAAAGTGATGGACGGCGTCGAGTTCATAGTCATGGAGCCTAGATACGTAAAGTGATGGGCGGCGTCGAGTTCATAGTCATGGAGCCTAGATACGTAAAGTGATGGGCGGGGTCGAGTTCATAGTCATGGAGCCTAGATACGTAAAGTGATGGGCGGCGTCGAGTTCATAGTCATGGAGCCGAAGTACGTAAAGTGATGGACGGCGTCGAGTTCATAGTCATGGAGCCGAGGTACGTAAAGTGATGGGCGGGGTCGAGTTCATAGTCATGGAGCCGAAGTACGTAAAGTGATGGACGGCGTCGAGTTCATAGTCATGGAGCCGAGGTACGTAAACTGATGGACGGCGTCGAGTTCATAGTCATGGAGCCGAAGTACGTAAAGTGATGGACGGCGTCGAGTTCATAGTCATGGAGCCGAGGTACGTAAAGTGATGGACGGCGTCGAGTTCATAGTCATGGAGCCGAAGTAGGTAAAGTGATGGACGGCGTCGAGTTCATAGTCATGGAGCCGAGGTACGTAAAGTGATGGGCGGCGTCGAGTTCATAGTCATGGAGCCGAGGTACGTAAAGTGATGGACGGCGTCGAGTTCATAGTCATGGAGCCGAGGTACGTAAAGTGATGGGCGGCGTCGAGTTCATAGTCATGGAGCCGAAGTACGTAAAGTGATGGACGGCGTCGAGTTCATAGTCATGGAGCCGAGGTACGTAAAGTGATGGGCGGGGTCGAGTTCATAGTCATGGAGCCGAAGTACGTAAAGTGATGGACGGCGTCGAGTTCATAGTCATGGAGCCGAGGTACGTAAACTGATGGACGGCGTCGAGTTCATAGTCATGGAGCCGAAGTACGTAAAGTGATGGACGGCGTCGAGTTCATAGTCATGGAGCCGAGGTACGTAAAGTGATGGACGGCGTCGAGTTCATAGTCATGGAGCCGAAGTACGTAAAGTGATGGACGGCGTCGAGTTCATAGTCATGGAGCCGAGGTACGTAAAGTGATGGGCGGCGTCGAGTTCATAGTCATGGAGCCGAGGTACGTAAAGTGATGGACGGCGTCGAGTTCATAGTCATGGAGCCGAGGTACGTAAAGTGATGGGCGGCGTCGAGTTCATAGTCATGGAGCCGAAGTACGTAAAGTGATGGACGGCGTCGAGTTCATAGTCATGGAGCCGAGGTACGTAAAGTGATGGGCGGCGTCGAGTTCATAGTCATGGAGCCGAAGTACGTAAAGTGATGGACGGCGTCGAGTTCATAGTCATGGAGCCGAGGTACGTAAAGTGATGGGCGGCGTCGAGTTCATAGTCATGGAGCCGAAGTAGGTAAAGTGATGGACGGCGTCGAGTTCATAGTCATGGAGCCGAAGTACGTAAAGTGATGGACGGCGTCGAGTTCATAGTCATGGAGCCGAGGTACGTAAAGTGATGGACGGCGTCGAGTTCATAGTCATGGAGCCGAAGTACGTAAAGTGATGGACGGCGTCGAGTTCATAGTCATGGAGCCGAGGTACGTAAAGTGATGGGCGGCGTCGAGTTCATAGTCATGGAGCCGAAGTACGTAAAGTGATGGACGGCGTCGAGTTCATAGTCATGGAGCCGAGGTACGTAAAGTGATGGACGGCGTCGAGTTCATAGTCATGGAGCCGAAGTACGTAAAGTGATGGACGGCGTCGAGTTCATAGTCATGGAGCCGAGGTACGTAAAGTGATGGGCGGCGTCGAGTTCATAGTCATGGAGCCGAGGTACGTAAAGTGATGGACGGCGTCGAGTTCATAGTCATGGAGCCGAGATACGTAAAGTGATGGGCGGCGTTGAGTTCCTAGTCATGGAGCCGAGGTACGTAAAGTGATGGACGGCGTCGAGTTCATAGTCATGGAGCCGAAGTACGTAAAGTGATGGACGGCGTCGAGTTCATAGTCATGGAGCCTAGATACGTAAAGTGATGGGCGGGGTCGAGTTCATAGTCATGGAGCCTAGATACGTAAAGTGATGGGCGGGGTCGAGTTCATAGTCATGGAGCCTAGATACGTAAAGTGATGGGCGGGGTCGAGTTCATAGTCATGGAGCCGAGATACGTAAAGTGATGGGCGGGGTCGAGTTCATAGTCATGGAGCCTAGATACGTAAAGTGATGGACGGGGTCGAGTTCATAGTCATGGAGCCTAGATACGTAAAGTGATGGGCGGGGTCGAGTTCATAGTCATGGAGCCTAGATACGTAAAGTGATGGGCGGCGTCGAGTTCATAGTCATGGAGCCGAGGTACGTAAAGTGATGGACGGCGTCGAGTTCATAGTCATGGAGCCGAAGTACGTAAAGTGATGGACGGCGTCGAGTTCATAGTCATGGAGCCTAGATACGTAAAGTGATGGGCGGGGTCGAGTTCATAGTCATGGAGCCTAGATACGTAAAGTGATGGACGGGGTCGAGTTCATAGTCATGGAGCCTAGATACGTAAAGTGATGGGCGGGGTCGAGTTCATAGTCATGGAGCCTAGATACGTAAAGTGATGGGCGGGGTCGAGTTCATAGTCATGGAGCCTAGATACGTAAAGTGATGGACGGGGTCGAGTTCATAGTCATGGAGCCTAGATACGTAAAGTGATGGGCGGGGTCGAGTTCATAGTCATGGAGCCTAGATACGTAAAGTGATGGGCGGCGTCGAGTTCATAGTCATGGAGCCGAGGTACGTAAAGTGATGGACGGCGTCGAGTTCATAGTCATGGAGCCGAAGTACGTAAAGTGATGGACGGCGTCGAGTTCATAGTCATGGAGCCTAGATACGTAAAGTGATGGGCGGGGTCGAGTTCATAGTCATGGAGCCTAGATACGTAAAGTGATGGACGGGGTCGAGTTCATAGTCATGGAGCCTAGATACGTAAAGTGATGGACGGCGTCGAGTTCATAGTCATGGAGCCGAAGTACGTAAAGTGATGGACGGCGTCGAGTTCATAGTCATGGAGCCTAGATACGTAAAGTGATGGGCGGGGTCGAGTTCATAGTCATGGAGCCTAGATACGTAAAGTGATGGGCGGGGTCGAGTTCATAGTCATGGAGCCTAGATACGTAAAGTGATGGGCGGGGTCGAGTTCATAGTCATGGAGCCTAGATACGTAAAGTGATGGGCGGGGTCGAGTTCATAGTCATGGAGCCGAGATACGTAAAGTGATGGGCGGGGTCGAGTTCATAGTCATGGAGCCTAGATACGTAAAGTGATGGACGGCGTCGAGTTCATAGTCATGGAGCCTAGATACGTAAAGTGATGGGCGGGGTCGAGTTCATAGTCATGGAGCCTAGATACGTAAAGTGATGGGCGGGGTCGAGTTCATAGTCATGGAGCCTAGATACGTAAAGTGATGGGCGGGGTCGAGTTCATAGTCATGGAGCCGAGATACGTAAAGTGATGGGCGGCGTCGAGTTCATAGTCATGGAGCCGAAGTACGTAAAGTGATGGACGGCGTCGAGTTCATAGTCATGGAGCCGAGGTACGTAAAGTGATGGACGGCGTCGAGTTCATAGTCATGGAGCCGAGGTACGTAAAGTGATGGACGGCGTCGAGTTCATAGTCATGGAGCCGAGGTACTTAAAGTGATGGGCGGCGTCGAGTTCATAGTCATGGAGCCGAGGTACGTAAAGTGATGGACGGCGTCGAGTTCATAGTCATGGAGCCGAGGTACGTAAAGTGATGGACGGCGTCGAGTTCATAGTCATGAAGCCGAGATACGTAAAGTGATGGACGGCGTCGAATTCATAGTCATGGAGCCGAGATACGTAAAGTGATGGACGGCGTCGAGTTCATAGTCATGGAGCCGAGATACGTAAAGTGATGGACGGCGTCGAGTTCATAGTCATGGAGCCGAGATACGTAAAGTGATGGACGGCGTCGAGTTCATAGTCATGGAGCCGAGATACGTAAAGTAATGGACGGCGTCGAGTTCATAGTCATGGAGCCGAGGTACGTAAAGTGATGGGCGGCGTCGAGTTCATAGTCATGGAGCCGAGGTACGTAAAGTGATGGGCGGTGTGGAGTTCATAGTCGTGGAGCCGAGGTACGTAAACTGATAGACAGCGTCGAGTTCTTAGTCGTCGATGGTGATGATTGGCGGTGCCTTTGTGTTCTGTCCCCGGACGTTCGTCTTCTTCAGGCTGATGGTCTTGAGGCGGGCGAGGTTGCCGTCTGATCTAGTACGCAGGTAGATTCCCTCTGTTGTTTCTATCATATATGACTAACTAAAGGTTTACTATATCAGTAGTTCTATCGTTACTAGTAAGTTTTCTGTATCGTTTTGAGCTGTCCTGGACATAAGTGTAATATTTGTGTTAAATAAAGTATATGACGATGTGTAGTAATGTACTATAGCCAAGCATGATAATGCGATATAACAGACAATTTGCAACACACTGCCAGCCACAGCAACACTAGTCTCGATTACCCAGGCTCCGTGAGGTGGCAGCACTTTTCAGCCCCTCAACTCTGCCTGGGGAATTAAGGGGTTGCCGTTGTAACCGACAGGGCGGCGTTATCTCAGATTAGGGAAGAGACGCTGATAGGCTCTCAGGCCAACTATGAAATAAAATTAAAATAATGATATGATATACTCTAACAAAATCATGATATCCTATGAAAAGTATTCAACATTGAACTTATATTAACATAAAATAAATAAAAATAAAAATGTGCAGTTGTTTATAAAATAGGAATTACGGCAGGATTAACCAATATCCGTGAGGTGGCAGAATGTTTTATCCACACACGGATAATATTCAAAAGCCGCAACACTTCTGAGGCACCTTACCGAAACAGAGTTTATGCCGCCATCCAAAAACATTAGGGTGTTAATTCCCCAAACCTCCCAGGTTCCGATGTTTTTGTCATTTTCATTACCATGTTTGGGACTGCCATGTATAATTTCGGCGGAACGACCCATTGTCAACCCCCTAAAACTAGGGAGTGGAAGATGAAGAAATAAACCTAAATAATTCTGTTCACGTTTCACGATAGTATCACGCTGTGACGGATAACGTAGCCTCCTCGATGTTTTACGAGCCAATAACGGTTATATGAAAACCGCGGGAGTTATTCGTGCGCTGATTGGCTTATGCTCCGTCAAATGCGTCTGTGACGTCATGAAACGTTACCATAGCCAACAATTGGCGATTAGAAATTTCACAACAATCACAGCAATCAGTAGGCAAAGATATGTTGAGCACGACACCGAACCGAAGATCCGTAGCAGTCACGGACGAGACCAACTGACAAAGGGACACGTGAAGGCACTGCAGGAGTGTGGAGTGCAGCCGTTGACGCAGTACTCCACGGTCGGCGCAACCACACTCCATGGTAAGATTATGATATTACTATGTACAAGTCTTATAATCTCATTCAGTCTTTTAGTCTTGGTGGTTATTCATATAGATGCCTACCACAACGTTATTTCAATACTGGTAGAGTTATAAATATTAATTAGTTAAATAATTACTGGTAATCTTTGCATTTCAGGTGCCTCACGTTTCTGTCCTGTTCGCCGGTGGAATCGCTATGCTTCGACTCGTTGCTATTCAGGTTCGTTTTTATAATTCTTTTAGAGAGGGTGGGCAAGAGTACGACTAGGTGGGGAGTATGGCGTGTTTAAAAATAACATCTACCAAATATCGAAATAACTCGCCAAACTATACATATTTTAGCAATTCTTTTGTACAAGTGGAATAAAATAAGTTTTACATATTTTGAATATCGGTATACTTTGGAAATGTTTCTTCAAATATTGGAAAAATCCGCTTGTTTTGATTCATGTGTTCGACTCGCGGGCGGGCCAGTATATTTGTTTAGAGAGCTCGACACCAATGTCGCATAATTATTGTATATATCAGGGGAGCGCACCTGCAATATTGTACAATACATGGTTTAATTTTGGTTGTTCGTGATCTAACATGACCACAAATTGTTTATTTTAATAAAAATGATCATCTACGGTGACCAAACTTGGCATGGTGTATCTACAACACATGTACTACGCGTACGCACATGTCACGTGATCACAAAATATTAATTAATGCGTGAAATCGATCAAAATGTGCAAGTAAATAACACGCTTTCCTCTTCGAGTCCTTACTGCCACAGTGAAGTCCGTTAGGTGGCGTCACCAGCATGTTGCCGTTAAACCGTGGGGTCAGACCACAAGTTTTTTTCTAATATCGTCACAGATTCGAATAGCTGATCAGTAAAAGATATGAGCACATAGTTGTGAACTTTTAATAATGTTATATTACCAGTAATTAATCATAATTGAAAAACAATTGTTTTGCTAAAATGTTAGTTAAGATTTACCTCTTAAGCCCAACACAACTTCGCTCCAGGAAGATCTTCACAAACTTGATAAATGGGCAAAAAAATGGAACATGAAAAATCTGGAAAAGTGCCATATGATTCCTGTAACACGAAACAAAACTGTCATTAAAACCCAATACATGCTTCATGAACAAATACTTGAAACTGTCTCACAGGTTAAATATCTTGATATAACCATATCTTCAGACCTTCGGTGGAATGCCCACATAAATAACATTTCTTTAAATGCAAATAGATCACTAGGCTTCCTCCGCAGAAATCTCAAAGCCTCGTCAATTCAAATAAAAACTCAGGCTTACTTCAGCTTTGTCAGACCTATCTTAGAAAACAGCTGTACTGTCTGGGACCTCCTACACCTATACACAGATAAACCAACTAGAAATGATCCAACGCCGTGTAGCTCGATATGTGCTACATCGCCACCACAATACTTCAAGTGTAACCGATATGCTCCAGACATTAGGATGGAGATCCCTATCCGATCGAAGAAATGACGCTAAACTGTGCATGATATATAACATAGCAAATGGCTTCAATTCACTTTAATGTTCTTAAAAAGGATATACATCGTATAACTCATGATCGCTTCTAAAATAGTAAAGAAAAAATTGTCACAAAATACAGATGAAATGCAAAATATAACCACACAAAACGCAAACCTGTTGGCATAAATTTCATTTGTTTAACATTCTAATTGCCACAGGCACAATTAGAATGTGGGTGTATACCAGCAAAAACATCTTATTTCAGTAAACACAGTTACTAGGAAACAGCATTCCTTGTTTTACCTTATCCCTCACTCCAGAGATAATTACCACTTGTGTTCTTTTTTCCCAAGTACCATTTGACTTTGGAACTCCCTCCCTCAACATGTTGTAAATGTAAATCAAAACAGCCTTGACAACTTAAGAACAGTATCCAGACTTTGCATTATTCCATTTTTAGACAACTAGTTCTTTTGCACGCATTACTGTTTACATGCACTAATTACTGTTCCGACATATTGCACCCTAAAAGAACCAAAAAAAATTCTGATTTTGTTCCTGTTCGCCCGCCTGTATCGTCAGCAAGTTGAGACAAGGCGGTATCTGGAAGAAGGAGACGTCTTCTCCTTCCGTCACCGATCAATTGTCCAATCGCGGGATTAAACACGCGTCCCAGATAGTGGCGCGATCTGATGGATTGTCGGCAAAACATGCAAAATGGCGTCGAAACAACTGCAGCTGCGCGACATGTGTCCACAAAAGCCACAACAATTAATGGTAAATTGTTATTGCACACAACTTAATATATAGGTAATCTTCCATCATCATCATCACCACCATCATCATCATCATTATTATCATCATCATCATCATCATCTTGTATGGGGGCTGATAGGCTTTTGCCTGCTTGTGTCCCGGTCTAATAATTTCCTAGCGCGACTGCGTAGCTGAATCTTGATCATTTTCGGTATATTTTAAAGAAGTTACGGAAGGTTGTGGCGTTCTTGGGCCCAGTGTTTGTCGATTCTGTTTTTGAAAGTATTTAGTGAAGGGCTGGTTATGATGTTTTCCGATAGGGAGTTATAGTCGTTGGTAATTATTGAGCTGAATGAGTGTTTTCTTAGCAGTGCGTTCGCTCTTTTTTGAAAAATGTCTGGCTGTGTCCTCTGGTGTTCTAATGCACTGTAGGGGGTAGTGAAAAAGAGGGTTTGGTCCAGATAGTCAATTTGTTGTTTTATCTTATAAACTTGGATCATGTCGCCTCGTCGTCGTCTGTGGTGGAGTGGTGGTAGGCTTAGAGCTTTCAGGCGGTCTTCATATGGCTTGTCTTTCAGGGTGGGTGCTAGTTTTGTAGCGCGGCATTGAATTTATTCTATTTCATTACAGTCTCTTTTCGTGTGTGGTGCTCAGATAACATTTCCGTATTCGAGGTGAGGGCGGACCATTGTTTTGAAAAATGTTGGAATGGTTGTTACATCCAGGCAAGTAAATGTTTTCTTGATTAGTCCAAGCATCCTTGTCGATTTATTGACATGGGGTTGGAACGTCAAGTCCTTGTCTATTTGGACTCAGAGATATTTCTCTACTTCAGTGGATGTCACTGTCAAGTTGTTCATGATGTACTGTAGATGTTGGTTCTTATATAAAAGGTGGAGGATTTTGCTTCGCTGAAGTTTAGTTGCCACTTGGTTGAACAGTCACTCAGTTTGTGCAGATCTTGTTGTAGATTATCTTGATCTGTGTGGTGAGTGACTTCTCTGAACATCTTGGTGTCGTCGGTGAAGATCATGGTTGTGCTTTCTATCTCTTCAGGTAGGTCGTTTATGTAGATGACAAAAAGCACTGGACCCAACACACTGCCTTGCGGGATGCCACTTTTCACATCAGTCGATGATGACGATTTTCCTTTGCCAGTAACCCGTTGTTTTCGGTCTAAGAGAAAATGTTGTATCCATTTATGGACTTGCCCAGTGATGCCATGTGCCTCCAGCTTCCTATGTAATATGTGGTGGGGGACCAAGTCAAAAGCCTTTTTGAAGTCCAGATAGGCTGTGTCCACTGGATGATTTTCATTGAGACTTCTTGTCCACAGGTCAGTTGTGACTAGAAGCCGAGTTGTGCAGGATCTTCCAGGCACAAAACCATGTTGTGCATCACAGAACAGTTCGTGGGAGATCATGTGACTCACGATTTCATCTTTTAATATGTTTTCCATCACTTTACAAGTGACAGATGTGAGGCTGATGGGTCTGTAATTAGCCGGGTTGGTCTTACTACCAGTTCTGTGGATAGGACTGATGTTGGCTGCTCTCCTCATTGTAGGAATGACGCCTTCTTCCATCGTCTTATTGAAGATATTACTGAGTGGAAGTCTTAGCACTTCGGCTAGTTCTTTCAGCACCCGTGGATGTAGCCCATCTGGACCGGCGGATTTGTTTATTTTAAGGTCTTTTAAGGTATGCAAGCATGTAATCACCAGGGATGGCCGTCGCACCAGGACCAGTGGCAGTCACATGCATTACGCCAACTTCAGGAACAACGAAATCGCAGAAGACGGGCGCATGCAGGGTTTCGTTGACGTCCGTCACGTCGATGATGACATGACTGCGAGATGTCCAGCTGCGTTGACCGCGGTCACGAGCACGTGCCGTGGTATTGTAGCGCTGTTTCGACTCAAAATCAAGCGGCTTCAAGATGCAAATTGTCCCCGCCTCACTTGTCGCCCACGCCAGAGTCAGAGCGAAGGGCATACCGCACTGTGCCACTGTTGCCGTAACCTCCTGCATTTGCACTGCGATCTTTGCGGTACACTACACAGTCTACCGCCTGAAAGGCAGCATGTTTGATAGCAGTTTTGTTACATTATACGGTCATCGCCTTGAAGTCAGGTCTTTTGTTTGTAATGGCGGACATGTTGTGAGTCCTAAACGTACGGAATTGAGGTTTTTTGGTGATAAACTTGAAGTGTAATTTGTGTGACTGCCAAGATAATATGTATGACTAATTAAAATATGAAATTACTTGTAATTCTGCTAATGTGTTGTGTGACTTGCTAGATATGGTTTGTAATCGTTATTAATAGTACTGTCCCTTCAGTTATGCTCTCTGTGGTAGACTGTCCGCTCCTTTTTCATTTGGGGTCCTTACTACCTTGAAATATTGGTTACTGACCTTTAGCTAACGAATTAACAACAACATCCAATACTGTTCTCCATACACTGACACACATACGTGTATATTTCAAGCAAACATGCACACATACATTTCACAATCACATACAGTGTATTATATATAATTGTGTGTGTGTGTGTGTGTGTGTGTGTGTGTGTGTGTGTGTGTGTGTGTGTGTGTGTGTGTGTGTGTGTGTGTGTGTGTGTGTGTGTGTGTGTGTGTCTCTGTGTGTGTGTGTGTGTGTGTGTGTGTGTGTGTGTGTGTGTGTGTGTGTGTGTGTGTGTGTGTCTCGTGTGTGTGTGTGTGTGTGTGTGTGTGTGTGTGTGTGTGTGTGTGTGTGTGTGTGTGTGTGTGTGTATGGGCATACGTGCGTGAGAACGTGCGTGTGTGTGGTACTGTGTGGCTCTGTGTAAATATCCTCTCATTCTAGATGCGTGTTATCACATAAATCCTCATATAATTTTGGTAGTGCGTCCAATTGCAGTATAATGATGTCCCATTACATAATCATAAGCTCGCTGCCGGAGCCTATACGAGCCAGATATCAAATCTGATATTTTTGTACCACTGCGATATAGCCCTGTCGCTGTCTGTGGTCTGTAAGTGTGTGGACTATATTAGTTAATTAGTTGATATTTTGCTGCTCCATTCTGTCTGTAATATGTAGATAGGTCATAAAGACAAGTTATCAGCACTGAAAAGTAAGTTTAGAATTGTATATTATTAGTTATCAGCACCGATGGTAAGTTTGAATTTTATATTATGATCATGAAAAACATAAAGTGAAAGACACAAGTTTACATAGTCAGTCATTGTCTTTATTGACACAGTTAAGTGCAAATATGTACAGTCTGCTTAGTGTTTGTGTGCCCTTAGACGTCAACGGAAACAAGTCTGACTCATGGCTGATGACGTAGTACACTGCCATGCATATGATATCATGTGGCCTGAATTCTGGTCTGAAACTATGTGTAACCTTGCCCTTTGAGTATGTGTGGTAACTAGAGTCTCAGATAGGTTTAGGAAACATTCAGTGACACATATTACCCATGACGGGGCATCAAGCTTGTAGAACTTGCCCAAGTTGCATATGAAAGAGAAGTGCATAAATGCGTGATAATTTGAGGACACCACCTCCATGGGTGTTTCTGCCCTTTTGGATGGCGTTATTTGTGAGTTGGTTAGTAGGAATTAATAGATAGGGTGAAAGGTCATCGGCTTTGCAAACTGAACCCTCTTTACGAAAAAACGCCCTCAAAAATGGTTAGGAAATTCGGGGGAAATTCCCCCAAGGAATACAGTTTATGACATACGTAAACAAAAAAAAGGACCAGGCCCCCCGGAACGGCCCCAAAAAAAAAAAAAAAAACCCCCCCCCCCCCCCTGGAAAAACAAATGTTTTATTTTATGCTTGAAAACATTTCCACTTAAAAGGTTTGGGAAAGGGGACCTGTTATAATTATTTTTAAAAAAAAAAAAAAAAAAAATATTTTTTTTTTTTAAATTTTAAATTCCCCAAAGGTTGGAAACCCGGGTGTTTGTAAAAAACGTTTTATTCAATTTAAATTTTGGACATAGAAAGTCTTAAAATTTGGTCGGGAGATTAGGCGAAACCCCGGGCGGGGGGAAGTTGGGCCGTATGAAATGGGGTTGCTTCAGGGGGCGGAATCGCAAAACCCAAAAAGCTAAAATGCGTTGTTCTGGCTAAGAAAAATTTACGATTTTAAAAAACCCCAGTCCGAAATAGTGGCATAAAGGGGGGCGTTTGGGAAAAAAAAATGGTTTTTCCCCTTCAAATTTAAAACGGCGTCGGCGTACTCAGTGGCGGATGGAAAAACCCGGTTGGTGTGCGAATGGGCCGACGGTCGGCTTTTGCTTTTTCAAAAAATCGGGGGTCGGCCCAAAGTTGAAAAGCGCGTATAGAAACCCCGCTGGCACCCCCCTCCTGTTTTAGTTTTCAAGCCAAGTCGATCCATAGAATTTCATTTTATTATTTTGTTTTCATGTTTTACTAACATGGCGAATAACTAACATTTTAGAAAGACACCAAGATATTCAGAGAAGTCACTAAACACACAGATCAAGATAATCTACAAGAAGACCTGAACAAACTGAGTTACTGGTCAACCAAGTCAGCGAAGCAAAATGCGAAATCCTCCACCTTCAATATAAGAACCAGCATCTACAGGACACCATGAACAACTTGACCGTGACATCCACTGAAGTAGAAAAAGATCTCGGGGTCCAAATAGACTAGGACTTGACGGTCCAACCCCATGTTAAGACTGCCATCAATAAATCGACAAGGATGCTTGGACTAATCAAGACAACATTTACTTGCCTGGATGTAACAACCATTCCAACATTTTAACCAAATTATGTGCTTGTCTCCACGCAGTCAGCCAATGCCGATGTTCATGGCGGGAAAATTGGTGGATGTAGAGGTTTGAAATTGGTGGTGTATAAAATTTGAAAAACAAGCGGAAATATTGATTGATAAGTATTATTCTTGTGTTAAGGTTATTCATAAAGTGGTACTGGACATATATTGAGTAGTAGTTTTGGTTAAAGTTTGTTAGTTAACAGTATTTTTGAACAGATTAGTATAGTGGGTGATAAAAGGGTAATCTAGGCTTGACAAATTGTAAAAAAGATTGAGCAAATCTCTTTATTTGAAAAGTATATAAGAGATAAAGCAATAAGAGTAACAATACATATGTAAGAAAAACTGTGAATAGGTATCATTGTTTTTAAAAAAAACCTTTTGTTTTTTTTTTAAAGGTATGTGTTTTAGGAACGGTACCAGTACAGACTAAACTTATTGTTCTGGTGCATGGGAGTAAGTTGTTTATAAATAAAGTGTGCTGCGTTGTTCCCAAAAACAAACAGTTTTTTAAAGATAATTTTTTAAATGGTTGTTTTAAAATGAAATATGGCATGGAAGGGGAAGTGAAGGCAAGGAGGCCTTTGTAACCACTGCCACACGGTGGATTTTCCGTATCGGGGTGGGGAAAAAACTGGTCAGAACAACGGAGGAAGGGTTTACGTTCCAATTTTGGGGGGAAAGTGGACTGTCGACAGCAGATTTAAACAAAGCTAACGGATATTGTAAAGGGGGATGAGGTGGGGGAAAAGGGGTGGGACAACAAATGGAAAAAACCAAAACAGAAGCAGGAAGGTGACGGGGGAGAAAGGGACAGTAGAGAAGGGGGGAGGGACAAGGGGACAGGAGATGAGAGAAGTAGATGCGACGGAGGTGGAAGGAAGAAAGGAAGGGGAGGTGATGTGACCAAAGGGGTCAATAACAAGGACGATGACAGGAAAAAAAGAGCCCGGAAAAAAAGGGAACAACAGAAAGGGGCGGGGAAGAAAAGGGAAATGCAAAACAGGGCTATTAAGATTGATCGAGGGGGGCATTGTGAACAGGGTTTTTTGGGAGTCCTTTTTGCGAAGCGACGGATTTTAAAGAAAAGGAAAAGACGTTTTGTTTTTTTCCCGGGGGCTATGATGAGCATGTGACTAACGGTAGAAACTTTTGGGGCAGGGCCCGGGGGGTTATATTGGTCTTTGGGGACGAACAATGCGACGGGATGGAAAAACCCAGGATAGTAAAGAGATACGGGGGTTTGGTAGAGACATTGAAGAAGACGAGGGGAACAAATCTCTCAGGAATCTTGCCAGTGATGAGGGAAAGGGGAAAAATTTAAAATTGCAAGAGGATGGCAATTAACGGACTATTAGAGCAGATGTGGAAGAAAAAGGGGGTTGGTTTGATTTTTGGGGGGATATTTTTTGGAAAAGAAGACATGTTTAGAAGATGGCCTCATCAAGCGGAAAGGGCAGTGTTTAGAACCTTCTTCGATCGATGAATAATAAAAAGGTTGAACTGTTTAAACTAGTTTGCGGGGGGAACCGAAGCCAAATAAAAAAGAAAAAGATGCAAAAAGACATCACAAAAACCCCGGAAATGGGAAATTTTGGGTTATAAATGTTTTGTTTAAATGCAAGGAGCATAGAAAAAAAAAAGAACTAAACATTATGGTAGAAGATATTGACCCTCAATAATAGGTATAACTGAATTTGGGCCCCCCCGAATATCAGAGCCAAAGGAAGCGGGGTTATGAGAAAGATAGATTAGGAAGAAGGGAGGGGAGTTATTTTTATATTAAAGAATCCATCCAAGCTTATGAAAAAAAAGAAAAAGAAGCAGAATTTGAAGAAGCTGTCTGGTGTAACATAGTTACAGGAAAGTCAACATTAACTGTTGGGTTAGTGTTCGGAGTCCAAATAAAATAAAAATGAAAAAAAACATAACGCTATCAAAGAAATGATAAACGGGCATTTTTAGGGGGGTTTTAAAATCATTCGTGGACTCTCTAAGTACCGGGAAGGGACAAGAGTTTTTAAATTTAGTACAAAATTTTTTTTCCAAATTTTAGAACAAACAGGGGCGAGAAATTTGCATGTTTTACCCCGAAGAAGGAAAGCAAGAAGTAGCAGGGGAAAGGACACAACCGATACAACACAAAGAAAGGGAAACGGGAAGAAAAATAAGGACAGAAAAAATTCCAAAAAGATTCGGAATGAAATTTTAGAAGTAGATAAAAAACCATGAAAAATAAAACGCACAAAGCTGGAATATTTTTAAAGGGAAATTTATGGGGGAAAATTGAAAAAAGGAAAAGTAAAAAAGAAACATTTTTTAAGAAACCTTAAAAAACAAGTACAAACAAATGATTAAAAACAAAAAACTACGGGAAAAAAAATGCTTTTAAAAAATTTAAAACCATGAAAAGAAAAAGGGGAAAAAAAAAAAATTTTTTTAAAATTTTTTCGTATGTTCGAAGTAAACAGAAAGTTAGGATAAGGTCGGTCCTCTAGAGGTATGATGGGAAAAAAATAACAAGGGGTTTAAAAGGGGAAAAACCCAAATGAGTACTTTAGTTTGTTTACCCGGAAGATATTAGATATTACCGTACTTGAGACTAAGTTCGAAGGGAGAGAGTTTGCTATTTAGGACAATAATTGTAACCCCAACAATGGTAGCTATGAAAATAAGAGATATGAAGGTAATAAATCACCTGGAGTGGATGGGGTTCCTCCCAAATTACTATTGGAAATTGTGGGAAAAAATCAGCATACCGGCCCAAAAGTGTTCAATTTGTCATTAGAGGGGGGGAATAGTTCCTTTGAATGGAAAAAACAAAATTTACCCTTATTTAAAAAAGGTTCGGGAAAAAAGTCAGAGAACTATAGACCAGTAGTTTAAAATCGGTGATTTGCAAAATTAAAAACTAATTAAAGATCACCTGGTTGATTTTCTTGTTAAAATAAATTGAAAAACCCCTCTCAACATGGGTTTTTAAAAAAACAAATTGTTTGTTTTTTTAAGATGTCAAAATCAGAGAACCCGTGATATAAACAAAAAAAACCTTTGACAAAGTGCCCCCCAAAAACTACTACTTAAACTAAAGGAAAGAAAAGGAATGATCAATGGATAAAAAAAACATTGATGAAGACAAAAAGTAGTAGTTGGGGGAGGTTTTGAAAGCGGTTTTTGGGGGGTAGAGGGGTCAGTACGGGTTTTTTTCTTAAAATTAAGTTTGGATGATGACATAACAAGCAAGGTGTTGAAGTTTGCGGGCGACCAAAAAATGTTTAGGAAAATTAAAAGTGATGCAGATGACAGCATTTACAAATGATTTAATAAATTATAGAATGGTCTGAAAGTGGCAAATGCTGTTTAATTTGGAAAGTGTAAGTGCCTTCACAGGGGCATGGGGAAAGAAGATGCACAATATCAATGGGTGATACTGTACTAAAAATACCCAAAGGGAAAAAGGGCTTGGGTTAACATTAGTGCTGACATGAAGGGATCAGACATGTGGAATTGCAGCAGCGAAGAAAAACCCAAAATTTTTGGATTAATTAGGCGAAATATAGGTAAAAAAAAGAACAATAATACCCTGTATAAAACAATAGTTAGGCCTCACTTAAAATTGTATAAACATGGAATATCCAAAACGGGTATTTATTTAGAAAAGTACAAAGGGGACAAAAAAATGATACCCAAAAACCCGGGAAAAGTTATGAAATGCGTCTAAAAAATGTGGTTTTTCAACACTAGAAACCAGAAAGAAGGAGATCAGATTGAGGTGTTTAAAATATTGAATGGATATGAAAATATTACAAAATTTTTTACGTCGGAAAAGGGGGG
Organism: Ridgeia piscesae; assembly: GCA_025642075.2. NCBI lineage: Eukaryota > Metazoa > Annelida > Polychaeta > Sabellida > Siboglinidae > Ridgeia > Ridgeia piscesae. The sequence continues at coordinate 260,699 of JAODUO010000614.1, forward strand.
ACTGGGAATTTGCAAGAAGCATTTGACTGGAATTGAAAATTTTTTTTTTTCACAAAGAACAGTAAACGAATGGAACAGATTATCACGATTTGTGGGTAGTAGTGTTAATATTTTAAAAAAAAAATCGACTTCCAAGAAGGGCGGGGGGAACTTAGATAGATAGGGTTTGGGCTCTCGATAAGCCAAATGGCTTCCTGTCCACCTGCCATCTAGAGTTGAATCTCTGGTGGCAAGTTAAATTTTTCTTCCCTGGCTTTAAAATTGTACCAGGGTACAGGATAAACTGTGGCCTCTCTTTTTCTGCTGACAGTGGACAACTGCTCGCGCATCTTCCCGAGTTGGTTCACCAGGGCTCCACATTCAACCTGGTTGCCCTTCAACTGGTTAATCAGTTGAGCATTCTTGCTGCTGGCCACCACCGCATCCCCCGGCTGATTCCACAGAGATTCTCAATGTTGAGATTTCCACACTGGCTTTGTCCAACCTCGCAGCTAACCCCAAGTTCTCATTTGCTACCATATGCAGTTTCTCGCCCTGCACCCTCATCTGCTCCTGGCCCGCCTGTAGGGATACTACCTGTTGACGGAGCTGTACCTCCAAGGTCTCTGCCTCCAACAACCTCCCTTCCAACTCTACAATCCTCCCTTCTGCAATACCTAACCTCTCTGTCACCCCCTTAGATATATCCGATGTATCCGATCAATAGCCAGATGTGTCACTTGAGCACTGCTCTGCTCAGGCCCTCTGCTCCTCACATCTACACACTTCTTCTGCGGGCAATTGCAGACAGAGTGGCCCTCCTGTTTGCAGTGGAAACAGGAGGTACCTCTGCGATTACATCGCTTGGATAGGGCCCTCTTCTTGGGACATTCTTTAAATGAAATGACCCTGTTTCATACAATAGAAACACGAGCCATCTCGGGGGTTGGGCCTGGTCGAGCTTGCTTGTCTACCCGGTGCTGCTAACTGAGATTGGCCAGCTAGACTGGGCAACTGGTCTATCACTACCTGCATTTGCCCAGCTGTCTGGCACTGCTGTGATGCCAGCTGCATCACTTGCGTTTGAGCAGCGCTGCTGCTGCTGCTACATCTGCGCTATCTCTAAAAGTATAGAATTGACTGGATACGAATCTTGCCCTTCCCTGGCACAATGTTGTTCGTCATCCAGCAAACAGAGGGCCTCATTCCGCATGTGGTGAAAGGGCTTGCCTGCACAATGTAGAGCAATCCGCCTCAGCTCTTGGCGTACGGACTGCTCCTGAACACCCTCGATAAACTTATGCATCAGAGCAGTGTCTCGCAGAAGGGCCAGTGCCCGATGCTCTGCTTCACTGGCTGCTGCTTTCTCCATTCGGTTGCGCAGTCTCATGAGCACTCTGCTGTATATAGCCAGAATCTTCCCATTTAACTGCACCCGAGCATGGAACTCTGTGCTCAAAGAGTTCACCGTTTCGTGTGGTGCGAAATGCAACTTCAGCAATGCAACCAATGCATCATAATCACACTGCACCATGTCGGGGTGGCACATAACTTCCTCTCTCGCACACCCTCTTAAATGGTCTAGAAGTACCACTGCCCTAACTGTATCATGTACCCCTGCCTGATGTGCATACGCATCAAACTGGTCCAACCATTCAACCAGAGTTGGGTCACCAGGGTAACCCATAAATCTGGCCAGCTTAATTGTTGGAGCAGATGGGGGCCCTAAATTGCTGAAGGACACCAGCCAATGTTGCTGCTAAAGCCGCTTTTGAATGTGCAATTAAGCTGCACACACCCACACACATACACACACACACACACTATATATATATATATATATATATATATATATATATATATATATACGCACACACACACACACACACACACACACACACACACACACACACACACACACACACACACACACACACACACACACACACACACACACACACACACACACACACACACACACACACACACACACACACACACACACACACACACACACACACACATTCATATACAGTTCAATCAAGTACGTTCTCTTTTAATGACATTTAATCTCTTTGTTATAGAGAGTTGTCTTCGCGCAATAATTACAACGTGGCTGAACGTATCCTATTGAAGTCGAAATGATGCTACGCTATATCACACAACTTACCTCTTTATGTTTCTACTGACCTTCTCGAGCTGTGTTTAATATTCCAATAGATCTGTCGAAGACGTATCGTCTGAGACGGTCCCCTGGGTCACTTACGCAGTATTACATCAATCACCCCCTCCGTGGGTAACGGTGACAACGACACACCCTTTTTTACATGACGACAACGGCACTCAGGCAAAGCAAGCCACCGGTATCAGACGTGCTCTACAGGCTCAGCAAGAATGGCCTACGCAGGAGGAGCAAATCCCAACGTGGTTGTCGTACCAACCGCCCCGGGAGTTTATACGAACTACGCGAGCAAATCCTCGATCGTTCTCGGAGTGGTGCAGATCGTGTTGGCCATATCGTTCATCGTGCTGCTAGTCGTGCTGTTTACTGTTTTGCTCAGCGATGGCGGGATGTCGTTGTATGTCATGGGAGGTGACAAACTCTATTACGTCGGCGACGGATTTGTAAGTTGACACAGTCCGGCGATAAGCGGCTATTCCGTCTGCTTCTTTATAATAATTAAAAGGCTATGTCAGTATACACGATTCCAGTAGTCACAACTATTGGATGTGGGTTTGTGGGTGGAGGGTCCATTTGGTGTAAAAACATTAAAACATGATTTTAATTCAAAACATCTTATCAGTGTTTAGTGTGTTTTATTAGTAAAATGTTTATATTAGTACTCCTTAGTGAACATAACATAAGGACAAATTCTGCTCTTTATATACATTTTATATACATTCTCAGCCGTGCCTGTAGACGTGTCATTATTGTTGTCTAATAAGCCAGTTGAAATGTTCTGACGCATAATGTGGTCTAACCAGTTTTTAAATAGAAACAATTGCAGCCCTGTGTGTACATAAATACAATTTACCGCCTGTAATTATCTTAGCAACTCCATAGTAACAATATATCCCTTGTAATTATGTTATCAAGTCCATGGTGACAATATATCCCCTGGCACTGGACTGGGTGATATCTTATCTGAAAGAGAGGACGCAGCGAGTAGTAATCGGTGACCAGTCGTCGAGTACATCTACTCTAATGACAGGTGACCCGCAAGGCTCTGTCCTTGGGCCACTGCTCTTTTCGTTATACGTCGGTGACATCTTACGAACCCATGGACTATTCTTCCATCAATATGCCCGATGATTTACAGGTATATGCTCAATTTGACTTGACCCATTCTGCATTAGTGTCTGCTGTTAAGCAAATGGAAGATTGTTTAAATGAGGTAAAGGTCTGGATGGCACGGGATTCTATGCTCATGATTCTATGCTCTTCCGATTGTGCCTAAGTATGCAGATGCAATCGTGGATAAAAGTGTGATTCGCGTTGGTGTGGCTACAATTACGGCTTCGCTTTGTGTTCAGTGGCTTGGTGTTTGCATTGACATGACGAAGCAAGTGTCGCAAACTATCACTACTACTGTACGGTATGTCTGCAGTTAACATCGCCCGACTACAGCGAATACATAACACGGCTGCCAGGTTGATTAAGCGTTACTCGCGTAGCGACAGTGCCACACCCTTGTTACGCGAACTCCACTGGCTGCCCATTGTGTACAGAGTTGATATCAAGCTACTTGTATTCACTTACAAAGCCATGCACAACGACGCTCCAGTGTATTTGTGTGAACTCGTTTGCCCGTACCAACCGACAAGAACACCGCGCTCTGCGAACAATAACATGTTAGAGGTGAAGCGTACTCGTACCAAAGCTGGAGACTGCTCGTTCGCTGTCGCTGCTGCGTCCCTATGGATCAATTTACCAACAGTCATTAAGACTTGTGACAATCTAACCGCTTCAAACGTCTACTGAAGACACATTTTTTTCATATTGCATATTAGGTAATTCGACATGAACATTATTTTTTTTCTAGTTATTTTGGGAATATTATCAATACATAAGTATACACTTATTTAATGGCATTATTGTTACGTAATTATTATTATTATTATTTTACAGTTTTAACATATACTAAACTATTTATTACTAATAATAATTATACCTATACCGTCATTTATCAGTATCATTGTAATGTAATTATACACTAGACCGGTTATTGTATATTTTTATGACTAATACGTAATTTATTTATTTATTTAAAAATGCTACGCTATTTAATACCGTACTAAATTTATTTATTTATATACCTATACATATGTTTTGTTTAAATTTATTTTAAAATAATATTTGTCTTATTGTATCATATATCTTTTATGTCTTTTAAATTGTAATATGTTGTGAAGCGCCACGAACGATTATGGATGTGGCGCTAAAACCAAATAAATATATTAATATACCCTGTAGTTATTTAGCAAGTCCATAGTAACAATAAATCCACTGTAATTATTTAACAATACCATAGCAACAATATACCCCCATTAATTATTTTAGCTATGCTACGCAAATTTTATCGTAGGATACTAAACAATTCGGGT